>OX456528.1:6828830-7209475 GCA_949748255.1 Eustalomyia histrio
GTTATGTTATATGTTATGTTATATGTTATGTTATATGTTATGTTATATGTTATGTTATATGTTATGTTATATGTTATGTTATATGTTATGTTATATGTTATGTTATATGTTATGTTATATGATATGTTATATGATATGTTATATGTTATGTTATATGTTATGTTATATGTTATGTTATATGTTATGTTATATGTTATGTTATATGTTATGTTATATGTTATGTTATAATGTTATGTTATATGTTATGTTATATGTTATGTTATATGTTATGTTATATGTTATGTTATATGTTATGTTATATGTTATGTTATATGTTATGTTATATGTTATGTTATATGTTATGTTATATGTTATGTTATATGTTATGTTATATGTTATGTTATATGTTATGTTATATGTTATGTTATATGTTATGTTATATGTTATGTTATATGTTATGTTATATGTTATGTTATATGTTATGTTATATGTTATGTTATATGTTATGTTATATGTTATGTTATATGTTATGTTATATGTTATGTTATATGTTATGTTATATGTTATGTTATATGTTATGTTATATGTTATGTTATATGTTATGTTATATGTTATGTTATATGTTATGTTATATGTTATGTTATATGTTATGTTATATGTTATGTTATATGTTATGTTATATGTTATGTTATATGTTATGTTATATGTTATGTTATATGTTATGTTATATGTTATGTTATATGTTATGTTATATGTTATGTTATATGTTATGTTATATGTTATGTTATATGTTATGTTATATGTTATGTTATATGTTATGTTATATGTTATGTTATGTTATGTTATGTTATGTTATGTTATGTTATGTTATGTTATGTTATGTTATGTTATGTTATGTTATGTTATGTTATGTTATGTTATGTTATGTTATGTTATGTTATGTTATGTTATGTTATGTTATGTTATGTTATGTTATGTTATGTTATGTTATGTTATGTTATGTTATGTTATGTTATGTTATGTTATGTTATGTTATGTTATGTTATGTTATGTTATGTTATGTTATGTTATGTTATGTTATGTTATGTTATGTTATGTTATGTTATGTTATGTTATGTTATGTTATGTTATGTTATGTTATGTTATGTTATGTTATGTTATGTTATGTTATGTTATGTTATGTTATGTTATGTTATGTTATGTTATGTTATGTTATGTTATGTTATGTTATGATACATGTCAGTCTCAAGTGAATGCTAGTTTTTTTCACCTTCTATAAATTTATAAATATTTTTATTCTTCTTTACTATTTGACGGTCTACAACATGAAAATAAATACAACTGACTATTCACAACAAAATATTTGTATAGTGCATTTTAATACAAAATACAATACATACCGACTGTGAATTTCGCAATTATCCCTCTTTATAAAGGAATTACGTTACTGACTGACTGATTCATTCCATATCACCCAGCCAAAAACCGCTGGAGCTTGGAAGCTGAAATTTGGTATGTAGGTTCCCCTTCCGGCGTAGAGATCCCTTTAGATGGGGTTCTTGGAAATTCCTTGATAAGATACATTTTAGAATTTTTGTCAGTGACGTGGTAAAAATGTGGTTTTAAAGGACGACGTCTCCCCCTTAACTGCCTGCCCAAACCATTGGACCTATGAAGTTGAAATTTAGTATGCAGGCTTCTTCTTCTGTGATTTTTGGAAAATATAACTGGGAGGGGCAGAAAAGAGTAAAATTCTCGCCCTTGACGACTTGGCAAAACCGCAAGAGCTGGGAAGTTCAAATTTGGTATATTAGTTCCTCCTTTGGTGTAGACAGCTGGCATTATTTAAAATTCCTACGGTGAAGTGCAAAAAGGGGAAAATTCACTGTTTTAACGGCCTGCTAGAAATTTGAATTGATAAGCTATATTTCATTTAGTTATTTCAGTCTATGGAAATAAAGATTCCCTTCAGACTATGATTTGATTACAACTATAAAATAAAATTTTGATTATTTATATGTACATATATAGTATTAATACAAAATTATCAATTATTCTAAAACTGATGTGAGAAATAATTTAAAGTTATTCTTTGATGGTCAGAATTCTATATGTGGTTTTATAGGCTTTTTACACTAAACAACATCTTTGTGAAATGCATGGAAGATGTTGAAAACGTGAAACATGAATTTAAATGCAGTACATGTTCATTTTCCTTTGTTGAATAAATTTGTTTCGTTTATTTTCTGCAATGTCAGTTTGCTAGTGGTGGCACAAAGCAAATCGATTTTTTGCCATTTTTTAGTGATGACACTTAAAATAACGAAATATGTAAGATGGAACAAAATGAGAAAGGATCATCTTTTGCCGATGTAGAATTTTGGGCCTGTATAATTTTTATGGGAAGATGTTAACATCTTTGCAAATTGATGAAAGATGTAGGTCAGTGGAAAAAGCCTATTAGCATTTTTTTTTGTAAATTTATGTTAATGGCATTTAAATGAATGAAAGTCCTAGTTAAGGTACTATTAAGAGCAAAGTTAGTACGATGAGATGAAATATTAAATATGTTAATGTATCTTAAATTTCTTGGTGGAACAAGAAACGGAATTATTGAACGCAAATCAGGACAGTCTATTGTACCACCAAATGATTGCTGCATATTCCAGCTTTGACCTAACGAAAGCATTATAAATTAACGGATACCAAAAATCAGAACAATTTCTTTTCAAAAATGCTAACATTCTATAAGCTTTCGAAACAATATCTTCAATATTAGGTAAAGGTGGTCCAACCATAATTCAGGATGTTAATTGTGAGTCACACCTTAACATCAAGTTTTTTGCCCAACTTAATTTGAAATTTCTTTGTTTCAGTGTTTAACAAATTCAACCATGGAAAGGTGCACAATTGAACAGCGCGTTAAGATTGTTGAAGCCTTTTACGAAAATGGACGTTCAAATCAAAATGCGTTTCATGCACTTCGTGATTTTTTGGTCAGCATAATCGACCAAATGTGTCCACAATCGGGAGCATTGTGCGCGAATTTCAGCAAACCGGGTCTGTAGAAAATTAGAAAACACCTGTGTATGCTCGCCCAGTTCTTTCTGCGGAAAACATTGCTCTTGTTTGTGACGGTGTGGCAGAAGAGCCGTCAACCTCGACTGGTCGTCGGTGTTCGCTATCGCGAGATGATAACGGACTTCTTGTGGCCAGAAATTGAGGATATGCACCTGGACGACATGTGGTTCCAACAGGATGGTGCCACTTGCCACACAGCTAACGAAACAATTGTCCATTTTTCAAGAGAAATTCAATGGCCATATTATCTCACGTGGTGGCGATGCTAATTGACCGCCACGATCATGTGATTTGACACCGTTACTTCTTTCTTTGGATATGTACGTCAATAAGCCAAGAGCAATTCAAAAGCTAAATGATGAGATAATTCGGCACATTAACAACAGTGAATCTGAATTATGTCTCAAAGTCATTGAAAACATGGACGAGCATTTGGCCGATATTTTGTTTCACACATAATTGTCATAGATCCTTCTATCATAATAAAAAATATTAAGACAATTCTCTGAAAACTTTTTGTTTTATTTACAATTAACATGGTGCATTATGGTTGGACCACACTTTATAAACGACATGGAAGAATCAAAAACAACACCAAAGTCACGTGTTGATTTTACTGTTTTTAGAGTAAAATTTCCAATTAATGCATAAAGTGAACACTAGCAGGCCTAATACGCTGTCCTGCGGATGTTTAAATATAAGGCCTAGACATATATCTTTCAATGGCTACTTTGCATACTCTACTAGATAAATATGATTGTAACCACATTAAAAAACTTAAGTGAAATTCCTTTTTTAAAAAACAATAATATAAAAACTTTGAACAAAAGGGATCTTATTTGCCTATGCAAAAGGATCTTATTAGCCTATGCATCAGGTATTACAAAGCAAAAGGCTCAAACATCGATTTAATGTGTTATAACAAAAACACAAAAAATGTACGTCAAACAATTGTCAAAATACTAGCTGCCAATCACAATTATCGACAAATTCAGAGTTGTACTCAACAAATTCGATATAAAGTCCCCAAAATTTATTAGATTTCATTTTAATTTCAGCAAAATCGTACTAAATTGTATTTCATTTTGTCGAAATCTACTTTTAAGTTGATTTCAAGCATAATGTAAATTCGCTATTAGAAGAAATCGAATTTAGTGACAGTTGAGAGTTTTGACATTTTTATAAAACATCAATGGCTCTAATAAAAAAAAACTGCTCATTTGTTTAGGCCAAGAACGTATCAAGCACAAACCATCTCTCCCATGTTGCACTTTTTCCAAATTGAAGAAGTAAAGAAAAAAACTGTTGTTTACACTATTTCGTTCAATGATTAAGTGAGAATAAATGACAGATGTTTACCTTCCAAACTGCCATATAAGTTATTAAAGATACAAACCATGTGTAAAAGATACGCCATCTGTTGTGAATATGAATACTTATATAATATATATGGGCCGTCCTAATGCGTTTGTAATTTGGGAGGTACCCCTTATTAAATAGCAGAACCAGCTGACCCTCATTCAATCCTTCAGAATTTTCTGCCCTATCGTACCTCGCCTTCATATTGTCGCTGACTGTTTTAATTCGATAGCGCACAAGCTCATGAAGGTCGTTAAAGTCTTCTTGTTTCGGCGGGCTTAACACCAAACTCTATATCGCCAAACAAATTAAGTTCCATTCCGAAAATAATTTTTACAGTGTACGGGGGGTGGAATCGTGAACAGCCGATCTGTATGCCAGCAGAAGTTTAGGGATGTGTTCGTCCCAATCCTTCTGATGTTTACTGACCACTTTTCATAAGTATTCCTCTAAAGTGCGATTGAACCTTTTGACCATACCACAGATTGTGGATGCAGCGTTTTTCTTATTAAATACAACTCACATATTTCCTTGAAGATAGCAGATTCAAAATTCCTTTACTGGTCAGAGTGTAAATCTAATGCAACACCGTAACCCAGTTGTTCACAAATACGTTTATCACCGTTCTGGCTTCCTGGTTCGGTATAGCGTATGCCATTTACTAAAATAGTCGATCACCACAAGAACGTAACGGTTTTCGGAATCACTGACAGGGAAAGGGCCTGCTACATCCATTGCTATCCGCTCAAATGGGGCACCCGAGTTGTATTGTTAAAGTTTCCCACAACTTTTCCTTACTGGTCCTTTAGCTGCGATACATGGCGCGCAATTTGCTATCCAATCGCATACAGCTTGTTGGCAACGGACCCAGTATAATCGCTGTTTTATCTTCTCTAGGGGTTTCGTGACAAGGAGATGACCACAACGGGTAGGCCTCCTGTCCTCTTCTTTGGCTGACATAATTTTCGACAGTATGGGGTCATTCTGTTGCGCCACTGACCAGGCTTCACTTGACACAATATGCGTTAGTCTAACATCAACGATGCACTCCTTGCCTTCAGCCCGTTCAATCTAACGAGCCAACTGCCCTTCTAGTTGTTTAAATTGTAGCAGCCACCTGAGTGCAGAATGGTCGGTTCTTAGTTGAAAGTGCTGACCGTACAGATGCTTGAGGTAGTGCTTTACGCATTCTACCGTCGACATGAGTTTCCGTCGCGTTACCCAGTGTTTCCTTTCAGACTTCGAAAGTACTCAATTGTAATAGCCTATGACTTTTCCGGTTCCATTGATCACCTGCAAAAGCACACCTTAGGAATGCTTGTTCTTGGGCTTCACCCCAATGAAATGGTAGCGCCCTTAGTCAGCTCATGTAGACTCGCAGCCGCACTGGCAAAGAAAGCTGCGCAGCTCTTGCAGATTTTTCGGGCGAGGCCAATCTTTTACAGCCCGAATCTTATCTTCATCGGTTAATATACCCTCTGCAGTTACGCGGTGCCCCAAATACTTGACTTCCCTCTGGAACAGCGTACATTTCTTTGCGCTAAACTTGAGTCCAGCCGCAGATATTCGCCTTAAGACTTCTGCTAAGTTCTTCAGGTGTTCATCGAAAGTTTTTCCCATGACAATTATGTCGTCAAGGTATACTAGGCAAGTTTTCCAGTGGAGTCCTTTCAGCACATTTTCCATTAAACGCTCGAATGATGCTGGAGCATTGTAGAGTCCAAAGAGCATCACATTAAACTGCCATAATCGTCACCCGTGCTAGTCGTCGTCAATTCTCGGTAGTTTTCTGTAATCAACACAGAATGGGTGCTGCCATCTTTATTCTTAACTAAAACTGTAGGCGAGCTCCATGGGCTAGAAGATGGTTCGATTACTCCATTTCGTTGACTAACTCCTTTACTTGATTTTGTTTTGCTAGAGGAATTCTTCTGGGCGCCTGCTTTATTGGCCTCGCTTCACCAGTATTTATTCGTTGTTTTACAATCGCCGTTCTTCCTTGACTTTGGTTTTTCATGGCGAAGACAGAGCCGTGTTTGCTGATTAACTGTTTGGCTTTATTTCTATCAGGCGGCGCCAGTTCTTTTACCCATTTCTTCACATATTCTGCCAGCATCTCCTGATCTTCAACGGACGCATTGGAAGGTTCCAAGTACATTTGGATATTTCAGAGTTCGCTCTGACAACTTTTTCACAATTTGATAGGTTCAATACTCTTACAGAAACTCTTTTGTCATTTCTGGTTTTCACGAGGGCTTTCGCTGTTATAAGGTCACTTTTTATTTCTGATGGTACCACAAGCTGCTATTTTAACAATCTCGCTTCATACGCACCCATATTAAAGTTTCTCATATCCAACACAAAGAGGTATTTCAACATTCTGCCAAATCATAACTTTTTGCCCGATACGCAGGTTAATGCCGTGCCTAATCATAAAATCCGCACCAATGATTACTTCGTACACAATGTCGGCAACAATAAATACGTGATTGACGCTTATGTTGGCAATCGTTAGTTTTACATTTACCTTACCATAGACAGAAGCCTGCCCTCCAGTGGCTGTTCGCAAACTTACACCGTGCAATGGTTCAACTGGCTCATGCCCCGTAGTGCTAGCTGCTTTTAGTTTAACGGTGACTCTTGAGATGATTGTTAAGTTCGGCGTTCACGGCCGAACGTTTAAATAATTAAACCGTTAGTTTGTAGTTTAGTTCTTGACAAACTCTTTATTAATGATTTGGTTATATCTACTTATCAATATATTTAAGGTAATGCTTAAACTAAAAGAATTTGAGGGTAAGCGAAAATACATAATGACCAGACAGCAAAATATGTAATGTGACCCGACACCTAAAATGTATCGTTCATTGGCATTAAGTAATTGAACCAAAAGTAGGTCAGTCATTGACTGTAAAATATTATTGTTATTATTGACTTTAAAATATCATTGTTATTAGTCATTGGTATTTTCACCATACCTCCCCTTTTAAAGAGAAAGGTCTTATAGAAATCAGTGATCAAGTGATTTCAATGAGAGCTTTCTTTACTAATTTAATATTAGTAGTTTATTTCTACTTTCTTTTTTTTTTTTTAATTTTTGTTAAGATTTTTTTGTATAATATTTAAAATTTTTGATAAAAATATTTTCTTTTCTCAATAAACTTTATTTGTAATAACATATTTTCGTGTTTTTTTTATTATCTTTCCTGTTCTATATATTTGTATCGTAATGTCTATTAAAAAAATATGTTGATTAATCATGATTACAATAAGCTTTATAAAAAATTTAATTAATATTTTATCTACAAATCCTAATGCTATCATTAAAATGCTATATATCTGGAAATTGAGAAAAAAAAAATTTAAATTAATATTCTATCTAGAAATATTAATACTATCATTAAGTTGCCATGTATCCGGTAGGATATATGTATATAAAATTATAAAAGTTATTTGTTAAAAATTTTAATATTCCCTTTATTAATCTTTTGAATTTTCCCTTTTATTTCTACAAAAACATTATTTCTATCATCGATGTCAATCACCTTAAATGGTCCTCTGTAAACTGGCCCCAGTTTGTGTGACGTGTGATCCCTAATGAATACTTCCTGACCCGGTTTAATGTCTGTGTTGGTAATATTCCTGTCATAGATGTCCTTCTGGTATATTTTCGTTTTGTCAATCAAGTGTTGTGCTCTATTTAATGCTATTTGTAGACGGAATTTTACTTCCTTTGTATAATCATCGAAATTATATAATGGATCTATTTCATCAGTTTGTATTGGTGGGCTATGATTTGGTACGTTTGGAAAAATTAATTCAAATGGGCAGTATCCATGCACTGTTGAGGGTGTTGTGTTAAAAGCATACGTAAAATATTTTAACCATTCATCCCAATCGTTCCTGGATGTATGATCGTATGTACTCGTTAAATGTGCGATGTGATCTTTCAACTGTTCCTACCGTTTGATGGTGGTAAGGTGCTGATGTTGCTTTATATATTTTTAAAAGTGTAAGAAGTTCCACAAGAACTTGATTGTTGTACTCAGTACCCATGTCACTGAGTATTTTATTCATGGGTCCATAAATTAATATGAAGTGTTCCACTAGTGCTCTAGCTATTGTTTTGACACTCTTGTCAATTATTGGTATTGCCACTAGATATTTTGTAAGATCGCATATAATAGTTACAATGTATTGATTTCCCTTTTCTGTTATGGGAAGGGTTCCTACCGTATCTATTATTACAGTTTGAAAGGGTTTTTGTGGGGTTGGCGTGATAATCATATTTGTTTTTATGTGCTTTGTGATCTTATTGGTTTGACACTGAACACATTTCTTTACATATTGGTTCACATCCTTAGTGATATTTTTCCAATAATAAAATTGTCTAAGCTTCCTTAGTAGCCTAGTTGTTCCAGGGTGTCCTCCAAAAAGAGGGTTATCGTGGAATTTTTGTAATAAATATTTTTGTTCATCCTTGTTAGTTATTATGCATATTTTGGGTGTGAGCGCTATTTGTAATTTCCTTATATGTTGATTAGCTTTTTGTTTAAATTTTTCAATTGATACGAGGTTAAATATATCATCATTTAAATTAATTTGTATTTTATCTAGATTTCTATTTATTGCTTCTTTTTTAAGATTTGGAAAAAATTGATCTAAATCGATATTTCCATTAGCAAAAGTGTTTTTCATATTAATCCTTGGTGCTAGCACTTTTTTCCCTCGTTTAAAATGAATTGTGGGGGTGTTTCCGTCAATATTCACCTTAAGTTTGACCCACTTTTTTACGCAATCGAAGCCAATAGTTTCGAAAACTTTAGGCATTTCAGTAACTACTCTATTATAATCCTTATTAATTTCATCATTTGTCTTATCTCTTGATTGTGCACGTGTAGTTACCTTGAAAATATTATTGATAGAAGGTATTGATCTAATATCATTAAAGGCAATTCGAGACAGCGCGTCAGCTCCTGAATTATTTTTTCCTCTAATGTGTTCTATAACAAAATCATACTCTTCTAGTTCCAAACGAATTCTCGTTAATCTGCTGGAAGGGTTTTTTAAAGAATACAAATATGTAAGTGGTTTGTGATCGCTACGTACTAAAAATTGTTTTCCATACACAAAGGGTCTAAAATGATTGACAGCCCATTGGATTGCTATTAATTCTTGTTCTATTGGTGCTTTGTTCGATTCACCTTTTGTGAATGCTATTGGAAGTTGCATACCATCTTTCTCTTGAGATAATATTGCGCCACAAGCGATTTTGCTTGCATCAGTTGTTATGCAAAAGGTTCTGTCAAAATCTGGGTATTGAAGAATTTGTGGTGACAATAGTGCTGTCCTGAGGTGCTGAAAGGCTTGTTCACAGTCAGCAGACCATACAAAAGGTTCCTTCTTTCTGGTTAGTTTAGTTAAATGGACAGAATAGAATGCAAAATGTGGTATAAAGCGTCTGTAATAATTACAGAAGGCTACAAATCTACGAACTTCATCGCCATTTGTAGGTTTTGGGTAGTTTCTAATTGATTCGTATTTACTATTGTCTGGTAAAATACCCTTATCAGTACATTTATGACCCAAATATGTAACTTCGGGTCTGAAACCTCATTTTCGATTGCAATAGCCCTGAAAACTTCAGCTCGAGCTGGTAATGTTATTGTACCATCGCCTATGTTTTCAAGTATTGGAATATTTATGGGATAATTTAAATTGTAAGGTCTCAAAGAGAGTAAATTCGAGTTTGCTTCTTGTCCGTATTGAATAGTTGCATTATATGTTTTCAAGAAATCCAGACCCAATATACCCTGAAATGGTATTGGGAACTCATCTGAAACTACATGAAATTTGTGGGGGATGAGGAAAATTTTCCTCTTTAAATCAATTTCAACTGTTCCGAGGGATTCAATATTTCCCTCTCCGATTCCAGAAATTTGTATGATGTTTTTCGTATTGATTTTTAATGAGTTGAGGGCACCGATTTTAATTAGAGAAATGTCCGCTCCGGTATCTACAAGGAACGTATTTAAATCATTATGAGGTGATACTTGAATCTCAATAAAACTACTTAAATGGAGATTTAAGTGGAATATTTTCCTCACTGATCCAATATGTGCCCTGTGTTCACTTAATTTCGAGTATAACCCCCCGCGTCTTGGGGGGAAGTCTCGTTTTCCGAGACCTCCTGTGCCAATCTTATCCGTCCTCTGTTTCGTTGATGGTTTGGTTGATTTCCATTATTGTCGTGTTGACCTCGGCGTTGCCCGTTGTAGCGGTTGTTATTATAATTTCTAGAATTATTGTTTCGACGCCCTTCTCGTCCACGTCCAGATTACCAGAACCACGACGCTTAAAATAGAATACTGAAGAATTTGAAACTGATGCTTCAGTGCTAGCCTCTATGAACTTAGAAACGACTTCATTAAGAGTATTGAAATTCCCTGTTTTAATGATGAGTTTTACCTCATCACTTGTAGCGTTTCTGGAAATGGCCTTGGCTGCATTTTGCTCACTTTCGTCTGTCTCTGTGACTTCAATATCTATCTCACAGCTTAATGTAAGTGGGACCTTTATGTTAACGTTATGTTTATGGAAAACTTTTATCAATTGGTCTCTAAATCCGTGAAAAATCCCATTGGCCTCCTGCTTGTGAGGTGTGGAGTACCTGTCGTATTGTCTGTGTAATGTTGCCCTAATAGTATTAAAGGTTTCTATTAAAATCTGAATATGTTTACTCAATGTTTCCGGCTTTATCGATCTATTCTGATTTATGCACTTATAAGATTGTTTAAATTTAATTCTCAATGGCTCTAGGCTTTCCAAAATATTTTCCCATTGCATCATTTATAATAAAACTTTGTAATCATGATTATATATTGTGATTGTTCTTCATTTATTGTATGTTATGTTAAGTTCGGCGTTCATGGCCGAACATTTAATTTAAACTCTTTAAACATTTAATTCACAATTTTTAAAAAAAATTATTATATATATAAAATTTTTTCAAAATTTAGATAATCTAATAAATTCAAAATATTTATATAAAATATAATTCTTAATTTCTTAGCTTACATTTTTTTTTATCTGTTAATTTGCTCCTGCTGTTGTCGTGTGGCTGTGTTAGTCTTCTTATTTACGGCTTTAATTTATATCTGTTGTTGGGGTGCGGCTGCGTTTCTGTTCCCTTTTATGGCTTTAAGGATCAACTTCAGTACATATATAACGGCTATGATGATCGCTGCTATTATTGTCAATGTTTCGATGTAATTATTTTCGTTTTTTGTTGTTGTTTTAGATTCTTCACTGTTTATTTTCAAATTATCGCGTAGCATTTCTACTACCTCTTTGTTGTTATCTTCAGTGGATTTGCCCACTTCATATCCTGCAACAAGTAACGGGATTGTCTGTAGTATTTTTTCCACCACGTCATAATAATGTTTGTTTTTATTAAAATTGTTTGTTTAAAAAAAAAAAATGTTCACTTTTCCAAATGTTTTAATTTTAAATCACACACTTTAATGTTGTTTATGATGACTGTATATTTTACGATTTGTATTTTTAACTTCTTTTAACGATATCTTTGTCATTTTGTTGTTTGTGTGCTTTTATGTACATAGATATGTACTCTTGTTTAAAATTTGTTCACAAAAATCATTTGCAAATATGCATCGATTGTTGTAAATTTGTCGCTTTTTATTTTTAATATAATTTAATCGTTTTTAGTTTACTTCAAAAACGTTCTTTGTTTTTTTTTTACACTTTTCACTGTATTTTGGTAATGTTTGGAATTGTTTTAAGTTATGTTTTATTCAAACAAATAACTTAAATAACTGTCACGGTCGCCATGTTAAGTTCGGCGTTCACGGCCGAACGTTTAAATAATTAAACCGTTAGTTTGTAGTTTAGTTCTTGACAAACTCTTTATTAATGATTTGGTTATATCTACTTATCAATATATTTAAGGTAATGCTTAAACTAAAAGAATTTGAGGGTAAGCGAAAATACATAATGACCAGACAGCAAAATATGTAATGTGACCCGACACCTAAAATGTATCGTTCATTGGCATTAAGTAATTGAACCAAAAGTAGGTCAGTCATTGACTGTAAAATATTATTGTTATTATTGACTTTAAAATATCATTGTTATTAGTCATTGGTATTTTCACCATATGATTGCTGATCGTCCCGAAGGCTTTTCCTTGGTGCTTTACAGTTTCGCTGAAAGTGTCCCACTTTACCGCAGTTGTAGCATTTGTTATTCGGTTTGCCACGCTTCTCACCTAATGTTTTCATAACTGCCTCCGTTAACTTGGTGCTCATATTTGCCTCTTTTTTAGCAGTCACTTCGAGGTTACGCACCTTAACTATTTGTGGCTTGGAAATCACCTTCGCAGTCTCTTGGGCCAGCGCGAACATTTTCAGCAAGTTGATTTCTTTTTTGTGTTCGCCACCATACTTTCGTTGCAGTGCCACCATTATGTAATCATAATTATTTCGGCAGGTGATTCTAGAATTTCTGCTGCATTTCCCTTAAAGGCCAGAATGAATTTTACAGCTTTTTCTTCGCTGTTCCACACATTTCTGGCGGCAACTGTATCGAACTGGAACTTAAAAACATTAAACGGTATGCTGCCATCAAAAGTAGAGGCCTTTGCTCTACCAGAACTTTCCTCAATAATTCGAACTGGGCCCTCTTGAAATTGAAGATTATTCACTTTATTTTCTAAATCTTGTAGTTTCCTCTCAACATCTTTGGTTTGTACGTCGAATCTGTCTACGCCGTTCTCTAAGTCGGAAACTCTTTTGGAAACCTCAGAGATTTGCTCATTAGTAGCTTTAGATGTTTCTCCTCTTAGTTAACAATTTTGTTTCCATCTTAGTTAACAGTTTCTCTTCTTGAAGCTTCTAACATTTTCACGTTGTCTGCTCTTAAAGTTTTGCTTACAATTTCTCGTTGTCTGCTCTAGAAGTTTCTAACAGTTTCTCGTTGTCTGCTCTCGAAGCTTCTAACATTTTCATGTTGCCTGCTCAGAAGTTTCCAGCAGTTTTGTTTCCATCTTTTCCATCATAGCAGCAAACATTGCACTTAACTCCAGCAGTTTTGTTTCCATCTTTTCCATCATAGCAGCAAACATTGCACTTAACTCCATATTACCTTCTGTTATACGGGTACAAACTTAAATTTCTTCTTTTCCGTCAAATTCGTAGGTTGCAATTTCAATGTTATGCCGCTCAAATTGCTTCTTAAGCTGTTCCACCTTAATCTCCAATTTCATGACTGCTTATTATTTTGCAATCCCACTTCTGACACCAATTGTTACGATTTTCACCCTTTATAAAACCGTTGATTAATTTACCTTTTAAATAAGTCGAGTTCTTTCTATATTGCAAATAATAAACACTGTTTGAAATTATTTATAGCTCTTTTTATTTATAACAGGCACTAAAATTACAGAAACACACTTTAAACGTTAGCCACACTTTAGTTATTAATACTTCAGCGTTTTATTTAAACTGCACTGCTGCCACACCAAGTACCCGTATTTATATGAGTAGTTAGTTATTCTAGTCATTTTCAGTTATTACTACACTAGATTTTTCCAGCTGTCAAAGAATTTGCGTGATGAAATTTCTAGTGTTTAGAAATTTCTGTAACAATTTTTGTTTGTGTTAGTTTCAGTCATCTATTTCTTGTAGGGTATTCTTCATTAAAACCACTGGCTAAATTAAATCTAAACTAAATTCAGGTTCCTAAATTCCTATTATATTTAAAAATATTTTCAAATATTTTTTAAAATAATTTTAAACCCTTTTGTAAATTTGTATTTAGTTTAGAATTTATTTAGCCACCTCGGACAGGGTCTAAAAATTATTTCTGATGTTGTCCCTTTAAATCGACCAGATCAATAAAAACTGTTCACTATTTTCACAATCTTAAATTTCAGATTTAAAATAAATCATTAAAACGCTTTTGTATAAAATAGTTGAAGCTTTATCAATGATAATTGAACTTTTACTACCTGTATTTATCAGTTTTTAAAATATATTTCCTTATTTCTGTAGAGATAACCTTTGCGACAAGTGGAACTATTTTTTTTCTGTAAATTAATAAATTTTTTAAAATCTCTGAATGGATTGTTGTTTTTTATTATGAAATAGATAGCATTAACAATGTTCACTGAGCTGTTTAAATACTTTTCAGTTTAAGAAATTATAATTTTTTCTCCAATTGTTATTATTTCCCCGCTTTCTTATGTGAAACTGACTCATTGTGTTTCTTCAATTTTTTTCTCATTGATGATTGTAAATTTTCTTTGTTCGAACTATGAGCTTTGACAGAGTATGATTTCCACTCTACTGAAATGTTTATATGCTTAGCACTTTCGAAATTTTACGATTCTACTTCCGAACACCACCCACATCCCACATTTTCATCGCTAACAATATTAAGCCACTCGAATTTAGTTATAAAATAATTCAATTGTTTCTCATTCCAAAAATGTAACAACTGACAGCACATCACGAGACGTTCCAGCTTTTTCATAATTTTCTTCTATCTGTTTCTCTTAATTAGAATTATAAAATTCGCAGCTTGTTGTTCAGCCTCGTTGTCAGTTATTTTTTTTTTTCGATTTGCCTAAAAAGTCATACATTACCTTGCCTTTTCATTCTTGGGTTGAAGTAAATAAAAAATATTTAAAAATAAGGTACAAACTAAAATCAATTAAAAAATATCATACTTGCACGTTAACAAACAAATATTAAAATAGACAACCGTTCACCATCAAAATATATATACTGTTAAACTTTTATGTTATTTACGTCAAATATATAAAAAGAAAAATCTATTTAGAAAGGAAAAAAAGGTGTATTTAACAAGGTGAAGTTAACATACAAACCCAGCTAATTATTTTTTGTTTATGTTGAGTTTTCAACTGTCAAATTTTCTCATGTCTTTTTTTCAATCATTAAATTTGTTTATTTTAAATTATTAATAAAATCAAAAGAGAAAATTTGGAAAATTTATTTTTAAACATTGATTTTTGAAAATAAATCAAATAAAATCGTCAGAGAAACCAATGTATGACCAAATTAAAAGCATTTTTTTGTACGTTTATTTTTCCATGTGAAATATTTTATTTGACAATGCAAACATTTGACAATCAAAATAATAATGTGTTTGTTGTATTTGTTGCCGAGACGATATCACCTTAATAAAGACACCTTGTAGAAAATATATATTTGTTTTAAATCTTCCGTTAAAGCAAAACACATAATATGCAACAACCGGTACGAAAATTTTAAAAATTTTAACAACCGGTTCCAGCGTACCGGTCCGTACCGGCTGAATATCACCACTGATTACATTTGTTTTATTCATCTTAAAAAAGTCCGAAACGAAATACGCTGTGTGTAGTTTTTTGTTAAATCTTGTACCACTCCAGTAGGCAGTTTCTGCATATTTTTGCGAGAAGTTTTCGCATCGAAAAGTATGAAACAAAAAATTCCATTGTTCATGATTTTTGAATAAAAAGTGTTTCTGCGAAAACAGGCAACACTACTTACGTTTTTATTGGAATATTCCAAGGCATCTGTCAAATACTAATACAAAACATAATCAAACAAAAAGCCTCGATTACAATTTACATAAAAATAAACAATTTTATTCAAAAATAATGTTGTATAATTAAAAAAAAAATATATAAAAATAATAATATGAATAGTTTTGCTATTGGAAAGTAATCAAAATATCTTTTATGAATTTTTTTCTTTAACCCATTACGGCGAAAGAATTTTCATCTTCTGTCTAATTAAAAAAAGATATTTTAGAGGAAAAAACGTATATATAGTTTGCGAAGTATATATTCATATGAATTGAATTTTAGTTTAAGGTGAATTTTGAAGTTTTAGCTATGTAAACAAAAAAATTATAAAGAAAATTATTGATATTTTTTTATATTTGAGGTCAAACTTAAAAAATATCGAGCGTTTTTTTAGAAATATGGGTAATTTTTTGATAAATGAAAAGATTTGAAATTTCATATAAAAAATATTTCACATTTTTATTTTTAATTAAGTTTTAAATTTTCTGTCACCAAAATAAACGCTTCAGCCCAACTCTACTAAAATACACAAATCTCGCAGCATGTGAAAAACTTTTCACATTAAATGCTTACAGAAACACTTTTTATCAGGGAAAAATCCTTACGTGACAGAAAGTTTTCACAAAAAAAAGTTATAGAAACGGTCGTGTTTGAAAAAAAAAACATTTTGTATCAATTCATATCGTTTTTGTTTCATTTCGCACGTTTTATGCGAAAATTTTCTTGATCGGTAATTTACAGAAACTGCCTACAGGGCGTCAAAAAATTTTGAGTTTTTTTCAAAGCGTAATATTATTTAATGAGCTAAGGAAAAATACAAAAATCTTTAGAAAAGGTCGCGAATTGACAAAATAAAACATTTTTTTTGCTGACCTTAACACTAGTTAAAAAACACATAGGTGATTTTTATTTTAAAAAAATATAAAATAAGAAAACATTTTCCTCGGAATATCAAGTTCTCAAACTAAAAGCTTGGACATGTTAATAATTTTTGCTACTTTAAAATTTCACTAGATGATGGTAAGAGATTAATGCATTTCCAAAGTTATCACTATTACCCTTAAGATGGTACTTAACATTTTAAATAACTAAATTAGAGTCTTTTAAATCGGATCCCCCTGGATCCGCGCCTGATACTTATGCTTCCTCTATTATTAATAATTTTCACACCCATAATATTATTTGGGCTTAAGTTTTTAAAACTAGGTCACTTGGCCTTTGTGTTTAATTGCGTTTAAAATCGGCAAAACAGTAAAATAATTAAAACGTTAGACAAATTTATGTGGTTTATTGTTTTTATATATTGTATTTAGTGTGGGTGCGAGCTGGCTAAAAAAAAATCTAAAATAAATTCAGGTTTCCGAATTTCTATGATTTTTTAAAAAATTTTCAAATATTATTAATGGAATTATTTAAATTGTCAGTTGATTGAACTCTCTCATCGTGTATAGACTTAACTCGCATAAACATATATAGTGCTCGCAAGTAGTGTAAATTACATGTGCGCTCTCCCAAAAAGTGTTAAAAAAAAAACAATTTTATTTAGAAAACCAAAATAATACCTATTAATTTTCGGCTTTAAAGTCTAAACTAAAAAAATGACGGACCCACCAGATCGTGGTCACAGATTACATTTGACAAAACAAAAAGACTTACTATTCTTTCGCCGGGTGAAAAATTCTTGGTAATGAAAAGAATAGTTGATGTAAAAGAAACTGAAACAAACAGGAAACACTCGCCAACGTATCCCCTTTTTTAATAAAAAAAAGTTGTGGATAGTGTAGCTGGTGGGGAAGTTCAACAGTGCAAAAAACTTTTAGATGGCTCGATTCTCATTCAAACTAAATCCTTTGTCCAAGCAATTAAACTCA
This sequence comes from Eustalomyia histrio, assembly GCA_949748255.1. Classification (NCBI taxonomy): domain Eukaryota; kingdom Metazoa; phylum Arthropoda; class Insecta; order Diptera; family Anthomyiidae; genus Eustalomyia; species Eustalomyia histrio. Next base: position 6,846,732 of record OX456528.1, read on the forward strand.
TTCAGCTAACTTCTTTATCACCAGAAATTAAAGTTGATATTATAGAACACCCTGGGTTAAATTACGCCAAGGGCGTTATTTACTCTAACGACCTACGTGGAATTGAGGAGAGTGAAATATTATCTGAATTAAAAGATCAGAATGTAACATATGTTAACAAAATATTGAAAAAAGTCGACGCGAAGTTGATGGAAACAGGTCTTATTGTTTTAACTTTTGCTTCTACCACTATACCCAATGATTTAGCTATTGGCTATGAAAAAGTAAGAGTCCGTCCTTATATACCTTTGCCACTTAAATGCAAAAATTGTTTACAATTCGGCCATGTAGCCAAAATATGTAAAAATGAAAAAATTTGCGCCAATTGTTCGAATGCCTTCCACACCAACGAAGAATTAAATGAAAAATGTGAAAATACTCCGTCGTGCACAAACTGCAAAATTTCAAACATCGAGGATTCTAATCATTCAACCAATGACAGAACATGCCCAATTTTTCTAAAAGAAAAAGAAATCCAAGCCATCGTCACCCTTGAGAAAGTTGGTAAAAAAAAGCCGGCTGCCATTTACCGACAACGGCATGCTACACAGAATACACTTTATTCTACAACTGTCAAAATTGGAAACAACAATACTTCTACCCACTCATTAACCATGCCACCACCAAACGAGTTAAATAACCCACGATTTGTAAAAGACTATACTGACGTAGGAAGTGATTGCTCTTTTTCTGAAATGGATACCGACCCCCCAAGCAGCTCTTCCCTAACAACGAAAGAAAAAAATCCATAATACTGCCAAAAAATGCTTCTAAGAGACTTAGAGAAAAAATTAAATCAGCCACTAGAAAATCATCAAGAAATAAGAAAACATGTACATAAAAAATGAACTCTCTACGTACACTAAATCACTTATATACACAATTTTAAAACTTTTTTCATATTCTGTACTGCTCTTTTCTAAACATAATCTAAATTTATTTAATGACATCAATAGTTACCTAAAAAACAATAACTGTAAATCATCTCCTAATTATTTTATTTCATCCACATATCTCCCTTTATTTATTATACGTTCTTATACGACTTATCCATTACTAACTTTAAATTTGAGTCAATCTTTTCAAAAAATGTACACACTTTTGTTGGAAAAAAATATATATCAAGTTACTTTCTAACTCCTCATCTGTTTATACCAGATCTCTTTTTAATCGTGTATAATGTAATATGTGTACACTTTGACATTATTTTAAATTTTCTCTTATTTAAATGCAACATTTTGGATATTCATATTCATTTCCAAAACTTATACATATTTACTAAGTATTTTCCTTTTTTTATGAACTTTAAAGATGACCCTTAACATCTTACAGTGGAATATGAATGGTTATTTTAATAATTATAGTGAACTCCAAATTATTATTAAAAAGTATAATGCAAAAATTATCTGTTTACAGGAAACTCACCTCCATTCCCTCCTTAACATCCCAGTGCCCATTAACTACACAATATACGCCATTTACACATCCCTTACTAGATATGGAGGAGTCGCTATACTCGTCCATAAGTCCTTAGAACAAAGACAAATTTTAATTTCTAATGATTTTGACACAGTTTGCATAGAAATTGTTTCCAAGATTAAATTTAATATATATAGTGCCTATATTAGTCCTGAGGCTAATTTTAGTGATAGAAATCTTGAAAATGTTTTCACACATAATACTCCAGGAATTGTAACAGGGGATTTTAACAGCCCACATAAAAATTGGGGTTATACAACCAACAGCCGAAAAGGCATCGTTTTATCCAACTATATCAACAATTCAGATTTTGTGCTATTGAACGACAAGTCCCCAACTCATTTTAACACCCGTGGATCATTTAAAAACAAAAACATTCATAGTAAACCAAAATTTAATACAAAGTTCGCTAATTGGCCTGAGTATCAAAACAAATGTAACTTTCTTCTGCCTAAAAAGCAAACCTCTAATAATATAAATAAAGAAACTGCCAATCTGTGCAAGATTATACTAGAAGCTGCTAATTCAACAATCCCCCAATCTAAAAACAAGGCCAGAAAAGTACCCTGGTGGAATAAAGAGTTAGAAATACTCAAAACCGAAAAAAATTCTCTATGGCTTATATTCAAGAGGAATATGGTGCAAAGTAATCTGTTAGAGTACAAAAGAGCAAATGCTAGGTACAAACGGAAAATTAGGTTAGCAAAAAACAATTCCATTACCGCCTTTACATCTACTATCAACCCAAAAACACCGGTGGAAAAAATTTGGTCTAACATTCGGAATTTTAATGGTTACAAAGCCACACAAAGTATACATTGCATTACTAAGATAGATAACCCGAATCTAAGAATTAATGATATATTTGAAATGGGTAATGAATTCGGAAGGTTTTGGTCATCAAAATCCTCTGATTCCAACTTTTCAACTAATTTTCAAATTAATAAACAAAATATTGGACTAAACGTCACTATGCCTTGTTCTGAGGCACTTAGAATTGAAAGCAAAATCACCTTCCTTGAGCTTACGTCAACTTTGAGCAGACTAAAGGGTAAAACCCCGGGAATGGATGGAATTTCTTATCCGATGATAAAGATGTTACCGCATCAAATAAAGAGTATAATAATATTTTCGATAACTTTATTCCTCAACAGTTCAAAAACAGTGTGGTATTACCTATCCCCAAACTTGGGTTAAATAAAACCTCAGTTACTTCATATCGCCCTATTTCTTTAAATCCTTGCTTATCAAAAGTTTTAGATAAAATTATAGCCAACAGGCTATGGTGGTTTGTTACTACCAACAAACTACTTAACAACCGCCAATTCGGCTTTAGAAGGGGGAGCTCGACAATTGACAGTCTACTTTATTTAGACTATCAAATTGCTAACTGCCTCTCGTTACGTAAACATGCTACAGTCATATCGCTAGACTTCGAAAGAGCATTCGAAAAAGTTGGTATTCACTCAATAATAGAACAGCTAGATAAATGGAAAATAGGGCCAAAGATACGAGGATATGTGATAAACTTCATGAGTAATAGAAAAATAACAGTGCGTATAAATAACGGCTATTCAAACTCCTTTCCTTTGTACAATGGTATTCCTCAAGGTTCACCACTATCAGTCGTTCTCTTCGTGATTGCGTATAATAAACTTTGCTCAATCGTATCACTTCACAAGGAAATCGACTTCTGCGCTTATGCAGACGATTTTAATTTAATTGTTCGGTCTCCTAGAAATAAAAACCTAGTGATAAACCTGGACGATCTTTTTAATGACATACAAAATTGGTGCTATTCCTCTGGAGCTAGTCTGTCTACAACAAAGTGTAAATATATACATATCTGTAGACTCAAAAATTGTAGATGTGATATTCAAACGGCAAACATGTCAATATCAAGTGTAGATTCACTAAGAATACTAGGTATTATCATTAATAAACGATATAGATGGAATGATCACATAGAGTATTTATCATCCGTACTCACACAAAGACTTAATATGATAAAATGCCTCGCAAGTACAAAATTTAATTGCAACACAAATTCTTTAATCTCAATTACAAAAGCCATAATTCTTTCAAAAATCAACTACGGCTTATCTATATTTGGTTATGCGCCCAAGTCGCATCTTAGAAAAATTGAGTCCGTGATTAATTCAGCAATTAGAATCTCCCTTGGTGCACTGCCATCTACTCCAATAAATAATATGCTTTTTGAAGCCAGCATTATACCGCTAAATACTCAAAGAGAAATTTTAACGACAAAGCTTTCCCGAATTTTTTTATATGATAATAGCAACCCGGTAAATCAGATAGTAAAAAAGTTAAAAACCTCCAAAAAAATACCTAGAGTGGAATCAACTATTTACAGAGCAATTGAAAATTGTAAAAAACTAGACTTGCCACTACACACACAAATCAATAACCACAAATCCAAAGTACTTCCGCCTTGGTCTCTAGAAAAAAAGTCAATTGACACTTCTTTACATGAGTTTGCCAAAACAAACACAGAACCTGCTCAGTTCAGGAAGATGTTTGCTTTTATCAGTGATAAATTAAAAGATCATCAATTTCTATTCACTGATGGCTCTAAAACCGATAATTTTACAACCTACAGCATTACTTCAGAAAATAAAATAATTAAAATCTCTAATATCCCTGCTCACAGTTCCATATTTTCAGCGGAATTGATAGCGATTCACGAAGCAATAAATTATATCAATAGTAAAAGAGGGAAATTTGCAATATGCTCAGACTCCCTTTCATCAATTGAATCAATTTTAAACATATCTAATAACAGTTATTATATCTCAAACATTAGGAACGCCTTAGCTAAAAAGTTTCCAGATATCACGTTAGTGTGGGTACCTGGACACAGCCATATAAAAGGGAACGAATATGCCGATTCGGCAGCCAAAAATGCTGCAATGCATCCTCTTATTACAACACCTAATTACAACCGAAAAGATATAGAAGAACCAATAGACCAGCACTACATTTCAAGGGACAGAAATCACGTCTTCAGTTTAACATCATCTTGGTACAGAAGAATTTATCAGAACCGCAAAACGATCTCAAAAGCTATGATTAATGATGTATCTAAAGTAAACAGATTAGATTGCGTTAAGTTTGTTAGACTTCGACTGGGTCACACCAGAGTGACGCACGGTTCTTTATTTAATCTTAATACTCCACGTTTTTGCAACTGTGTTATATCACCTCCAACTAAACCCTCTCACTACCTTTGCGAATGTCCAAAAACCAATAGCTATAGAACTTCAATTTTTCAAAATTCGGATCCATTACTCCTACTGTCCCACCCTTCTACAGATAACATAACTTTATTTACCAAATTTCTCAAAATATCAAATTTATATAATGAAGTATAATCATGTAATAATTTTATGTAACACCTTGAATAATTAAAGATTAGTTATTTTAAGTATATTGAGCTGAAGGCCTATGTTGCTATTGCTCGTTAAACAAATTAGCTTATAATTTTTAATTGTAAGACTAATAAACTAAATAAATAAATAAATAAAATATTTAAATTGTATAGTTCCTTTTAAAACAATAAAATTCATGATTCCAATTGTATTACTTTTTTTAATTAAAAATCTGAGATTCCAATACCACATTAAGTCTTAATTGGAATCCCCAAAATCAATTAGTACGTCAACAAACAGAATTGCCGAATTCGGTGTGAAGAGCAGACAGTTCAAGAGCTGCCAATGCACCCTGAAAGATGCGCTGTTTGGTGCGGCTTGTGGAACGTACTTCTTCAAGAACGATGAAAATCGCAACGTTAAGTCAATAGACAAGCTTTCGTGCGATGGTTACCGACTTTTATGCCTACGATGGAAGAATTGGACTTGGTTGACATGTGGTTTCAACAAGACCTATTGACAGGCGAGTTTGGTGATCAATTAATCTCACGTTTTGGAGCCAAGATCAAGCGATTATACCCTAATAGAATATTTTTTGTGGGGATACGTCAAGGCTCTCGCGTACAGGGACAAGCCAGCCACAATTCTAGCCCTGGAAGACAACATTACAGCTGCCATTGGTGAGATATCGGCCAAAACTCTGGAAAAAGTATTCCAAAATCGGAAAGTATTCCAAATAGGTGGGTGGACCACCTAAGGCGTAGCCGCGGGCAACATTTACAGCCCTAGTATCCTACGCATTGCATACAACGGTGAAAATACGCAAAGTAGTTTTTAGGATTAGTAATATAATATACAACTGAGTTGTTAGAATATAGGTAGAAAAATAAAAATTGTCATTGTGACTAAAAAAACACTAAGCGACGTTTCACTTTTTCCAACGAATTGTCAGAGATTTTAAATTAACTCGAAATTGTTAAAGTGGTGACCCCGCGTTTAAAATTGAATATAAATAATCAAAACATGGCTGGCTATACCGAAAAGGTGGAAAATGGAAGTTTACCCCAGAAATTTGGTTCGCCCAAGTGGAAGCTCAATTTGAAATTGCTGGTGTTACAACAGATGCAGCGAAATTCAACACGGTAGTTGCAAATTTCAATATCAAGTGTAGATTCACTAAGAATACTAGGTATTATCATTAATAAACGATATAGATGGAATGATCACATAGAGTATTTATCATCCGTACTCACACAAAGACTGAATATGATAAAATGCCTCGCAAGTACAAAATTTAATTGCAACACAAATTCTTTAATCTCAATTACAAAAGCCATAATTCTTTCAAAAATCAACTACGGCTTATCTATATTTGGTTATGCGCCCAAGTCGCATCTTAGAAAAATTGAGTCCGTGATTAATTCAGCAATTAGAATCTCCTTTGGTGCACTGCCATCTACTCCAATAAATAATATGCTTTTTGAAGCCAGCATTATACCGCTAAATTCTCAAAGAGAAATTTTAACGACAAAGCTTTCCCGAATTTTTTTATATGATAATAGCAACCCGGTAAATCAGATAGTAAAAAAGTTAAAAACCTCCAAAAAAATACCTAGAGTGGAATCAACTATTTACAGAGCAATTGAAAATTGTAAAAAACTAGACTTGCCACTACACACACAAATCAATAACCACAAATCCAAAGTACTTCCGCCTTGGTCACTAGAAAAAAAGTCAATTGACACTTCTTTACATGAGTTTGCCAAAACAAACACAGAACCTGCTCAGTTCAGGAAGATGTTTGCTTTTATCAGTGATAAATTAAAAGATCATCAATTTCTATTCACTGATGGCTCTAAAACCGATAATTTTACAACCTACAGCATTACTTCAGAAAATAAAATAATTAAAATCTCTAATATCCCTACTCACAGTTCCATATTTTCAGCGGAATTGATAGCGATTCACGAAGCAATAAATTATATCAATAGTAAAAGAGGGAAATTTGCAATATGCTCAGATTCCCTTTCATCAATTGAATCAATTTTAAACATATCTAATAACAGTTATTATATCTCAAACATTAGGAACGCCTTAGCTAAAAAGTTTCCAGATATTACGTTAGTGTGGGTACCTGGACACAGCAATATAAAAGGGAACGAATATGCCGATTCGGCAGCCAAAAATGCTGCAATGCATCCTCTTATTACAACACCTAATTACAACCGAAAAGATATAGAAGAACTAATAGACCAGCACTACATTTCAAGGGACAGAAATCACGTCTTCAGTTTAACATCATCTTGGTACAGAAGAATTTATCATTTTCGATTGCAATAGCCCTGAAAACTTCAGCTCGAGCTGGTAATGTTATTGTACCATCGCCTATGTTTTCAAGTATTGGAATATTTATGGGATAATTTAAATTGTAAGGTCTCAAAGAGAGTAAATTCGAGTTTGCTTCTTGTCCGTATTGAATAGTTGCATTATATGTTTTCAAGAAATCCAGACCCAATATACCCTGAAATGGTATTGGGAACTCATCTGAAACTACATGAAATTTGTGGGGGATGAGGAAAATTTTCCTCTTTAAATCAATTTCAACTGTTCCGAGGGATTCAATATTTCCCTCTCCGATTCCAGAAATTTGTATGATGTTTTTCGTATTGATTTTTAATGAGTTGAGGGCACCGATTTTAATTAGAGAAATGTCCGCTCCGGTATCTACAAGGAACGTATTTAAATCATTATGAGGTGATACTTGAATCTCAATAAAACTACTTAAATGGAGATTTAAGTGGAATATTTTCCTCACTGATCCAATATGTGCCCTGTGTTCACTTAATTTCGAGTATAACCCCCCGCGTCTTGGGGGGAAGTCTCGTTTTCCGAGACCTCCTGTGCCAATCTTATCCGTCCTCTGTTTCGTTGATGGTTTGGTTGATTTCCATTATTGTCGTGTTGACCTCGGCGTTGCCCGTTGTAGCGGTTGTTATTATAATTTCTAGAATTATTGTTTCGACGCCCTTCTCGTCCACGTCCAGATTACCAGAACCACGACGCTTAAAATAGAATACTGAAGAATTTGAAACTGATGCTTCAGTGCTAGCCTCTATGAACTTAGAAACGACTTCATTAAGAGTATTGAAATTCCCTGTTTTAATGATGAGTTTTACCTCATCACTTGTAGCGTTTCTGGAAATGGCCTTGGCTGCATTTTGCTCACTTTCGTCTGTCTCTGTGACTTCAATATCTATCTCACAGCTTAATGTAAGTGGGACCTTTATGTTAACGTTATGTTTATGGAAAACTTTTATCAATTGGTCTCTAAATCCGTGAAAAATCCCATTGGCCTCCTGCTTGTGAGGTGTGGAGTACCTGTCGTATTGTCTGTGTAATGTTGCCCTAATAGTATTAAAGGTTTCTATTAAAATCTGAATATGTTTACTCAATGTTTCCGGCTTTACCGATCTATTCTGATTTATGCACTTATAAGATTGTTTAAATTTAATTCTCAATGGCTCTAGGCTTTCCAAAATATTTTCCCATTGCATCATTTATAATAAAACTTTGTAATCATGATTATATATTGTGATTGTTCTTCATTTATTGTATGTTATGTTAAGTTCGGCGTTCATGGCCGAACATTTAATTTAAACTCTTTAAACATTTAATTCACAATTTTTAAAAAAAATTATTATATATATAAAATTTTTTCAAAATTTAGATAATCTAATAAATTCAAAATATTTATATAAAATATAATTCTTAATTTCTTAGCTTACATTTTTTTTTATCTGTTAATTTGCTCCTGCTGTTGTCGTGTGGCTGTGTTAGTCTTCTTATTTACGGCTTTAATTTATATCTGTTGTTGGGGTGCGGCTGCGTTTCTGTTCCCTTTTATGGCTTTAAGGATCAACTTCAGTACATATATAACGGCTATGATGATCGCTGCTATTATTGTCAATGTTTCGATGTAATTATTTTCGTTTTTTGTTGTTGTTTTAGATTCTTCACTGTTTATTTTCAAATTATCGCGTAGCATTTCTACTACCTCTTTGTTGTTATCTTCAGTGGATTTGCCCACTTCATATCCTGCAACAAGTAACGGGATTGTCTGTAGTATTTTTTCCACCACGTCATAATAATGTTTGTTTTTATTAAAATTGTTTGTTTAAAAAAAAAAAATGTTCACTTTTCCAAATGTTTTAATTTTAAATCACACACTTTAATGTTGTTTATGATGACTGTATATTTTACGATTTGTATTTTTAACTTCTTTTAACGATATCTTTGTCATTTTGTTGTTTGTGTGCTTTTATGTACATAGATATGTACTCTTGTTTAAAATTTGTTCACATAAATCATTTGCAAATATGCATCGATTGTTGTAAATTTGTCGCTTTTTATTTTTAATATAATTTAATCGTTTTTAGTTTACTTCAAAAACGTTCTTTGTTTTTTTTTTACACTTTTCACTGTATTTTGGTAATGTTTGGAATTGTTTTAAGTTATGTTTTATTCAAACAAATAACTTAAATAACTGTCACGGTCGCCATGTTAAGTTCGGCGTTCACGGCCGAACGTTTAAATAATTAAACCGTTAGTTTGTAGTTTAGTTCTTGACTACTTATCAATATATTTAAGGTAATGCTTAAACTAAAAGAATTTGAGGGTAAGCGAAAATACATAATGACCAGACAGCAAAATATGTAATGTGACCCGACACCTAAAATGTATCGTTCATTGGCATTAAGTAATTGAACCAAAAGTAGGTCAGTCATTGACTGTAAAATATTATTGTTATTATTGACTTTAAAATATCATTGTTATTAGTCATTGGTATTTTCACCATATGATTGCTGATCGTCCCGAAGGCTTTTCCTTGGTGCTTTACAGTTTCGCTGAAAGTGTCCCACTTTACCGCAGTTGTAGCATTTGTTATTCGGTTTGCCACGCTTCTCACCTAATGTTTTCATAACTGCCTCCGTTAACTTGGTGCTCATATTTGCCTCTTTTTTAGCAGTCACTTCGAGGTTACGCACCTTAACTATTTGTGGCTTGGAAATCACCTTCGCAGTCTCTTGGGCCAGCGCGAACATTTTCAGCAAGTTGATTTCTTTTTTGTGTTCGCCACCATACTTTCGTTGCAGTGCCACCATTATGTAATCATAATTATTTCGGCAGGTGATTCTAGAATTTCTGCTGCATTTCCCTTAAAGGCCAGAATGAATTTTACAGCTTTTTCTTCGCTGTTCCACACATTTCTGGCGGCAACTGTATCGAACTGGAACTTAAAAACATTAAACGGTATGCTGCCATCAAAAGTAGAGGCCTTTGCTCTACCAGAACTTTCCTCAATAATTCGAACTGGGCCCTCTTGAAATTGAAGATTATTCACTTTATTTTCTAAATCTTGTAGTTTCCTCTCAACATCTTTGGTTTGTACGTCGAATCTGTCTACGCCGTTCTCTAAGTCGGAAACTCTTTTGGAAACCTCAGAGATTTGCTCATTAGTAGCTTTAGATGTTTCTCCTCTAACTTAGTTAACAATTTTGTTTCCATCTTAGTTAACAGTTTCTCTTCTTGAAGCTTCTAACATTTTCACGTTGTCTGCTCTTAAAGTTTTGCTTACAATTTCTCGTTGTCTGCTCTAGAAGTTTCTAACAGTTTCTCGTTGTCTGCTCTCGAAGCTTCTAACATTTTCATGTTGCCTGCTCAGAAGTTTCCAGCAGTTTTGTTTCCATCTTTTCCATCATAGCAGCAAACATTGCACTTAACTCCAGCAGTTTTGTTTCCATCTTTTCCATCATAGCAGCAAACATTGCACTTAACTCCATATTACCTTCTGTTATACGGGTACAAACTTAAATTTCTTCTTTTCCGTCAAATTCGTAGGTTGCAATTTCAATGTTATGCCGCTCAAATTGCTTCTTAAGCTGTTCCACCTTAATCTCCAATTTCATGACTGCTTATTATTTTGCAATCCCACTTCTGACACCAATTGTTACGATTTTCACCCTTTATAAAACCGTTGATTAATTTACCTTTTAAATAAGTCGAGTTCTTTCTATATTGCAAATAATAAACACTGTTTGAAATTATTTATAGCTCTTTTTATTTATAACAGGCACTAAAATTACAGAAACACACTTTAAACGTTAGCCACACTTTAGTTATTAATACTTCAGCGTTTTATTTAAACTGCACTGCTGCCACACCAAGTACCCGTATTTATATGAGTAGTTAGTTATTCTAGTCATTTTCAGTTATTACTACACTAGATTTTTCCAGCTGTCAAAGAATTTGCGTGATGAAATTTCTAGTGTTTAGAAATTTCTGTAACAATTTTTGTTTGTGTTAGTTTCAGTCATCTATTTCTTGTAGGGTATTCTTCATTAAAACCACTGGCTAAATTAAATCTAAACTAAATTCAGGTTCCTAAATTCCTATTATATTTAAAAATATTTTCAAATATTTTTTAAAATAATTTTAAACCCTTTTGTAAATTTGTATTTAGTTTAGAATTTATTTAGCCACCTCGGACAGGGTCTAAAAATTATTTCTGATGTTGTCCCTTTAAATCGACCAGATCAATAAAAACTGTTCACTATTTTCACAATCTTAAATTTCAGATTTAAAATAAATCATTAAAACGCTTTTGTATAAAATAGTTGAAGCTTTATCAATGATAATTGAACTTTTACTACCTGTATTTATCAGTTTTTAAAATATATTTCCTTATTTCTGTAGAGATAACCTTTGCGACAAGTGGAACTATTTTTTTTCTGTAAATTAATAAATTTTTTAAAATCTCTGAATGGATTGTTGTTTTTTATTATGAAATAGATAGCATTAACAATGTTCACTGAGCTGTTTAAATACTTTTCAGTTTAAGAAATTATAATTTTTTCTCCAATTGTTATTATTTCCCCGCTTTCTTATGTGAAACTGACTCATTGTGTTTCTTCAATTTTTTTCTCATTGATGATTGTAAATTTTCTTTGTTCGAACTATGAGCTTTGACAGAGTATGATTTCCACTCTACTGAAATGTTTATATGCTTAGCACTTTCGAAATTTTACGATTCTACTTCCGAACACCACCCACATCCCACATTTTCATCGCTAACAATATTAAGCCACTCGAATTTAGTTATAAAATAATTCAATTGTTTCTCATTCCAAAAATGTAACAACTGACAGCACATCACGAGACGTTCCAGCTTTTTCATAATTTTCTTCTATCTGTTTCTCTTAATTAGAATTATAAAATTCGCAGCTTGTTGTTCAGCCTCGTTGTCAGTTATTTTTTTTTTCGATTTGCCTAAAAAGTCATACATTACCTTGCCTTTTCATTCTTGGGTTGAAGTAAATAAAAAATATTTAAAAATAAGGTACAAACTAAAATCAATTAAAAAATATCATACTTGCACGTTAACAAACAAATATTAAAATAGACAACCGTTCACCATCAAAATATATATACTGTTAAACTTTTATGTTATTTACGTCAAATATATAAAAAGAAAAATCTATTTAGAAAGGAAAAAAAGGTGTATTTAACAAGGTGAAGTTAACATACAAACCCAGCTAATTATTTTTTGTTTATGTTGAGTTTTCAACTGTCAAATTTTCTCATGTCTTTTTTTCAATCATTAAATTTGTTTATTTTAAATTATTAATAAAATCAAAAGAGAAAATTTGGAAAATTTATTTTTAAACATTGATTTTTGAAAATAAATCAAATAAAATCGTCAGAGAAACCAATGTATGACCAAATTAAAAGCATTTTTTTGTACGTTTATTTTTCCATGTGAAATATTTTATTTGACAATGCAAACATTTGACAATCAAAATAATAATGTGTTTGTTGTATTTGTTGCCGAGACGATATCACCTTAATAAAGACACCTTGTAGAAAATATATATTTGTTTTAAATCTTCCGTTAAAGCAAAACACATAATATGCAACAACCGGTACGAAAATTTTAAAAATTTTAACAACCGGTTCCAGCGTACCGGTCCGTACCGGCTGAATATCACCACTGATTACATTTGTTTTATTCATCTTAAAAAAGTCCGAAACGAAATACGCTGTGTGTAGTTTTTTGTTAAATCTTGTACCACTCCAGTAGGCAGTTTCTGCATATTTTTGCGAGAAGTTTTCGCATCGAAAAGTATGAAACAAAAAATTCCATTGTTCATGATTTTTGAATAAAAAGTGTTTCTGCGAAAACAGGCAACACTACTTACGTTTTTATTGGAATATTCCAAGGCATCTGTCAAATACTAATACAAAACATAATCAAACAAAAAGCCTCGATTACAATTTACATAAAAATAAACAATTTTATTCAAAAATAATGTTGTATAATTAAAAAAAAAATATATAAAAATAATAATATGAATAGTTTTGCCATTGGAAAGTAATCAAAATATCTTTTATGAATTTTTTTCTTTAACCCATTACGGCGAAAGAATTTTCATCTTCTGTCTAATTAAAAAAAGATATTTTAGAGGAAAAAACGTATATATAGTTTGCGAAGTATATATTCATATGAATTGAATTTTAGTTTAAGGTGAATTTTGAAGTTTTAGCTATGTAAACAAAAAAATTATAAAGAAAATTATTGATATTTTTTTATATTTGAGGTCAAACTTAAAAAATATCGAGCGTTTTTTTAGAAATATGGGTAATTTTTTGATAAATGAAAAGATTTGAAATTTCATATAAAAAATATTTCACATTTTTATTTTTAATTAAGTTTTAAATTTTCTGTCACCAAAATAAACGCTTCAGCCCAACTCTACTAAAATACACAAATCTCGCAGCATGTGAAAAACTTTTCACATTAAATGCTTACAGAAACACTTTTTATCAGGGAAAAATCCTTACGTGACAGAAAGTTTTCACAAAAAAAAGTTATAGAAACGGTCGTGTTTGAAAAAAAAAAACATTTTGTATCAATTCATATCGTTTTTGTTTCATTTCGCACGTTTTATGCGAAAATTTTCTTGATCGGTAATTTACAGAAACTGCCTACAGGGCGTCAAAAAATTTTGAGTTTTTTTCAAAGCGTAATATTATTTAATGAGCTAAGGAAAAATACAAAAATCTTTAGAAAAGGTCGCGAATTGACAAAATAAAACATTTTTTTTGCTGACCTTAACACTAGTTAAAAAACACATAGGTGATTTTTATTTTAAAAAAATATAAAATAAGAAAACATTTTCCTCGGAATATCAAGTTCTCAAACTAAAAGCTTGGACATGTTAATAATTTTTGCTACTTTAAAATTTCACTAGATGATGGTAAGAGATTAATGCATTTCCAAAGTTATCACTATTACCCTTAAGATGGTACTTAACATTTTAAATAACTAAATTAGAGTCTTTTAAATCGGATCCCCCTGGATCCGCGCCTGATACTTATGCTTCCTCTATTATTAATAATTTTCACACCCATAATATTATTTGGGCTTAAGTTTTTAAAACTAGGTCACTTGGCCTTTGTGTTTAATTGCGTTTAAAATCGGCAAAACAGTAAAATAATTAAAACGTTAGACAAATTTATGTGGTTTATTGTTTTTATATATTGTATTTAGTGTGGGTGCGAGCTGGCTAAAAAAAAAATCTAAAATAAATTCAGGTTTCCGAATTTCTATGATTTTTTAAAAAATTTTCAAATATTATTAATGGAATTATTTAAATTGTCAGTTGATTGAACTCTCTCATCGTGTATAGACTTAACTCGCATAAACATATATAGTGCTCGCAAGTAGTGTAAATTACATGTGCGCTCTCCCAAAAAGTGTTAAAAAAAAAACAATTTTATTTAGAAAACCAAAATAATACCTATTAATTTTCGGCTTTAAAGTCTAAACTAAAAAAATGACGGACCCACCAGATCGTGGTCACAGATTACATTTGACAAAACAAAAAGACTTACTATTCTTTCGCCGGGTGAAAAATTCTTGGTAATGAAAAGAATAGTTGATGTAAAAGAAACTGAAACAAACAGCAAGGAAACACTCGCCAACGTATCCCCTTTTTTAATAAAAAAAAGTTGTGGATAGTGTAGCTGGTGGGGAAGTTCAACAGTGCAAAAAACTTTTAGATGGCTCGATTCTCATTCAAACTAAATCCTTTGTCCAAGCAATTAAACTCATTCAGCTAACTTCTTTATCACCAGAAATTAAAGTTGATATTATAGAACACCCTGGGTTAAATTACGCCAAGGGCGTTATTTACTCTAACGACCTACGTGGAATTGAGGAGAGTGAAATATTATCTGAATTAAAAGATCAGAATGTAACATATGTTAACAAAATATTGAAAAAAGTCGACGCGAAGTTGATGGAAACAGGTCTTATTGTTTTAACTTTTGCTTCTACCACTATACCCAATGATTTAGCTATTGGCTATGAAAAAGTAAGAGTCCGTCCTTATATACCTTTGACACTTAAATGCAAAAATTGTTTACAATTCGGCCATGTAGCCAAAATATGTAAAAATGAAAAAATTTGCGCCAATTGTTCGAATGCCTTCCACACCAACGAAGAATTAAATGAAAAATGTGAAAATACTCCGTCGTGCACAAACTGCAAAATTTCAAACATCGAGGATTCTAATCATTCAACCAATGACAGAACATGCCCAATTTTTCTAAAAGAAAAAGAAATCCAAGCCATCGTCACCCTTGAGAAAGTTGGTAAAAAAAAGCCGGCTGCCATTTACCGACAACGGCATGCTACACAGAATACACTTTATTCTACAACTGTCAAAATTGGAAACAACAATACTTCTACCCACTCATTAACCATGCCACCACCAAACGAGTTAAATAACCCACGATTTGTAAAAGACTATACTGACGTAGGAAGTGATTGCTCTTTTTCTGAAATGGATACCGACCCCCCAAGCAGCTCTTCCCTAACAACGAAAGAAAAAAATCCATAATACTGCCAAAAAATGCTTCTAAGAGACTTAGAGAAAAAATTAAATCAGCCACTAGAAAATCATCAAGAAATAAGAAAACATGTACATAAAAAATGAACTCTCTACGTACACTAAATCACTTATATACACAATTTTAAAACTTTTTTCATATTCTGTACTGCTCTTTTCTAAACATAATCTAAATTTATTTAATGACATCAATAGTTACCTAAAAAACAATAACTGTAAATCATCTCCTAATTATTTTATTTCATCCACATATCTCCCTTTATTTATTATACGTTCTTATACGACTTATCCATTACTAACTTTAAATTTGAGTCAATCTTTTCAAAAAATGTACACACTTTTGTTGGAAAAAAATATATATCAAGTTACTTTCTAACTCCTCATCTGTTTATACCAGATCTCTTTTTAATCGTGTATAATGTAATATGTGTACACTTTGACATTATTTTAAATTTTCTCTTATTTAAATGCAACATTTTGGATATTCATATTCATTTCCAAAACTTATACATATTTACTAAGTATTTTCCTTTTTTTATGAACTTTAAAGATGACCCTTAACATCTTACAGTGGAATATGAATGGTTATTTTAATAATTATAGTGAACTCCAAATTATTATTAAAAAGTATAATGCAAAAATTATCTGTTTACAGGAAACTCACCTCCATTCCCTCCTTAACATCCCAGTGCCCATTAACTACACAATATACGCCATTTACACATCCCTTACTAGATATGGAGGAGTCGCTATACTCGTCCATAAGTCCTTAGAACAAAGACAAATTTTAATTTCTAATGATTTTGACACAGTTTGCATAGAAATTGTTTCCAAGATTAAATTTAATATATATAGTGCCTATATTAGTCCTGAGGCTAATTTTAGTGATAGAAATCTTGAAAATGTTTTCACACATAATACTCCAGGAATTGTAACAGGGGATTTTAACAGCCCACATAAAAATTGGGGTTATACAACCAACAGCCGAAAAGGCATCGTTTTATCCAACTATATCAACAATTCAGATTTTGTGCTATTGAACGACAAGTCCCCAACTCATTTTAACACCCGTGGATCATTTAAAAACAAAAACATTCATAGTAAACCAAAATTTAATACAAAGTTCGCTAATTGGCCTGAGTATCAAAACAAATGTAACTTTCTTCTGCCTAAAAAGCAAACCTCTAATAATATAAATAAAGAAACTGCCAATCTGTGCAAGATTATACTAGAAGCTGCTAATTCAACAATCCCCCAATCTAAAAACAAGGCCAGAAAAGTACCCTGGTGGAATAAAGAGTTAGAAATACTCAAAACCGAAAAAAATTCTCTATGGCTTATATTCAAGAGGAATATGGTGCAAAGTAATCTGTTAGAGTACAAAAGAGCAAATGCTAGGTACAAACGGAAAATTAGGTTAGCAAAAAACAATTCCATTACCGCCTTTACATCTACTATCAACCCAAAAACACCGGTGGAAAAAATTTGGTCTAACATTCGGAATTTTAATGGTTACAAAGCCACACAAAGTATACATTGCATTACTAAGATAGATACCCCGAATCTAAGAATTAATGATATATTTGAAATGGGTAATGAATTCGGAAGGTTTTGGTCATCAAAATCCTCTGATTCCAACTTTTCAACTAATTTTCAAATTAATAAACAAAATATTGGACTAAACGTCACTATGCCTTGTTCTGAGGCACTTAGAATTGAAAGCAAAATCACCTTCCTTGAGCTTACGTCAACTTTGAGCAGACTAAAGGGTAAAACCCCGGGAATGGATAGAATTTCTTATCCGATGATAAAGATGTTACCGCATCAAATAAAGAGTATAATAATATTTTCGATAACTTTATTCCTCAACAGTTCAAAAACAGTGTGGTATTACCTATCCCCAAACTTGGGTTAAATAAAACCTCAGTTACTTCATATCGCCCTATTTCTTTAAATCCTTGCTTATCAAAAGTTTTAGATAAAATTATAGCCAACAGGCTATGGTGGTTTGTTACTACCAACAAACTACTTAACAACCGCCAATTCGGCTTTAGAAGGGGGAGCTCGACAATTGACAGTCTACTTTATTTAGACTATCAAATTGCTAACTGCCTCTCGTTACGTAAACATGCTACAGTCATATCGCTAGACTTCGAAAGAGCATTCGAAAAAGTTGGTATTCACTCAATAATAGAACAGCTAGATAAATGGAAAATAGGGCCAAAGATACGAGGATATGTGATAAACTTCATGAGTAATAGAAAAATAACAGTGCGTATAAATAACGGCTATTCAAACTCCTTTCCTTTGTACAATGGTATTCCTCAAGGTTCACCACTATCAGTCGTTCTCTTCGTGATTGCGTATAATAAACTTTGCTCAATCGTATCACTTCACAAGGAAATCGACTTCTGCGCTTATGCAGACGATTTTAATTTAATTGTTCGGTCTCCTAGAAATAAAAACCTAGTGATAAACCTGGACGATCTTTTTAATGACATACAAAATTGGTGCTATTCCTCTGGAGCTAGTCTGTCTACAACAAAGTGTAAATATATACATATCTGTAGACTCAAAAATTGTAGATGTGATATTCAAACGGCAAACATGTCAATATCAAGTGTAGATTCACTAAGAATACTAGGTATTATCATTAATAAACGATATAGATGGAATGATCACATAGAGTATTTATCATCCGTACTCACACAAAGACTGAATATGATAAAATGCCTCGCAAGTACAAAATTTAATTGCAACACAAATTCTTTAATCTCAATTACAAAAGCCATAATTCTTTCAAAAATCAACTACGGCTTATCTATATTTGGTTATGCGCCCAAGTCGCATCTTAGAAAAATTGAGTCCGTGATTAATTCAGCAATTAGAATCTCCCTTGGTGCACTGCCATCTACTCCAATAAATAATATGCTTTTTAAAGCCAGCATTATACCGCTAAATACTCAAAGAGAAATTTTAACGACAAAGCTTTCCCGAATTTTTTTATATGATAATAGCAACCCGGTAAATCAGATAGTAAAAAAGTTAAAAACCTCCAAAAAAATACCTAGAGTGGAATCAACTATTTACAGAGCAATTGAAAATTGTAAAAAACTAGACTTGCCACTACACACACAAATCAATAACCACAAATCCAAAGTACTTCCGCCTTGGTCTCTAGAAAAAAAGTCAATTGACACTTCTTTACATGAGTTTGCCAAAACAAACACAGAACCTGCTCAGTTCAGGAAGATGTTTGCTTTTATCAGTGATAAATTAAAAGATCATCAATTTCTATTCACTGATGGCTCTAAAACCGATAATTTTACAACCTACAGCATTACTTCAGAAAATAAAATAATTAAAATCTCTAATATCCCTGCTCACAGTTCCATATTTTCAGCGGAATTGATAGCGATTCACGAAGCAATAAATTATATCAATAGTAAAAGAGGGAAATTTGCAATATGCTCAGACTCCCTTTCATCAATTGAATCAATTTTAAACATATCTAATAACAGTTATTATATCTCAAACATTAGGAACGCCTTAGCTAAAAAGTTTCCAGATATCACGTTAGTGTGGGTACCTGGACACAGCCATATAAAAGGGAACGAATATGCCGATTCGGCAGCCAAAAATGCTGCAATGCATCCTCTTATTACAACACCTAATTACAACCGAAAAGATATAGAAGAACCAATAGACCAGCACTACATTTCAAGGGACAGAAATCACGTCTTCAGTTTAACATCATCTTGGTACAGAAGAATTTATCAGAACCGCAAAACGATCTCAAAAGCTATGATTAATGATGTATCTAAAGTAAACAGATTAGATTGCGTTAAGTTTGTTAGACTTCGACTGGGTCACACCAGAGTGACGCACGGTTCTTTATTTAATCTTAATACTCCACGTTTTTGCAACTGTGTTATATCACCTCCAACTAAACCCTCTCACTACCTTTGCGAATGTCCAAAAACCAATAGCTATAGAACTTCAATTTTTCAAAATTCGGATCCATTACTCCTACTGTCCCACCCTTCTACAGATAACATAACTTTATTTACCAAATTTCTCAAAATATCAAATTTATATAATGAAGTATAATCATGTAATAATTTTATGTAACACCTTGAATAATTAAAGATTAGTTATTTTAAGTATATTGAGCTGAAGGCCTATGTTGCTATTGCTCGTTAAACAAATTAGCTTATAATTTTTAATTGTAAGACTAATAAACTAAATAAATAAATAAATAAAATATTTAAATTGTATAGTTCCTTTTAAAACAATAAAATTCATGATTCCAATTGTATTACTTTTTTTAATTAAAAATCTGAGATTCCAATACCACATTAAGTCTTAATTGGAATCCCCAAAATCAATTAGTACGTCAACAAACAGAATTGCCGAATTCGGTGTGAAGAGCAGACAGTTCAAGAGCTGCCAATGCACCCTGAAAGATGCGCTGTTTGGTGCGGCTTGTGGAACGTACTTCTTCAAGAACGATGAAAATCGCAACGTTAAGTCAATAGACAAGCTTTCGTGCGATGGTTACCGACTTTTATGCCTACGATGGAAGAATTGGACTTGGTTGACATGTGGTTTCAACAAGACCTATTGACAGGCGAGTTTGGTGATCAATTAATCTCACGTTTTGGAGCCAAGATCAAGCGATTATACCCTAATAGAATATTTTTTGTGGGGATACGTCAAGGCTCTCGCGTACAGGGACAAGCCAGCCACAATTCTAGCCCTGGAAGACAACATTACAGCTGCCATTGGTGAGATATCGGCCAAAACTCTGGAAAAAGTATTCCAAAATCGGAAAGTATTCCAAATAGGTGGGTGGACCACCTAAGGCGTAGCCGCGGGCAACATTTACAGCCCTAGTATCCTACGCATTGCATACAACGGTGAAAATACGCAAAGTAGTTTTTAGGATTAGTAATAGAATATACAACTGAGTTGTTAGAATATAGGTAGAAAAATAAAAATTGTCATTGTGACTAAAAAAACACTAAGCGACGTTTCACTTTTTCCAACGAATTGTCAGAGATTTTAAATTAACTCGAAATTGTTAAAGTGGTGACCCCGCGTTTAAAATTGAATATAAATAATCAAAAAATGGCTGGCTATACCGAAAAGGTGGAAAATGGAAGTTTACCCCAGAAATTTGGTTCGCCCAAGTGGAAGCTCAATTTGAAATTGCTGGTGTTACAACAGATGCAGCGAAATTCAACACGGTAGTTGCAAATTTCAATATCAAGTGTAGATTCACTAAGAATACTAGGTATTATCATTAATAAACGATATAGATGGAATGATCACATAGAGTATTTATCATCCGTACTCACACAAAGACTGAATATGATAAAATGCCTCGCAAGTACAAAATTTAATTGCAACACAAATTCTTTAATCTCAATTACAAAAGCCATAATTCTTTCAAAAATCAACTACGGCTTATCTATATTTGGTTATGCGCCCAAGTCGCATCTTAGAAAAATTGAGTCCGTGATTAATTCAGCAATTAGAATCTCCCTTGGTGCACTGCCATCTACTCCAATAAATAATATGCTTTTTGAAGCCAGCATTATACCGCTAAATACTCAAAGAGAAATTTTAACGACAAAGCTTTCCCGAATTTTTTTATATGATAATAGCAACCCGGTAAATCAGATAGTAAAAAAGTTAAAAACCTCCAAAAAAATACCTAGAGTGGAATCAACTATTTACAGAGCAATTGAAAATTGTAAAAAACTAGACTTGCCACTACACACACAAATCAATAACCACAAATCCAAAGTACTTCCGCCTTGGTCTCTAGAAAAAAAGTCAATTGACACTTCTTTACATGAGTTTGCCAAAACAAACACAGAACCTGCTCAGTTCAGGAAGATGTTTGCTTTTATCAGTGATAAATTAAAAGATCATCAATTTCTATTCACTGATGGCTCTAAAACCGATAATTTTACAACCTACAGCATTACTTCAGAAAATAAAATAATTAAAATCTCTAATATCCCTGCTCACAGTTCCATATTTTCAGCGGAATTGATAGCGATTCACGAAGCAATAAATTATATCAATAGTAAAAGAGGGAAATTTGCAATATGCTCAGACTCCCTTTCATCAATTGAATCAATTTTAAACATATCTAATAACAGTTATTATATCTCAAACATTAGGAACGCCTTAGCTAAAAAGTTTCCAGATATCACGTTAGTGTGGGTACCTGGACACAGCCATATAAAAGGGAACGAATATGCCGATTCGGCAGCCAAAAATGCTGCAATGCATCCTCTTATTACAACACCTAATTACAACCGAAAAGATATAGAAGAACCAATAGACCAGCACTACATTTCAAGGGACAGAAATCACGTCTTCAGTTTAACATCATCTTGGTACAGAAGAATTTATCAGAACCGCAAAACGATCTCAAAAGCTATGATTAATGATGTATCTAAAGTAAACAGATTAGATTGCGTTAAGTTTGTTAGACTTCGACTGGGTCACACCAGAGTGACGCACGGTTCTTTATTTAATCTTAATACTCCACGTTTTTGCAACTGTGTTATATCACCTCCAACTAAACCCTCTCACTACCTTTGCGAATGTCCAAAAACCAATAGCTATAGAACTTCAATTTTTCAAAATTCGGATCCATTACTCCTACTGTCCCATCCTTCTACAGATAACATAACTTTATTTACCAAATTTCTCAAAATATCAAATTTATATAATGAAGTATAATCATGTAATAATTTTATGTAACACCTTGAATAATTAAAGATTAGTTATTTTAAGTATATTGAGCTGAAGGCCTATGTTGCTATTGCTCGTTAAACAAATTAGCTTATAATTTTTAATTGTAAGACTAATAAACTAAATAAATAAATAAATAAAATATTTAAATTGTATAGTTCCTTTTAAAACAATAAAATTCATGATTCCAATTGTATTACTTTTTTTAATTAAAAATCTGAGATTCCAATACCACATTAAGTCTTAATTGGAATCCCCAAAATCAATTAGTACGTCAACAAACAGAATTGCCGAATTCGGTGTGAAGAGCAGACAGTTCAAGAGCTGCCAATGCACCCTGAAAGATGCGCTGTTTGGTGCGGCTTGTGGAACGTACTTCTTCAAGAACGATGAAAATCGCAACGTTAAGTCAATAGACAAGCTTTCGTGCGATGGTTACCGACTTTTATGCCTACGATGGAAGAATTGGACTTGGTTGACATGTGGTTTCAACAAGACCTATTGACAGGCGAGTTTGGTGATCAATTAATCTCACGTTTTGGAGCCAAGATCAAGCGATTATACCCTAATAGAATATTTTTTGTGGGGATACGTCAAGGCTCTCGCGTACAGGGACAAGCCAGCCACAATTCTAGCCCTGGAAGACAACATTACAGCTGCCATTGGTGAGATATCGGCCAAAACTCTGGAAAAAGTATTCCAAAATCGGAAAGTATTCCAAATAGGTGGGTGGACCACCTAAGGCGTAGCCGCGGGCAACATTTACAGCCCTAGTATCCTACGCATTGCATACAACGGTGAAAATACGCAAAGTAGTTTTTAGGATTAGTAATAGAATATACAACTGAGTTGTTAGAATATAGGTAGAAAAATAAAAATTGTCATTGTGACTAAAAAAACACTAAGCGACGTTTCACTTTTTCCAACGAATTGTCAGAGATTTTAAATTAACTCGAAATTGTTAAAGTGGTGACCCCGCGTTTAAAATTGAATATAAATAATCAAAAAATGGCTGGCTATACCGAAAAGGTGGAAAATGGAAGTTTACCCCAGAAATTTGGTTCGCCCAAGTGGAAGCTCAATTTGAAATTGCTGGTGTTACAACAGATGCAGCGAAATTCAACACGGTAGTTGCAAATTTCAATATCAAGTGTAGATTCACTAAGAATACTAGGTATTATCATTAATAAACGATATAGATGGAATGATCACATAGAGTATTTATCATCCGTACTCACACAAAGACTGAATATGATAAAATGCCTCGCAAGTACAAAATTTAATTGCAACACAAATTCTTTAATCTCAATTACAAAAGCCATAATTCTTTCAAAAATCAACTACGGCTTATCTATATTTGGTTATGCGCCCAAGTCGCATCTTAGAAAAATTGAGTCCGTGATTAATTCAGCAATTAGAATCTCCCTTGGTGCACTGCGATCTACTCCAATAAATAATATGCTTTTTGAAGCCAGCATTATACCGCTAAATTCTCAAAGAGAAATTTTAACGACAAAGCTTTCCCGAATTTTTTTATATGATAATAGCAACCCGGTAAATCAGATAGTAAAAAAGTTAAAAACCTCCAAAAAAAATACCTAGAGTGGAATCAACTATTTACAGAGCAATTGAAAATTGTAAAAAACTAGACTTGCCACTACACACACAAATCAATAACCACAAATCCAAAGTACTTCCGCCTTGGTCACTAGAAAAAAAGTCAATTGACACTTCTTTACATGAGTTTGCCAAAACAAACACAGAACCTGCTCAGTTCAGGAAGATGTTTGCTTTTATCAGTGATAAATTAAAAGATCATCAATTTCTATTCACTGATGGCTCTAAAACCGATAATTTTACAACCTACAGCATTACTTCAGAAAATAAAATAATTAAAATCTCTAATATCCCTACTCACAGTTCCATATTTTCAGCGGAATTGATAGCGATTCACGAAGCAATAAATTATATCAATAGTAAAAGAGGGAAATTTGCAATATGCTCAGATTCCCTTTCATCAATTGAATCAATTTTAAACATATCTAATAACAGTTATTATATCTCAAACATTAGGAACGCCTTAGCTAAAAAGTTTCCAGATATTACGTTAGTGTGGGTACCTGGACACAGCAATATAAAAGGGAACGAATATGCCGATTCGGCAGCCAAAAATGCTGCAATGCATCCTCTTATTACAACACCTAATTACAACCGAAAAGATATAGAAGAACTAATAGACCAGCACTACATTTCAAGGGACAGAAATCACGTCTTCAGTTTAACATCATCTTGGTACAGAAGAATTTATCAGAACCGCAAAACGATCTCAAAAGCTATGATTAATGATGTATCTAAAGTAAACAGATTAGATTGCGTTAAGTTTGTTAGACTTCGACTGGGTCACACCAGAGTGACGCACGGTTCTTTATTTAATCTTAATACTCCACGTTTTTGCAACTGTGTTATATCACCTCCAACTAAACCCTCTCACTACCTTTGCGAATGTCCAAAAACCAATAGCTATAGAACTTCAATTTTTCAAAATTCGGATCCATTACTCCTACTGTCCCACCCTTCTACAGATATCATAACTTTATTTACCAAATTTCTCAAAATATCAAATTTATATAATGAAGTATAATCATGTAATAATTTTATGCAACACCTTGAATAATTAAAGATTAGTTATTTTAAGTATATTGAGCTGAAGGCCTATGTTGCTATTGCTCGTTAAACAAATTAGCTTATAATTTTTAATTGTAAGACTAATAAACTAAATAAATAAATAAATAAAATATTTAAATTGTATAGTTCCTTTTAAAACAATAAAATTCATGATTCCAATTGTATTACTTTTTTTAATTAAAAATCTGAGATTCCAATACCACATTAAGTCTTAATTGGAATCCCCAAAATCAATTAGTACGTCAACAAACAGAATTGCCGAATTCGGTGTGAAGAGCAGACAGTTCAAGAGCTGCCAATGCACCCTGAAAGATGCGCTGTTTGGTGCGGCTTGTGGAACGTACTTCTTCAAGAACGATGAAAATCGCAACGTTAAGTCAATAGACAAGCTTTCGTGCAATGGTTACCAACTTTTATGCCTACGATGGAAGAATTGGACTTGGTTGACATGTGGTTTCAACAAGACCTATTGACAGGCGAGTTTGGTGATCAATTAATCTCACGTTTTGGAGCCAAGATCAAGCGATTATACCCTAATAGAATATTTTTTGTGGGGATACGTCAAGGCTCTCGCGTACAGGGACAAGCCAGCCACAATTCTAGCCCTGGAAGACAACATTACAGCTGCCATTGGTGAGATATCGGCCAAAACTCTGGAAAAAGTATTCCAAAATCGGAAAGTATTCCAAATAGGTGGGTGGACCACCTAAGGCGTAGCCGCGGGCAACATTTACAGCCCTAGTATCCTACGCATTGCATACAACGGTGAAAATACGCAAAGTAGTTTTTAGGATTAGTAATAGAATATACAACTGAGTTGTTAGAATATAGGTAGAAAAATAAAAATTGTCATTGTGACTAAAAAAACACTAAGCGACGTTTCACTTTTTCCAACGAATTGTCAGAGATTTTAAATTAACTCGAAATTGTTAAAGTGGTGACCCCGCGTTTAAAATTGAATATAAATAATCAAAAAATGGCTGGCTATACCGAAAAGGTGGAAAATGGAAGTTTACCCCAGAAATTTGGTTCGCCCAAGTGGAAGCTCAATTTGAAATTGCTGGTGTTACAACAGATGCAGCGAAATTCAACACGGTAGTTGCAAATTTCCAACGCGCAAATTTCCAACGCCACCCTAAACGGGAAAATATGAACACTTAACAAAGTGCATCATCAAACGGTTCTGCGACAGCGAACAAAAACGATTTTTTGAAATTGTTGTGGTTCCAATGATTGCCACCACATGCTTGCGCAATTTCACAAGCATCAGACGCTAATTTGCCTGAACTTGCTAAACTGGCTGACAAGATACTGGAAGTGAGTGACTACAAACAAGTTTGTTCGGCTGAAGCCACAGTTGCCTCACTGTTATAGCCGGGTTGGAATATTTCGCATATCATACTTCCCCAGGTGCGAATATGGCATCACCAGCATCAGCTGCTCTGGAATATTCACAACCATTCTTTTTGTTATTGTTCTAGTTGTAAATATCCTTTTTCTGTATTCTTCTGGCTATCAACGTTTGACACCATTTTTATACAAAACCATTGTTAATTATAATTATATATTGTAAGGTGAAGAATAAATATATTCTAATTTATTATACACAAGACGTGCATTATTCTTCCACTAAGATACAACAGTTTGGCGACGACGTAAAAATTCGTTTCAATTATTAATTTTTGTGCAGTTAATATTGTGTTTTTTTTTTCTTTATTATAAGCAAGTGCGAGCTTACAAGGAAACAAAATGGATGCCGAACAATTCGCCATGTTTATGAAAACCCAACAGGATTTGGTCAAACAAATATCTAAGTTGGCTGTTGGTGCTGCTTCTTCTACGGCATTGCAGGGCAATAGCAACATTGTCAACACGGCATTGGTTCCTAATTTCGAAGCTTTTGATCCGGCTAAGGAGACGTACCGTAATTACATACAGCGGTTCAAGAATTACATAAACATGAAAGGCGTTGATGGTAATAAGGAGTATTGTACAAAGCTCCTCTTAAATTCGATTAGTGCTAAGCATTTTGATAGGGTGACAGCATTAGCGGCACCAAAAATAGCAACAGAGCTGCAGTACGATGACTTGTTGAAGCTGTTAGAAAATTATTTGGCCCCAAAAAGAAATGTGTTGGTTGCACAGCATAGATTCTTATCAAAATACCAGATTGAAGGACAGTCAGTGGCAGATTTTGTGGCAGTTCTTCGCACTGATATTATCGATTGTCAATTTGTGTCAGAGTGCGAGTGCAAAAGTTCTATTGCTGATGTGTTTTTGAGGGCACAGTTTTATTCGAGGCATTAATGACAACGGAATGCGTGAGCAGCTGCTCCAATCAGAGTCATCTAAATTTGAAGAAATTGTTTTAAAAGCCTTGGCACTTGAGGCAGCGAAGTTTGATTCAAAGGAATTGTCCCATGCTGCGACAAACGCATCCAGTGCAACTATAAATAAAATTTTCAATAAGAAAAAAATTACAAATCGTCTTAAATTTCAACAAACACAACATAAACGGAAAATCAATTATGAGCAATTAGGTATTGCTGGGTTATGTTTACGATGTGGTAAAAACGACCATTTTGCAAAGGAATGTCGTTCAAGCACAAAATTAAAATGCAATTTGTGTGCAAAGCTAGGGCATGTGGCAAAAGTCTGCATTGCTTCTCTTTTGGCGGATAGTCCTAATGCCGGACCTAAAAATAGAAACTGTACACCGGGTACTTCAACAAATCAAGTGCAGAACAATAATTCTGACTACGGAATTTACAAAATTGTTGATGTTTACCGCAATGATTTTACAAATACAAATTCTGAACGCTACTATGCAAACATTTCGATAGAAGGGGAAATTGTCAAATTTGAAGTAGACTCCGGCTCGGGTTATTTATTTCTGCCCCGCTATTTGTTCAAGTCATTAAAGTTATCAAACGAAATAACCCCTACAAATATAGTTTTCCGCTCATACACCCAAAACACATTTACTGCAGACTGCAAAGTACGAGTGCATGCTAAATTCAACAACGTTTCGATTTTTGATGATATTTATGTTGTACCAGACGAGTGTACGGCTCTAATAGGCAGAACCTGGATACGTCGCCTAGGTATTAACCTTAATGAATTGGATGAAATTAATTCGAACATAGCTGCGATCAATTCCATTTCTTATTCGAACCAAATCGAAGATTTAATAACCGAATTTGCATCTGTTTTTGAACAGAAAATTGGGTGTATCCCTAACTACAAGGTTTCGTTGCAGTTACGTGAAAATGTCAAACCTAGTTACACCAAAGAGCGTCAAATTCCCTATGCGTTGGCAGAACGTGTTAATAAGGAGATCGACGATTTGGAAAAAGGGGGAATAATCACCAAAGTAGCCAACAGTGACTGGGGGTCACCATTAGTGGTAATTCCGAAAGCTGACGGTGGGGTGCGACTTTGCGTCGACTATAAAGTAGGCGTAAATCAAAGATTGGTAGACGCACACTATCCGATACGCAAAATAGACCAAATTTTTAATAGCCTTAAGGACTCGAGATACTTCTGCCGCCTCGATCTTTACAAAGCATATTTACACGTCCCCGTTGATGAATTTTCATCTGAAATTCAAACAATTTCAACGCATCGAGGTACATTTCGTATGAACCGCCTGTCTTTTGGTATTAAAACTGCACCTGCTGAATTTAATAGAATCGTGGATCAAATATTACGTGAAGTTCCAAAGACAGAATCATATTTCGATGACATTGTGGTACATGGTGAATCTTTAGCTGAGTGCAAGGCTAATTTAAAATCTTGTTTGTCTCAGCTTAAAAAGTACGATCTTCATTTAAATCTTTCAAAATGTTCCTTCTTTCAAAAACAAATTGAATTTTTGGGTCACACCGTGGAGTACAACAAAGTTCGAAAATCCATTTCCAAAGTAAAGGCCATTGTTGAGATGCCACAGCCAAAATGTGTGGAGGACGTCCGTCGATTTCTTGGCATGGTGACATACTACTCCAGGTTTATACCCAAAGCTTCCACATTAACTACACCGTTACGTTTATTATTACGTAAAAATTCCGTCTTTAAATGGAATTCTAGCTGCAGGAAATCATTCAATGAACTGAAAAATGAAATTGCCAGTGATCGAGTTCTAATGCCGTTCAATCCGAAGTTGAAGGTTCAACTTGCGTGTGACGCTAGTCCTACAGGAATAGCGGGCGTTTTGTCTCACGTAGTTGAAGGTGTGGAAAGGCCAATTGCTTTTACATCGAGGTCGTTAACCCCGGCAGAACAGAATTATTCTCAGTTAGACCGTGAAGCTTTAGCAATAGTGTATTCTGTGCAACATTTTCATGAATATGTATATGGTAGACTTTTCAGACTTATTACGGACAACCAGCCATTATCCCGCATTTTCCACCAAAACTCAAAATTACCGCAAATGACATCGTCTAGACTGCAAAGGTACGCTGCTTTTTTGACCGGCTACAATTACGAGGTTATTACAAAAAAAAGCGAGGAAAATATTAATGCCGACTGTTTGTCAAGAGCTTCTTTAACCACCGGTACAACTTGCATCAATTTTATGGACGAAGAAGTACACTCTCTTTGTGACTCAACCTTGTTACAAATAAATTCATTACAATTAAATTACAATTCAATTCGAAATGCCACAAAAAGAGATGCACAACTTTCAAAAATTATAGCGGAATTACGCAGTTCAAACGTAGCCGATATAGAATATACCATTGATTCCGATATTCTATTCAGAGGGAAAAGGATCATGGTTCCTAGTTTACTTCAAAAAGCTGTACTCAGCGAACTTCATTATACTCACATTGGTATAACCAAAATGAAGCAACTGGCAAGGAGGTACGTATACTGGTCTTCGATAGACAAAGATATTGAGAACTATGTTCGTTCATGTGCTGCTTGTGCCTCTGTCCAGAATAATCCTCCAAAAGCTATTTTACACCCTTGGAATGAACCACAACAGAATTGGCAACGTATTCACATTGATTATGCAGGACCCTATCAGGGTTATCAATTCATGGTAGTTATCGATGCTAAATCTAAATGGGCAGAAGTAGGCGTGTGTTCATCTGCACCAACATCGGACTCAACCATAGAAATGTTATCTAACATTTTCGCTAGAAATGGATATCCAGATGTTATGGTATCTGATAACGCAACCATTTTTAAAAGCAGCGAATTTATACAATTTTGTCACAACTCTGGTATTTTCCCAAAATTTATTTCTCCGGGTCATCCGGCTACAAATGGCTTGGCCGAAAGGAATGTTCAGACGTTAAAGAGACGCCTCGCGGCCATGTCAGACGACATATCACCCATACCTAAAAAAGTTCGAGAGATACTTTTTCGATACAGGGCGACCCCGCTACGAAATGGGAAATCGCCATCTGAGCAGTACCTTGGAAGGCAAATAAGAACCAAACTGGATGCCCTAAAACCTTCAACATTTTCTAAAAGTACTGTTCCTGATATAACAGTCAGGCAGCTAAGTGAGGGAGATCGCGTTCAAGCCAGATATTACACCGTAAATAAGCCTACATGGAAACTTGGTACCATAATTAAAAAACTTGGTCTTCTTCATTACCTTGTTCGCCTTGATAACGGGTTCATATTCAAACGTCACATAAACCAATTACGCGCCACTAATGTACAATTACCTGACACATCAACAAGCCTGTTCCCTGAAACTGATTCAGAGAACCGACCAGACGCGTATCAACAAATTTATCAACATCAGGCTTTACTGCCCCACATTCCATCTCAGATATTTTTCGATGACTCTGCAGTGCCTAGTACTCCTGCAACCACAGAACCATCGCAGGAACAGTCACAGCCGTCGGCTGCTGCAACACCTAGCATTCGTACATCTGGTCGACAACGAAAACCGCCCAGTTATCATAGCAACTATATGCGACATTAAGTTTAAGTGAGGGAGAATTGTTATATCCGGGTTGGAATATTTCGCATATCATACTTCCCCAGGTGCGAATATGGCATCACCAGCAACAGCTGCTCTGGAATATTCACCACCATTCTTTTTGTTATTGTTCTAGTTGTAAATATCCTTTTTCTGTATTCTTCTGGCTATCAACGTTTGACACCATTTTTATACAAAACCATTGTTAATTATAATTATATATTGTAAGGTGAAGAATAAATATATTCTAATTTATTATACACAAGA
The DNA here is from genome assembly GCA_949748255.1 of Eustalomyia histrio. Lineage (NCBI taxonomy): Eukaryota > Metazoa > Arthropoda > Insecta > Diptera > Anthomyiidae > Eustalomyia > Eustalomyia histrio. Next base: position 6,878,273 of record OX456528.1, read on the forward strand.
CGTGCATTATTCTTCCACTAAGATACAACACTCACCGAATTCTCAAATTGGTGAAGTAAACAATTCTCAAATTGGTTAATAATACAGTTATGCGGACATATAAGCAGAGACGCTTAAAACTATCGTTAGGCTTACGTCGCAGTTTCGAGTGGAATTTTATCATGGCCGATGTCTGGGGACCATTGATAGGTTACGACTTTTTGGAGCAATACGATTTATTGATTAATGCTAAAAGAAAAGCTTTAATCGACATGACGACTTTGTTGGAGGTGAAGGCGAAAGGCGAAACCATTCACACCAACGTTTGCAGGGTTTCGTCATTTAACACAACCAGTAGCTACTCCCACTTATTTAATAATTATAAATATTTGTTATCCTTTAATACCAATAGGAAAATAGTTCAGTCTGACGTCACCCACTGTATTATTACAAAGGGTAATCCTGTGTATGCCAGGCCACGAAACTTAGTCGGTGAAAAGAAACGAGCGGCAAAAAGTGAATTTTAATTTATGATGGACCAAGGTATGTATTTGAGCAACGTCAAGCAGTAATTGGGCTAGTCCGTTACATATGGTCAGGAAATCGAACGGGGAATGGCGACCATGTGGCGATTTTCTGGCTTCGAATACAATAACTTTACCAGATCGTTACCAATTTCGTTTCATCCAAGATTTCCGTACAATTTTGCACAGTAAGCGTTTATTTTCCGTCATAGACTTGCAACGAGCATATTGTTGCAGAAATTTCTAAATACTAGAAACTCCATCACAAACTCTTTGACAGCTAGAAAAGTCTAGTAAAGTAATAATTGGAAATAACTAGAATACCTGACTACTCATATAAATACTGGTACTTGGTGACGCAGTAGTTGAGTTTATAAAATAAAACGCTGAGTGTGAAGAACTAAAGTGTGACTAATGTTTAGTCTATTTATACCGTGTAAATAAAGTAAAGTATTTTTCTGTAATTTTTAGTGACTGTTATAAATAAATAAAATTATAAATAATTTTAAACAGTGTTTATTATTTGCAATATAGAAAGAACTCGATTTATCTAAAAGGTAAATAAATCAACGATTCTATAAAGGGTAAAATCGTAACAATTGGTGTCAGAAGTGGGATTGCAAAATAATAAGCAGTCATGAAATTGGAGGAGCTTAAGGTGGAACAGCTCAAGAAGGAATTGAGCAAATTGGCGTTACCGACAGCAGAAAATAAAATCGAATTGCAAAAGAGGCTCATAGAGGAATTGACGTAACATTGACATTGCTACTTAGTAATTTGACGAAAATGGAGGTTAGTACCCGTAAAACAGAAGGTAACATGGAGTTAAGCACAATGTTGGCTGATATGATGCAAAAGATGGAAGACAACAAAAAACTGTTAGAAACTTCTAAAGCAGACAACATTAAAATGCTAGAAGTTTCTAGAGCAGACACCGAAAAGTTATTAGCTAAACTTCAAGCAACATCTAGAGCCGACAAAGAGAAACTGCTAACAAAGATGAAAATGGAACTGCTAGAAACATCGAGAGCAGACAACGAGAAATTGTTAGCTAAGGTGGAAGAAAAGCTTTAGGAAACTTCTAAAGCTACTAATGAAAAAATTTCTTTGGTTGAAAAACGAGTTTCTGACTTAGAGAATGACGTCGAGAAAAAACTGCAAGATCTGGAAAGTAAAATAAATAATTCTCAATGTCAAGAGGGCCCGGTATGAATTATTTCGGAAACTTTTGGTAGAGCAAAGGCCCCACTTTTGACGGCAGCTTACCATTTAATGTTTTCAAGTTCCAGTTCGAGACAGTCGCCGCCAGAAATATGTGGAACATCGAAGAAAAAGCTATAGAGTTGATTCTGGCCTTAAAAGGAAACGCTGCAGAGATTCTAGAAAGTGTGCCAATCACCTGCAGAAATAATTATGACGGCATAATGATGGCACTGCAGCAAAAATATGGTGGCGAACACAAAAAAGAAATATACCGAATGGAACTAAGAGGTAGACTGCAGAAAGCAAATGAGTCGTTGCAGGATTTTGCAAAAGGAATTGAGCGCTTGGTGCAGCTGTCGTATCCGGGCGAAAATCATCCATTATTAGATGAATTCAAAATTGAATGATGCGGTTTGTGCTACAAGAAAATCGTCACTTGCGGAAACTCTTTCATTCGCGCTGTCACAGGAGACTGCGAAAATAATTGCTAAGCCGCAAATATTTAATGTGTGAAACCTCGGAGTAATTGAAGAAAAAGTTATAAGCACTATGTTAGCTGTTGGGTTGAAAGATATGCTTACAGAGCTAAAAGAGGCAGTTATGCAGGCATTAGGGAGAAAACAAGTTAAGGCCGAATGCTATAACTGCAGAAGAGTGGGAAATTTTCAGCGGAACTGCCGAGAACCAAGAAAAAGCTTCCGGCCGGTTAGTCAATTAGCACTGGAGTCACTGGAAACCAAAAACAGCTATCACTGCGAAACACGATCCAGCTCATACATGCGAGGGCCCCACAATCTCCATATCTGGAATACAGCAGGGAAAAAACAGTCTTACTGCTAGTGGATATATCAACGGCAAAAAACACATTTGTACTTTAAACACAGGAGCATCACAGTCTGTCATCAGACCCGATTTAGTTAAGGTGGCAATTGAACCTTTGTATGGGGTGAGACTGCGCACAGCTACTGGGGAGACTGGTACTGTCTATGGCAAAGTGAATGTAAAACTAACGATTTCCAACGTAAGCGTCAATCATGTATTTATTGTTGCCGATATTGTGGACGAAGTAATCATTGGTGCAGATTTCATGATTAGTCACGGCATTAATCTACATATGAGGCAAAAAGTTATGAGCGCAAGGCTCAAGTAAGAAAGCCGGTTACCATTGAGCACAGCAAGGGTAGGAAGCATGGCAAGTACAGTTCAAAGGCTGAAGGAAAAGACCGTATCGTGGACATTCGACAAACGCATATCGAGTCAGCGGCGCAACGGAGTGACCCCATGTTGGCAAAGATTATATCAGCCAAAGAAGAACATAGGAGGCCTACCCGAGAGCAGATATCAGCTGAAAGTCCGCTGATGAAGGCATAGGGCCCAGTGGAATAGCCTACAGGTGTTAAATAGTTGCTTATACCGTACATGGGAAAGTGCCGACGGCAAAAATGTGGCCAATTTAATTGTGGTGCCGGCATCTAGAGTAAACGAGGTATTGAAGGAGTTCCAGTGGTGGTCATCTTGGTGTCACAAAAACCATAGAGAAGTTGAAACAACGGTTTTACTGGTTCGGCTGTCAACAAGCTGTATTCGATTGGATAGCGAATTGCGCGAAATGCATCGCAGCTAAAGCACCAGTTAAAACAAGTCGTGGACAACTTCAGGAGTACAAATCGAACGCTCACGACTCCACCTCCTGGACACCTGCAAGAACAATCTTTGAAACGGAACTCAAATTGCCTAGAAATTTGGAATATAGCGTTAAGATCGCCGCAAGAGACAGTGAAAACGACAATTCTTCCTAGGGACAAGATCAGATGAAGGCGAAGTACGATCGGGCAGCGAATTCCGAATGATTTAATAAGAGGGAGTTGGTTCTGCTGTTTAACCTGCAACGAAAGAAAGGATTATCACCCAAACTAAAAACGCATTGGGACGGACCCTATAGAGTAATTAAAAGGTTGAATGATGTCGTATACAGAATACAGAAAGATCAGAGCCCAAGGTCCAAAATGAAGGTTGTGCATCTAGAGCGACTAGCCAACTATGGAAAAGGAATAGCTATGTCTGTTCGGGACGAAAAGGCTTAAGTGGGCGGCAGTGTTGCAGAATTTTCTAAATACTAGAAATTTCATCACAAACTCTTTGACAGCTAGAAAAGTCTAGTGAAGTAATAACTGGAAATAACTAGAATAATGGTACTTGCTGATGTAGTAGTTCAGTTTATAATGTAAAACGCTGAGCGTGAAGAACTAAAGTGTGGCTAACGTTTAGTCTACTTATACCGTGTAAATAAAGTGTGCTATTTAAGTGTTTTTCTGTAATTTTTAGTGACTGTTATAAATAAATAGAGCTATAAATAATTTCAAACAGTGTTTATTATTTGCAATATTGAAAGAACTCGATTTATTTAATAGGTAAATAAATCAACGAATTTATAAAGGGTAAAATCGTAACAATATCATCAAATACGATAGAACCGAGGATATACCGGAAACGGCAATAATAACGCCTTTTGGCCTTTTCGAATTTATATTCATGACTCGGTTTACGGAACGCAGCCCAGACCTTTCCGAGGCATATGCACGATGTCCTTAATTTTGTCTTTTCGTATATCGACGACATTTTGGTGGTTTCGGAAAATAAGGATTAGCACGAGATTCATCTATGAAATTCTATGGTATTCAACCCACGCAAAATAAAATTCAGGCGATCAGGGTTTTCCGGTTCCCAAAATGTTTAGGAATGATTAACTTTTATCGAACTTTCATTCCAAATGCTACGACAAACCGATCGAAACTACAGAAACTAAATTGGACGCCAGAATCATTGAAAGCCTTCGAATCTTGCAAATGTGAATTGGAAAACACGACACTTTTAAGTCATCTTGCCGAAAATGTGCCACTCACACTCACTGTAGATGCCTCTAATGGGTGCCGTACTTCACCAAGTCGTCAACAATGCAAGCAAACCGTTGGGTTTTTATTCAAAAAAGCTAACCGATGCCCAAAGGAAGTATAGCACGTACCATCGGGAATTGGTCCCGATTTATCAAGGGCTGCACCATTTCCAACAGTGTTTATTATTTGCAACACATGCTTGAGGAAAAGCAATTTAGAATATTAACTGACCACAAGCCGTTGATATACGCTTTTAATCGAAAATCCGAGAAAACTTCGCCGAGAAGGACACGTCAACTGGACTACATAAGTCAATTTTCAACTGATATTCGCCATGTATCAGGTATGGATAGTAACGTCACCAATCTTTAATCACGAATTAGTCTCATTGACAGGAGCGTCGATTTTGAACTTTTAGCGGAAGAGCAAAGTCAAAAGACTCTGAGCTGATAACGCGTTATCGTTGAAGAAATTGTAAATACCTGAATCAACGCGATCCTTTAACTGTGACGTGAGTTATGGGTTGCTAAGGCCATTCGTTTCAGCTAAATCGTCACTGGGAGATTTTGGCAGAACTGATCGACGTTTTGATCATATACACATTGACATAATCGGACCGCTGCCGACATCCAGGAACAACCCCTACTGCGTAACATGCAACCATAGCCTTCGCTTTAATCGATGGATTGCATTTTTCGGAGTGACAGTTCGTATAACAAGCGATCTCTATCGACAGTTCGAATCACGAATATTTAAAGAGTTGATGCGTATGCTCGGAGTTCAACACCTCAGAACAACTTCATACCACCCACAGTCCGATGGTATGGTGGAAAGGTGGCACCGCACATTGAAGTCAGCCATAAAATGTCACGCTACAAATGATTGGGCATTCGATTTACCCTTTGTTTTGCTGGGATTTTGGACTGTTATGAAAGAAGATATAAACTGTAGCCCACCGAAAATGTTATTTGGATCTCAAATTAGAATTCCAGGAGAGTACCTTGATCATAAAAAAAAGGACAAGGCAAACGAAACTGAATTTCTCAAAATGTTACGAAATAAAATGCATTCACTACGACCAACAAAATCGTCCATTCAGGAAACCAACATAGTACTCGTTCAACCACAACTTAAAGACTGCAATCACATTTTCGTCCGAGTCGATCGTGTCCGTACTCCTTTGGAATCACCGTATGAAGGCCCATTCGAGGTTCTTGATAAAGCTGAAAAATAATTTAGAATTAAAATGTATCAACGAGAAGTTAACTACTTATACTTCAGCCGCAAACGACCAACTTTCCTCTGCAACCGATGCATCATCAAACACAAATTTTGAACGCCTTACAACTTCTGAAAATTTAAACAATGGGACAATGGATACAATAGACGAACAACCTTCGCCATCTAAAGATCATGATAAAGTAACTCGCTCCGGCAGACATGTACATTTTTCCAAATGTTATCTATAAATCCGTTTCTTGGAGTGGACTCCTGTGGCAGTCCTAGTATTCTACGCATTGGATACAACGGTGTAAATATTCAAAGTAGTTTTTAGGATTAGTAATAGAATATAGGTAGAGAAATAAAAATATTCATTCTGACTAAAAAACCACTAAGCGTCGTTTCAGTTTTCCCAACGAATTGTCAGAGATTTTAAATCAACTCGTAATTGTTAAAACAAATAATATTTAAAAGTAAATGGCTGACATTCGTTTATCGCTACAAATACATATTTCATTCTCTGTTAAGAATCACAAAAGCTGAGATAAACAATTAAACTGCTTATATGGCAACACTGCATCAACCAAATTTAATGCTTTTCAACACTTCAACAACTATAAAAATTTTGCACAATTTTATAAACATGATGCGGATGAATTGAAAGAATACGTCTGACACTCTCTACCTTTGTATACATTTTGTGTTATATTACAGACTGCATAGCATACCACACAGTAAACGTATTTATATTTGTGGTAGGATAGACTAGAAAGTGGTAAAAATGTATGGAAGGCAATGCTGTATCGAGTGGTGGAACCCACTTTGCTAATTATGTGAATATTACCACGATAGAATGTTCTGCTCCATGTGATGGTGCAGAGTTGCCATTGCTGGCAATTGCTTTTACGTTTCAGGGCTGGCATATAGGAATTTATGTTTCTACGAATAAATGCAAACTGATGAAAAGAATTTCCGTAACAATATATTTAATTACATATAACTCACCCTATAGAAAGCAGATTAAGGTTGCGTTTTACATGTTTTTTGGGAAAACGATTGATGCGAGAAATATTCCATTTCACACAGAGCAGCTTTTGTTTAAGCAATTCTGTTTTAAAGTTGCTTTAATTCACACAGTGAAATTTCTTCAGCAATTTTCGTTTTCCTTTGGCTTAAAATGAATGATATACAAAACGCAGAATACAAGACTAAACAATTTGCCGATTACAAGCGACTTCGTACCAATTACAACTCTTCTTTCCTCTCTCTCTCTCTCTCTCTCTCTCCTACAAATTCAAGATTTGCTCTGTGTGAAATGGGACTTACAGGAACAAGGTTAAATTCCATTTCACTTGTCAATCCTCTCTTGTTAATCCTCACTTGTTAATCCTTAAGTTTACATTTGGTTTAAAATTAATAAAAAAAACTAATTGCCGAGAACAAGAAAATCCGTACCAATTACCACTCCTCCCCTCTCTCCAAGAAACTCAAGAGTTCGCAACAAAAGTCGCTCTGTAAGTAATGGGACTAATGCCGTTTTCTTTTCTGGGAAAAAATCTTTCCTTTTTTCCGCCCTTTTTTACAAAAAGTCGTTTTGTGCATAGTAATGTAAATTAAAATCGAACAAATTTATGTTTGAAACATGCCCAAGCATGCACAACTTTTATAAAACATCAAAATATCCAAATTTGTGACATTTTGTTCAATTTCACGAAATTTAAGGCATGATTCAACATATTTTATACACATTTAAATAGGTCTCTAAGGGCGATGCAATTGATTACATGTAATTTTCTTAATTCCCTTTTCTATTTTTAAGACTGTGCTACACGTTCTATATATATTGACCGCGTTCCAGTATCGCGATATTTATAGAACGTGTAGCATGCAGTATTGATGGATTGCGATCCATATCGCAGAAAAGCCTAATATTCTGAAATCGCGGTTCGTTGATCACACGGTAAATATTAAACGTGTAGCCTATTTTGTGATATCAAATCGCGATAGTGCCTAATAAAACAAAGGAGTGATCATATTAAATGTGCCCTATGTGGCGAAAAACATACAGCAAACTATAAAGGTTGTATGGTTTACAAAGAACTAAGAGTAAAAAAATTTCCCCCTCTTAGAAAGAAAGAAAATGAGCCTTCAACTAGTGAAGCTCAAAAACGAAATGAAACACATCAAACACATCTACATAATAACGAACAAGCAAGATCTGAAGATAATTCTGGTCATATTATCACAGACGCCCAAGCAATAAAAGCTAACAATACAGCTAATACAACAAATATTTCCACAACAAGTTCTACCTTAAATTGTAATAAAAATACAACGAATAACTCCACAACTAGTTCCGTACTAACCCCTAGATTTCAACAATCAAATAATGATATGCAAGATATCAAAGATATGATGAAACAGCTTATAACACAAGTATCTAATATGATGAATATAATCACAGCTCTACTTTCAAAAATTGATGGACAGACAAAATGATTTAAAGATTATCCTTTGGAATTCGAATGGGCTAGGTCAACACGCCCTTGAACCAAAAACTTTTATATATAGGAACTCTGTAGATATCTTATTAATATCTGAGACACACTTCACACAAAAAAGTTACTTAAGTATACCTAACTTTACAATATTTAACACAAATCATCCTGACAATACCGCCCATGGGGGTACAGCAATAATTATCAAAAACTCAATTAAATGTACTGAACTTGAAAGTTTCAGAAAAGATTACCTCCAAGCTACCTCAATATTATTTGAAGACTTGTTCGGCCCACTCGTGTTGTCTGCTGTGTATTGTCCTCCCAAACACAATAACACTAAAATTGAATACATTAATTTCTTAAAGTCAATTGGTAATCGTTTTATTGCTGGAGGAGACTTCAACTCCAAAAACACTTTCTGGGGCTCGAGAATAACTCTTACAAAGGGCCGACACTTCCTTGAAGCAACAAGAGAAACAAATAGCAAATTTTTAAGCCCTGGAGAGCCTACTTACTGGCCAACTAACTTAAACAAAAAACCTGATTTAATTGACTTCTTTATCACGAAAAACATAACACATGAACATTTAAAGATAGAATCGTGCTTCGAACTATCCTCCGATCACTCACCCATAATACTCAAATTCGAAAGTAATGTTCTTCTTGCGACCCATAACAAATTTTTTTACAACAAGAAAACAGACTGGGGGTGCTTTAGAGAAATAGTTGAAAATAAACTTGATATACAGATATCACTAAAAACCAAAGATGAAGTGGACAGTTCAATAGCATATTTTAATGACACACTTTTGTATGCTGCAATTGATTCTACACCCATAATAACTCATAAATCAAACAAATATAGTATATCACCATTCATCAAAGAAAAGATTAAGGCAAAGAGAAAACAAAGAAAAAAATGGCAATCAACAAGATCACCCTTTGATAAAACAATCCTTAACAAACTAACCAAGAAATTAAAGGATCTTTTGAAAAAGTACAAACAGGATAAACTGAAAAGTTATCTTGAAAACCTTGATTCAACCAAGACAACAAACTACTCATTATGGAAAGCCACAAGAAAAATTAACAATGCTATTATTCATCAACCGCCAATCCAAAAATCTGACCTAACGTGGGCCAGAAATCATAACGAAAAGGCTCAAGTATTAGCTGATCATTTTTACAGAACTTTCTCTAATGAAATGGACAAACAAAATAATACTCTGCCAAATATCATTTCATCCACAAACTGCCACATCAAAAACGTTTCTCTACATGAAGTTAAAACTACTATTAAAACAAGAATTGATGCTAAAAAATCCCCTGGCTATGACAGAGTAACGGGCAAACTATTTAAAGAACTACCAATGAAGGGACTTATCTACATAAGAAATATCTTTAACGTTATAATAGCAATGAAATATTTTCCTAAAGTATGGAAAGTTGCAGAAATAATCGCTATTGCAAAGCCCAACAAGGACGCTACAAGGGCTACTTCATACAGGCCAATAAGTCTACCACTTTTATCTAAATTATTTGAAAAACTTATTTTTGATCGACTAGAACCAATACTTATAGAAAGAAATCTTATACCAGCGCATCAGTTTGGTTTTAGACCCATGCACTCTACGATCCAACAAATACATAGATTAACTAACAAAATCTCATCTGAAATTGATACGAAAAATTTTTGCGTGGACACATATCTTGATGTAGCGAAAGCGTTTGACAGTGTGTGGCATACTGGCCTACTTTATAAATAGGAAAAAAATCTACCAATGGACTTTTTTCTTATTCTACAAAGTTATTTAACTGACAGGCACTTTTATGTTAAATATAAAGATGAATGCTCAAGCATTATTAAAATGGAAGCGGGAGTTCCGCAAGGTAGTGTTCTTGGCCCTATCCTATACCTTCTGTACACAGCAGACATTCCTACTCCAACAAGAAACACAGATATGATTGCAACATTTGCAGACGACACTATCCTTGTGTCATCAAATAAAGATATAACTTTGGCCATATCAAACCTTCAACAATTGCTGGACAATACTCTAAACTGGTTTAAAACCTGGGGTATTTTAGTAAATAGTGAAAAAACAGTACAAGTGACTTACACAAATAGGAAGATAAGTGATCATCAAGCAATTACGATAAACAACACTCCGATTCAAAATGATAATAAAGCTAAATATCTTGGCATGATAATCGACTCTAAATTAATCTGGAAAGATCATATCATCCGTAAAAAAACGAAGTAAAGTACAAATTTGGACAACTTTACTGGCTCTTAGGAAAGGATTCAACTTTATCCTTACAAAACAAATTGCTTATATACAAAACAATAGTAGCTCCTATTTGGAAATATGGCGCAGAGCTCTGGGGTACTGCAAGCAACTCTAATATAAAAATCATCCAACGAGTTCAATCAAAAATACTGAGAACTATTATAAACGCCGAATGGTACATATCCAATGAAAATATACATCGTGATCTTAACGTCAGCACAGTCCAAGAAGTCATAAGGAACCCAGCTTAAAACATACATTTAAACTTACAACTCATTCAAACGATGAAATTAGACAACTGCCCTATAACGAGCTCTCAGGTTCAAGAAGACTTAAGCGATGCACTCCATCGGAGCTATTTGTCCGATTCTTATAATTGATAATTTGGCAAGATATATTTTATATAATTTAATATAAATGTTTACTTACACTAAATATAAGTTATCTTAAGTGTTGATTTAAGTTAATTAATACCCAAACCTCAAAACTAATTACTAATTGTCATATAAACCCAGGTGTAAATAAAATGGGATATTAAAAAAAAAATCGCGATACGTTAGTAAAAAGTGAAAAAACAAAGAAAATAAAAGAAAATACGCAGCGCAAAAAACTAAACAAATAAAAAAGTACAACATTTATGTCACAAGATAGTAAAAGCAGCCGGTAGAATCGGAGTTAACGACCCGCACAGCACAAAAATAATGTAAATACTGACGCGATAAATATTGAGGGTGTAGCATACGTGCGCGATCCATCAAACCATTATAATGGATCGCTATCCAAATATCACAATATATATTGAACGTGTAGCACTGCGCATACGGTGACTTTTGTTACACTAAAACCGAATGTGAATGTAGCAACACAAGAAGAGTGCGAAAAAGAAATAACAGAAACATGTACGAAAAACGAAAACTGTGCTTTTTTGTTACCCCGCTTTCTTCTCTACCCGTTCGCAACAAAAACAAGAATTGCACGCAACAGTTGCATACAAAAAAGTCACCGTGTAAATTGGCTCTTAAATACCTTAATTTGATTCCAAATTTGTTCGCTTTTACTTTTATTACTATGCACAAAAATACATTTTGTAAAAAAGGGGAACATTTTTGGTCAGAAAATAAAACCAAAAACGAAAGATCAGTTGTATGTGTTCGAATATACTACTCCTAAACAAATATACTCGAAAAAAAAATTATTTAATAATAATTTTAAAAAATTAATAAAATTTATCAAATTTTAAATATTTGCAATTGTCACCATTTTCGCCTCTCTTTTATTTACTCCGCGAATTACAAAAGCACAGCACACAACGACTGCTCTCAACGAAATAAGACAGGAAAAATAGTCAACATCGACAGACAATGAAACATCGTGTGTGAAAACATAAAATGTCAATAAATTTGGATATATGAGAAACCAAAAACGTATCATGAATTTTAACAAGAAACATTCCAACGCACTATGGAACATTAAATAATTCCTTATGTTAATACCAATGTTCCTTAGTGTGTGGGCAGCATTACAGTTGATAAGAACTGTACTAAATGCAATAATTTGTTTTTTTGGAGTCACCCTGTAATTTGCAAACCAAGGTTGGCAATGTCTAAAATTAATGATGCTTTCGTTAAGTTTTCTTGTGGCTTTAGGGCTAACTATAGGGCTAACTATAATATACTTTTGCTAACTTAAGCTACTGTCAAAAATTAACGAAAAGTCTGTCAAATGCTTAATCAACTTATTGAAGACTTTTGGGTGGCTACAATGTACTTTGTAAACTTAAAAACTTACTACACTCAGTTGCAAATATTTGTACTTTTGCAAAAACTGTTTTCTTCTTATATTTCTAAAATATATGTATCTTTTCGAAAAATATTATTTAATGTGTTCAATTTATAAATTTTTTACAATTAACAAGTAAATCTATATTAATTTTTAATAATTTAAAGAAACAAATGAAAACATAAATAAAAAAGTACTAAAAAATGCAACAGTGCTTGCATCTCAATCGAAAAACAAATACAAAACCCACCCCTTTTGTTATACATGCACGTGTGTTTTTTTAACATTTTCAATTAAATTTTCTATAAAAATATTTTCCGCGTACATTGCAATTAGTTTTTTTTTTCATAAACAGTTTTTCTAAAAACATATGATTCCTTAAGTAAAGTGCGGTCAGTTTCGCTGTTTGCTTAAGCAAATGACACTTGTCGAAACTTAACGAAAAGTTTGTTAAGTACAATATAGTCATACACATTTGATTACATGTATTCGCACATTTGCTTAAGCTAGCAAAAGTATAATATAGTTAGCTCTTATATTATACTTTATCTCCATGAATTTAACAGATACGTTATTGTAGTTAACAAGATGGTAAAAAGAAGATGCACCGAAAACAGCTGTTATATGTAAACAAACGCACGTGGTGCATAGAAATGTATCCAAAAGCACGTGTCACTCAGAAATGTAAACAAAAGCACGTGGTGCTTAGATATGTAAGCAAAGGCACGTTCTGTTTGAAAATGTAAACATATAACATAAAATAGTATATAAATGCAATAATGTAAAAAAACATGTATTATTTTGTAAAAAATATTTCAATCGATACTACATTATACTGTGTTAAATAAAATAATTGTCATCCATTTTTTTTAAATTTGTCAAAAATAGGCTGTGGAAATCTGGCAACTCTGTTGATTAAATGAAGTTTAGTTAGTCGGCAGCACTAGAGCTCAACAGATGTATTGAATGATATATAAGAAACTGTGTTAAATGAGTTGTAATATATTTGTGTTAAATGAGTTAAAATAAACTTTGTTTAATTAAATATCAAATAAATATAATTGATTTGTTGAGTTATTACAATGGCGACTGAGGTAAATTAGTAAAATAAAAAAATGAGGAATATTGAACAAACATGCACATACATATATGCTTTGTGTTGTTTACTTTAGTGTTGATCACGAACGGATTAGAAGAAAAGGAAAGAAAACAAAATTGAACAAAATAAAACATATACCGATATTTGTGCTGGGATATTAGAACTTTTAATTTAAGGAAGAAAAAAAACATGTGAGTTTGTGTTACATTTAATTGTAACAATTGAAAAAAACATTAAATTGTTTTGCATTTAATTGCAGATAGGACGAGACGCAAAACATTAAATTGTGGAAAGCGTTGCAAAGGCAACAAGTTAAATTACTTTGAATTGTAAGGATTGTGAATTGGAAAAAGTAGAATTACATTTAATTGTAAAGTGGTAAGAAAAATAAACATCAATCGAATGTTTCTTTTCTTAATTTTGTGCATTAAATTGTTTAATAGGAAAGGGCATTAAATTGGCTGGCATTCAATTGCAAATTCGAATTATAAGCTCTAAGGGAAAGTGAAATGAGTGCGTCAAGCATTTCACCCTTCCATTGCGATGCCATAGATAAGGCACTTCTGCGTTCAGAATGGGAAAAATGGCTTCGCGCATTTTCCATATATCTTGAGGCGGAAGAAATCACTGACGCAAAGAGGAAGAAAAATAAATTGCTTTATTTGGGTGGTACGCAACTCCAGGAGGTGGTGTACAGTATACCCGGAGCGCTTGTTGAACACGAAAATGCAGCTGAGGAAGTAGACGTGTACAAGGTTCTTATTGAAAAGCTCAACAAATATTTTTCGCCGGAAAGGAATTCCACCTTCGAAAGACATTTGTTTCGTTCATTGAAACCTGAAGAGGGCGAGGTCTTAAACAAATTTCTTGTAAGATTGCGGAACCAAGCCGCCAAATGTCAATTCGGAGAAACTAAAGAAGAAATTTGGGAATTCACTTGAAAGATAAACTTATCGATGCCTGGGCTCCAAATGATCTAAAAAAACGACTTCTTGAAAAAGAATACACGCTTCCGGAAGCCATTGAAATGTGCCACGTATATGAGCAAATAAACAATCAGTCCGAGACAATATAATTGCCGAATGCATCTCAAAATATCAACAGAGTTGAGAGCAAGAACCAAAATATTGAATGTGACAGATGTGGGCAACGAGGGCATGTTGGTACAAGTGCTGCTTGCCCTGCTAAAAGTTCAAAGTGCAACAAATGTGGGTTCATTGGCCATTTTGCTCGCAAGTGCAAAACGAAGGGTACTAAATGCAAGCAGTTTGGTCTCGAAAATGCAGATGCAAAGAGAAGAAGAGGTTTCTATTCGAATATACAATTTGTATCAAATGATAATAGCTCGGAAATTGGATCCACGCAGAATAAGTTAAATGAACACGATTGTTTTCGAGTAATGAATAGGTTAAGCGAACGTATGAATGAAATGATAGAGTGTTTCATAGGAGGTCGGAAAATTTCGATGTTGATTGATTCTGGCTCACAATATAACTTGCTGAGTGAGAAAGATTGGGAGTATTTACGCAAGAAACGTGCCACTGTTTGGAATATTCGAGCTGAATCTAAGAATCAGTTTCGCGCGTATGCTGGAAACGATTTGCTGAAGATTAAAGCTGTTTTTGAGGCTGTAATAGGCCTGGATTTGGGGTCGAACCTGATTTCCTCATTCTATATTATTGAGAATGGAGGCCAATCTTTATTGGGCCGAGATACTGCCATTAAATAAAACGTTCTCAGATTAGGTCGTGAAATCAATCAAATCGAAGATTGTCAAATATTTCCGAAAAAAATGGCATTAAAATTTCTCTGTCAATTGATAAATCCATAAAGCCGGTCCAACAACCATTGCGTAGAGTGCCGTCAGCCTTAGAGGAAAAGGTCGAAGAAAAGTTAAGCGAAGCAGTAAAACATGATATCATAGAGCTGGTGGTAGGCCCTAGCCCTTGGATATCTCCGGTGGTAGTTGTATTTAAAGGGAACGGGGATATCCGCCTATGCATTGATATGAGACGTGCCAATACGGCAATATTAAGAGAAAATTACCCACTCCCGACATTCGACTCATTTATGACCAAACTCCAAGGAGCCAAATATTTTTCGAGACTGGACCTCAAGAATGCATACCACCAACTAGAACTAGACGAAGAAAGTCGTGAAATAACTACTTTCATTACTTTTTAAAGGACTATACAGATAAAAGAGGCTACTGTTCGGAGTGAATTCAGCACCAGAAATCTTTCAAAGAATTATGGGATCATTTTGGCCCCGCGTAGCTGTGTTATAAATTATCTGGATGACGTTTTTGTGTTTGGATGCACGGAAACCAAACATGACAAAAACCTGGAAAAGGTGCTGACAGTTTTTTAAGAAGCGAACGTTTTACTAAACGATTAAAAATGTATTTGGAAAACAGGAAAACTGCGGTTCTTAGGACATATTCTGTCTAACGAGGGAATAAATGCAGATCCCGAAAAAATGGACACTATTATGAAATTTCGGGCCCCAACCAGCAAGGAAGAATTAAGAAGTTTCTTGGGTTTGGTGACATACCTTGGGAAATTCATACCAGATCTTGCTGATTTGACGGAAACTCTCAGGAATTTGACCAAACAAGACGCAAAGTTCACCTGGGGTTCATGCCAAGACGATGCCTTTCAAAAACTCAAGAAGCAGCTAACCAAAATGTCAACGTTATCGTATTTTAATCCGAAAAGTCGCACCCGTTTAATAGCTGACGCAAGTCCGGTAGCTCTAGGAGCTGTCCTACTGCAATTTGAAAACAACGTTCCGCAAGTAATATCGTTCGCAAGTAAAAGCCTATCTGAGACCGAACGAACATATTCGCAAACGGAGAAGGAAAGCCTCGCTTTGGTTTGGGGTGTAGAACGCTTTTGTTATTATTTGGCAGGCATTGAGTTCGAACTTGTCACCGACCACAAGCTTTTGGAGGCGATTTTCAAGCTCACGTCAAAGCCACCTGCTCGGATCGAGAGATGGACCCTACGCCTTCAATCGTTCAAATTTAAGATCATCTATCAAGCCGGTAAATATAATATCGCAGACTCCTTGTCTAGGCTGTGCAAAGTTGATAATAGTATGTCTTTCGATCAACATTCTGAAAGCAGCATATGTTTGATAATTGAAGAAGCAATACCGCGGGCACTGTCGATTCTTGAAATCGTTGAAAATAACCAATCTGATTCAGAACTAATGGACGCGGTGGAAAGTGTGAAAAACAATTCATGGAGCTTGAATACATCGAATAAGTTTTTTCCGTTTCGACTCGAATTATGCACTTTGGGCAATATCCTGCTACGAGGAACCAAAATCGTAATACCCTCTTCGTTAAGAACAAGAGTCTTAGCTATAGCGCATGAAGGCCATCCAGGCGAGACAGTGATGAAGCGGCGTGTACGTTCAAAGGTATGATGGCCCTTGATTGATCGAGATGTCGAAAAATATGTCAAGAGCTGTCGTGATTGTTTACTAGTGTCAAGACCACAACCCCCCAATGAGCCGACGCGATTTGCCAAAGGGACCTTGGCTTTGCCTGGCAATGGATTTGCTGGGACCATTACCTAACCATTTTATATTTGTCGTCATCGACTATTATTCGAGATATCAAGAAGTTAAGTTTCTGAAGAAAATTACATCGGGAGCTATAATTGATTTTCTAGACGAAATATTCTCAAGACTGGGCTACCCAAAATCAATTACTGCAGATAATGGTCGTCAGTTTGTTAGTGATGAATTTAAAAGCTACTGCACAGACAAAAACATTGAAGCTATGATGTCCCCGCCATATTGGTCACAGGCTAATGGAGAGGTGGAAAACATGAATCGGTCGATAGTTAAGCGTTTACGAATAGCACATAGTAATGGGAAAGACTACAAGAAAGAACTTCAAATATTCCTGCTAATGTACAATGTCTCTCCCCATGGAACAACTGGGAAAGCTCCAACGGAAATGTTATTCAACCGTGTAATTCGAGACAAAATACCACCTATCCTTGATGTTAGCGAAAACGTTTTAGACGCGGAGGCTAGAGACATGGATGCTGTTAATAAAGAAAAGGGAAGGCAGACAAAGATCGTAGAGTAAAAGACAACGATATAAAGGCTGGAGACAGAGTATTACTGCAGAATGTAATTTTCCCCAATAAACTTACACCGACATTCGGGCCAGAAGAATTTGAAGTTGTTGAGCGAAAATGGAACGATGTCACTGTTCGCGGGAATGATAAAGTCTACAGGCGTAATATCAGCCATTTAAAGAAGTTGCCAACTATGTCGCAGCCTAATGAATTCGGAAGATTTGATTTCTTGCCAGAGCCGATGGAGGTACATACTGAACCGGAGGACCCTATTCCGAGATTGACACTGAAGCTAAAAAACATTGGAGGGATGTGGAGATCTGGCAACGCTGTTGATTAAATGAAGTTTAGTTAGTCGGCAGCACTAGAGCGCAACAGATGTATTGAATGATATATAAGGAACTGTGTTAAATGAGTTGTAATATATTTGTGTTAAATGAGTTAAAATAAACTTTGTTTAATTAAATTTCAAATAAATATAATTGATTTGTTGAGTTATTACATAGGCCAAAGAGTGAAGAGCTCCAAAAGTTTTTGCATAGGATTTTTACTACCCTTTAAAATATAACACATGCCACAAATGATCGTACGGGTCATGTTACACACCAACAAGATTTGGTTATAATTCAAACAATAAAATTGAAAAAATGGTATTTTTCCAAAAATTTTTAAAAATAGGCCAGAGGATGAAGAGCTCCAAAAACTTTTACATATAATTTATACTACCCTTGCCAAGACTCCAAAATATACCACATGCCCCAAATGATCGTACGGATCATGCTACACGCCAACAAAATTTGGTCTACTGGGTTACTATGCAAACAAAACAATTGCAAAAAATGGTATTTTTCCAAAAATTTTCAAAAATAGGCCAGAAGATGAAGAGCTCCAAAACCTTTTACATATAATTTCTACTACCCTTGCCAAGATTACAAAATATACCACATGTCCCAAATGATCGTACGGGTTTAAACAACTTAAATTGTTTTACTAACCCAAAATTAACCATTTCACCCATAAAGCGTACAACTTTAATTTTTGATTCCATATATTAACGATGGCCACAATTCATGGTATATAAGAATATATACACACATGGTATTTCTATATATATTCACATAGTTAATAAAAAAAATTAGAAACAGTTATCCAGCGTTGCAACCGAAAAGTATTAACTTTTTAGTACACCACAGTGTTGTTCTCTGATTGTATTACAAAAATCCCCAAAAAAACCAAAAACGTTTATTTTTGTAACCCAGAAGACCACATCTTGTTGGTGTGAAGCATGACACGTACGATCATTTGGGGCATGTGGTATATTTTGGAGTCTTGGCAAGGGTACTAGAAATTATATGTAAAAGGTCTTCGAGCTCTTCATCCTCTGGCCTATTTTTGAAAATTTTTGGAAAAATAAATTTTTTTCAATTTTTTTGTATGCATAGTAAGCCAGTAGACTAAATCTTGTTGGTGTGTAGCATGACCCGTACGATCATTTGGGGCATGTGATATATTTTGGAGTCTTGGAAAGGGTAGTAGAAATTATATGTAAAAGGTTTTGGAGCTCTTCATCCTCTGGCCTATTTTTGAAAATTTTTGGAAAAATACAATTTTCTTGTTTGCATAGTAACACAGTAGACAAAAACTTGTTGGTGTGTACGATGATTTGGGGCATGTGGTATATTTTGGAGTCTTGGCAAAGGTAGTAGAAATTATATGCAAAAGGTTTTGGAGCTCTTCATCCTCTGGCCTATTTTTGAAAATTTTTGGAAAAATAAAATTTTTTTCAATCTTTTTTGTTTGCATAGTAACCCGTTAGACAAAATCTTGTTAGTGTGTAGCATGACCCGAACGATCATTTGGGGCATGTAGTATATTTTGGAATCTTGCCAAGGGTAGTAAAAATTCTATGCAAAAACTTTTGGAGCTCTTCACTCTTTGGCCTATTTTTGAAAATTTTCGGAAAAATACAATTTTTTTAAATTTTTTTGTTTGCATAGTAACTGAGTAGACCAAATCTTGTTGGTGTGTAGCATGACCCGAACGATCATTTGGGGCATGTAGTATATTTTGGAATCTTGGCAAGGGTAGTAGAAATTATATGCAAAGGGTAATGGAGCTCTTCATCATCAGGCCTATTTTTGAAAATTTTTGGAAAAATACCATTTTTTTCAATTTTTTTGTTTGCATAGTAACCCAGTAGACCAAATCTTGTTGGTGTGTAGAATGACCCGTACGATCATTTGGGGCATGTGGTATATTTTGGAGTCTTGGCAAGGGTACTAGAAATTATATGTAAAAGGTTTTGGAGCTCTTCATCCTCTGGCCTATTTTTGAAAATTTTTGGAAAAATACAATTTTTTTGTATGCATAGTAGACTAAATCTTGTTGGTGTGTAGCAGACCCGTACGATTATTTGGGGCATGTGGTATATTTTGAAGTCTTGGCAAGGGTAGTAGAAATTATATGTAAATGTTTTTGGAGCTCTTCATCCTCTGGCCTATTTATGACAAATTTAAAAAAAATGGATGACAATTATTTTATTTAACACAGTATAATGTAGTATCGATTGATATATTTTTTACAAAATAATACATGTTTTTTTACATTATTGCATTTATATACTATTTTAAGTTACATGTTTACATTTTCAAAGAGCATGTGGTTTTGCTTAGATATCTAAGCACCACGTGCTTTTGTTTATATTTCTGAATGCCACGTGCATATAACAGCTGTTTTTGGTGCGTCTTCTTATTACCATCTTGTTAACTAAAATAACGTGTCTTGTTAAATTCACTAACGTTTATACTTTTGCTAACTTATGGCATGTTTCTAGATAACAAGTTTCTCAAAAATGTTGCCCAATTGAGTATTAAAAATTAGTTTGCGGTTCTATAATACAAATGTCAAGTTTTGTTGAGTGAAAACGTAAGTGTAATTGTCTGTTTTTACAAGACGTGTGACTCAATTAAATCGCCAAGCTATGGCCCAAAAGGTGAATGCTCTCGGCCCACCGGAACGAAGTGGTAGTGAATGGAAAAATGTAAGATTTTCAGTATTGCTTTCCTTATTGATAATAAGAAATATTTATTTACAGATCTGGGCAGACCAAAAATACGAAAAAACTCCATGGAACCGGTGGTGGACCTTGTCGTGTAAGCAACCTGACTGAAATGGAATTGGACATAGATAGAATGTCATTTGTCGTCAGTAGCTGCGCCAAGAGGAAACGATTTTGGAACCTTAAAGAATAACAATACATCGGAAGTTGCTACTACCTCTCAGTGCTGTGTAGTTAAAAAAACGCCACCCAGAGGCAATGACAACAATACAACAGTAACTACAACTAAAGAAAACAATTTCCACCGGCAGCAATCAGCAGACATTTAAACAACACAACCACAAACAATAACATCAATACAAAAACAAACCTCAACACCAAACACCACCAAAGAAAAGAACCAGAACGATTATTCCGACAGGAAAGAAAAAGAAAAAACAATGATAGCACCGACAAATCAGATAGCTAATCAAGATGCAGCACTGGTGGTAGCAAGAGAGCAAGCTGAGGCAATCAAAGTTATTGCACAATCGACGAAAGTGATGGCTGAAGCGTTAAGTGATATTGTAAAACACTTGAAAGATGACGACTGAAAAACTGAGTCTGTATATTTTATAATTTTGGTTCCCAAGTTATGAACCTTTTTTTAATTTTGAAGCAATATTGAAATGACTGCTTGAATTTTTTTTATGGCCGCCAATTTTTTTTTCCAGTTCCTTACTAAAGATCTCAAATGATATTGTATATTTCTTTTAATATCAAATGTTAAAAGTGTAACTGTTATTTTATTTTTTATTTTTAATTCTTAATTTTTTTTTTATAGAATTTTATGTTTAGTGGAATTAATTCAAAAAATGTAAAACCAATATTAAAATGGCCCCTTGAATTTTTTGGGCCTGCGTATTTTTTAAATGTTCCTTACAAATATCTCAAAAGTCAACATGCTAAAAGATAAAAAACTTTATTTAATTTGTAAGTGTTTGAATAGAATTTTAACTATTTATTGAATTTTATGTTTATATGAAATGTTATTTTTTTTAATAAATTACACTAAAAAATATTGTTTAAAAAAATAATAAAATGCATTGCTTTATTTAAGACAAGTTTCTTGAAATTTCATCCCTTATAGAGTAAGCTAATGTAGATTCTTCCTGAACATTTTCAAAAATTTCTTTATTATCGTTTTCGTTTTCAACATTGTCGGGCAATTGCCAATTATTTTTATAAAAAATACAAATGTTGTGCAATGCACAGCAACTGTTTACAATCTTTGTTGTTTTTTGTGGACTGTAATGCAGTCCTCTTGACCCAATTACGCATCTGAATCGATTTTTCAATACACCAACGCAGCGTTCAATAATATTTCTTAATTTTCAGTGTTTTCCATTGAACAGTTTCTCACGTGGATCCCTTGGATTTCGATAAGGTGTCATCATATACGCCTGCAGCTTATAACCAGAATCTCCTATTTAAAATGGTTGTACATGCTTTGATATCACAGTTTTTTAAAAAAAAAAGACAAACTTATCTAGAAGCCAGATGTTTCTTTTTCCTTTTGTAAAATTTGTTTTGAAATTATTTTATTATTATTTATTATTTTATTTATTTCATCTATCGGGCTTAGCCCTTACAGATTACATTTAAAATATATACATAATTACAAAAAATTTTAATTTTATTTACAATTTCAAATCAGCCATTCCATTAAATCATTGGAAACATTTTAACATCTGTACAAGATTATGGTTCTTCCTCATCTAACATGTTGGAAATTATCCTCTTAAACGGTTGTCTGCTAATATTGAAATCAATTCGGTTTGATACCGAATCATACAAGACAATACATCTAGATATCGGCTCGTACATTCCATAATTGGTTCTATGGAAAGGAACCACAAATAAATGATATTCTCTTAACGCTCTGGTCGGAGCGTGAAATGGCAAAATGGATAATAAAGGAGAGCAATCAATTTTGTTATCCATTAAGTCCTTTATAAAGGTAATGCGATTGAATACCGAGCGTTTGCAAACGACTTCGATAAATAGGCATATTTTCAAATGAATACTGCCTTTTTGAAGCAAATCTTGAAATAATGGTGAGCTGAGCTCTGGTCCCAAACAAAGGCATCATGGTTAGCACCCGGGTGCCTAGCATCGACAAATGAAATAACCATATTATGGTCGCATATCTAAATATGTAAGACAATGTATTCGCTATGTTTAATTCAATATTTTTAAATGCATAGTGTAAGATTCTCACCGCCATGACGTTGATGCTATAAAATCCTTTACCATTGTAATAAAGATGCTTCACATCGTCTCCCGGTGATTTAATGCGCACATGTGTTCCATCGACGCATCCTACAACACCAGGCACCCCAGCCCTATTGTAAAAACTTTCTTTTACTACATTTTCATCTTCTGTGCTTTTTTCTAATAATATCCATTTTGGACACAAGTGTTCTTCGAAAATATCTAAGCATTCACTTATCGCTTTAGATACTTCAGACTTTGATATAGAAATGGCACATTCATTTCCAATAGATGCTTGGTAGCCACTTGTTGCAACAAATGTTAGAAATGTTGCAATTTTGTGTGTTGCAGGAATGTGTGTGTTTCTATAAGCCACTTTCATTCGTGGTCCCATTTCATTAACCAACATTTAAAACACCTCTTTGTTTACACGAAAATTTGCTATAAACCCTAAAAACAATCATTAATAAACACAAATGTGAACAATTTAATTGGTATAATAAACTTACCGCTCCTCTGGAATCTCTAGGACATTTGTAGCATCTCTTAAATTTCTTCGACTCAGGCGAGTATCTTCGTTATCACTTTCACTCTCATTTTCAAAATTAAGCACAATTGACGCAAACATTTTATTTTTAATTATATTTTTTTATAATTTGCAAAAATATCAAAACATTTATTTCTAAAATAAAAATCAGCTGTTTTTTCAGCTGATTAAAAAGGGTTTCCAGCACTTAATTGTAATACAAAGTTGTAATTTTTGTATGACAAAAAAAAAACAAAAGAATAAAAAAAACTTGTTGGTAACATTGTCTTTTTGACAGACAATGCAAAAACGTTATTGACGAAAAGACGTATAAGCCTAGACGAAAATGATACAAAAACCAATTTTGTTACGTATTCGTTCGGGTAGATTTCGCACGCCTTGTAAAGACAGGCTATAACTCTTTTTGCGGTTTCTACATAACAATTTCAATTGTCAATACTGCCAAAAACATACAAGTAAAAAAAAAGTAATTGTGTGTATCACAAAAGAGTATTTTATTAGTTTTTTTTTTTGTTGTTTTCTTTTGTTTTGTTTTCTTCATCTAATCTTGGCTGTATTTCATTAAGAATCATTGAAAAAACTTCCTTGTTGATGCGAAATGTAGCAATGAAACTGAAAAATTACATAAATGAAAAGAACTTAAATTTTATTTTTACTCACCGCTCTTCCGGTAGATCCAATACATTTAAGGCATCTCGGATATTTCTGCGGCATAAACGAATGTCTACACCATCACCGTCACTTGAATCACTTTCAACATGTAATTCAATAGATGGAAACATTTTTTTCCATTTTTTTTAATAAATAAATTTTATTCACAAATAATTATTCATATAAATAACTTTGTTTTGTAAATAAAAAACAGCTGTTCGTTTATATTTGTATTAGAGTTGAAATTTAGTAATGAAAGAGTTGTATTTTAGCATAAAAAAATAAACAAAATACAAAACTATATACTATGGCAATAATGTAATTTGACAATATAAAAAAAACAACGTAACAAAACGTAAGTAAGACAAGTGTACTATAAAAACTCATTCGCTTACGTACTTGTTTGTGTACAGCTTGTCTGTTTAAGAAATTACTTGTTATGTAGAAACATGGTATTAAGCTACTGTCAAAAATTAACGAAAAGTCTGTCAAATGCTTAATCAACTTATTGACGACTTTTGGGTGGCTACAATGTACTTTTTAAACTTAAATACTTACTACACTTAGTTGCAAATATTTGTACTTTTGCAAAAACTGGTTTCTTCTTAAATTTCCTAAATATATGTATTTTTTCGAAAAATATTATTTAATATGTATAATTTATAGATATTTTTTGTCGAAACTTAACGAAAAGTTTGTTAAGTAAAATGAAGTTGATTACATGTATTTGCACATTTGCTTAAGCTAGCAAAAGTATAATTAGCTGTATTTATGCAGCAAGCTATCAACTTTGGCTTTTGTCATTCCCATACAAATTTGGCTTATCGTTAGCTAATTATTGTCAGTGCCTCAATTTTTTAAAAATTGAGTTAACAATGGATTAAATATATTTTAATTATTCTTTTTCTAATTCCGAAACCCGATATTGTATATCATATCTAAGATATTTTACATTCGTAATTGTAACGTTTAATGAAGATTGGTTTGCTACTTACACTACTGTTTGGCACATACATCAAATTTTGCATACAAAAATAAATAAAAAAAAAATTTCATTATTGTTTTGATGTATGGCATATGCATCAAATTTGTGTACAAATCTGTAAAATATATTTCATAATTATGTGGCATTGCCATAGCAACGAATGTAAATCAAAACAAAAAGAGAGACCTATTTTTAGGCGTACATAAATGTATGGTCATATAACACAGCCAGTCAAATAAAAAAAATTGATATGCACTGCAAAACAAGAATGTTTTCTTTTATAAATGCTTAATAAATTATCACTTATTCTATATAAATTAATAGAAATTTACAGTTTTGTTCACAACGCATTCCACTATCGATGGTGAAAAAAAAAAACAAATTATTTATCATGTAGATTTTAAGAAAACTTTTTGTAAACCAATATAAATTTGACATAAGCCAACGTTTAGTGTTACTTGGGGTTACACGATCAAGTTTTTCCTTTCAAGTTTTAATACACTCAAACATTTTAACTAATACACTCTTACTTTTTAAAATTGATGCGAACTTACGTTCAAGGAAACAGCTGATTACATTTCTTTTGAACTATTTGTCGTTGTTCTTTCTACAAATATATTCCCGACATAAGTTTCTTTTTTATAAATATTTAACCGTTATTAAAAACTTTTAATTAAAATATCAAAAATATATAAATATCATTAATAAAAATTGACGATACTTTCCAGATGCGTATAGTCTACGTGAAAGCTGTAAACTCAAATGAATTTTGACAAGCAAATTTGTAGATCAAGTGATTGTTTGGCCGCAGGGTAAAACGCTTAACGTTACTTATGTCAAATTTGTATGGGTACTGTACTGGTATCCAGTGATGCATTTAGCTTAGATTTGATAGTTTCTCTCTAATGGAGGTAAAAATTTCACAATGTTTTAATAAATTACAAATCGATTTACATTGGCCAAACATTTACATTCTCCCAAAAGTTGCTAGAAAACACCATAAAAAGATTCTTCAGAAAGAAGAATGAAAAATTTTAATTTTTTTAATTTTTGGTCATTTTTAAAAACCTTAGTTATCTGCAAACACAAAATGCCCACAGTACAAAAAACGGTTTTTGGAGAGCACTGTTTTTTTCTTTTACCAGTAGATACTACTCAAAAGGTACTGTGCCATATGTGTATTAATTTTAATATTTTTATCTAACATTTTTACACTACTCTAATGATGAAAAAACACTATTTCTAATGACAAAAAAATATTTAAAAAACCACTTTATTGTGTTAAAAATATTGCCTTTCAAAAAGAGATCATCACATGTGTGTTTACTTTTTTTTTGACTTCACATTTTATTTAAAACCATATTTCCGTTCCTAATACTGAGCCCCAAAATACGTATTTTCGTCATTTTCAAGTTTTCGATTTTAAATTTGTATGGAATTCGAAAGTTGAAGACTTGAAAAAAAAACGAAAATACGTATTTTGGGAATCAGTGTGTATAGTGTTTATGTAAACATACGTTGTCGGGATGAGATGTCTTTAATATTAAAACCATAAATATGTATTTACGAATTTTTGATTTCCAAGCGAATATTTTATGTGATTGTGCAAAATGCCTTCGATATTTTTAACATCATTTACAATATGTACATAAGAGGTTGTGAATATTCATTCTTTGTAATAAAGGTCTGCAAAAAATAAACGTTTTCGCTTATTACGCTTATTTTCATAATTTTGAGTTAAAAATTATGTGTAAAATCATTTAGTTTGTAATATAACATTAGCTTTTTGTTTGCTTTTGTATTTAATTCATTCTAATCTCATACTTAATATAAAACTTATCCACACAAAATTAAATTAATTAACCTAACAGTTATTCCTAAACAAACGTATTGCAAATTTAATGTGTTAAATGAGAATAGAACATTCGTTGTCGTTTTTGATATACAGAGATACGTTTATATCTGACAGATCCATCCTTAAGACTGTTGTTTTTAACATTTCATTAAATAGAAATTAATCAAATTTTAAATATTTTTATGACAACAAATATTTTTGTTTACATTTAAAAGAGAAAAGCAAGCATTTTCAAGATTTGGTGTATTTATATAAAAATCGGTAAAATTAGTGTTTGTGGTTGTCGACCCAATTATGATTTCATTACCTTATTTAATTCACAATAGTGTCTGTTTGTCACATTCCATTTGTTCCATAAATTGAAAGCAGTGTAACAATTGTCTTTTTACGCCGCCAAATAATTTTGTTTTAGTACGATTTTTGGTAAATAAAAACCTATTACAATTTAATAATAAAGCAAAACATTTAATGTAAATGAAAAAGAAATACTAAACTAATAAAATGAGTTTGAGCTTAGCAAGAAAAAAACGTAATCGTGATTTAAACGGAGACATCGTATCTCAAAATGAAGCTGATCTTCCAGCAAAGCGCCGGAATTGTATTGAAAATTTGACACAGTCTATTAATTTGGTAAGTGATTATTGTTATTAATGATACTTTTCTAATTTTGAGAAAATTTTGCATTTTTTTTATTGGTACCTCGTGAAACAATTTTGTCTGAAGTTTACTCCTTGGGTTACGCTTGACAAAACAGTATGAAGGCACCTCTAGAAATAGAAAATATCTATTATTGGTTAAGGAAGACTCTAGGTTAAAAAAAACAGTACAGCTATAAAAATGTTATTATGGGTACTCAAGTGAATGGAAATATTCTCGCAATTTTAAAAATTCAATGTGTTTTATGATACATTAAGTGTGGCTCCCTAAATTTTATTTTTTTTGGAAATTTTGGAATGCTGCGTATGTACTTCAATGTACAAAATATGAGCAATTTTTCGGAAAAAAATTTAATTTCGAAGCTATCAACAATTTAAACTCAAATCATCAGATATCTTTTTACAGATCGTGCGATTTTTAGAAGCCAATTCTATGTATCACACTTAAGGCTGGCAACCGAAAGGAATAACGGTATTGGCACCGAAACATCAATGCCAGTATGTATCGGTTTTTTAAAAAAATTTCGTTTTTATTTGTTTTACAATTGATTTTCTTTAAAGTTTCCTTTGCAATTCATTAAAACTTTCTACTAGCCATTGAAGATTCATCTTTTTTGCCGTCAAGATTTCTAATTATTTGTTGTAGAACTGCGACATCTGCTAACAAAACTATGTAAACTATAAAAAGTAATGGATATTTTCATTTTCTGTACAAAGTCCTTCACACACTCATCCAAGTCATTAACGTACAAAGCAAAGTGCGCAAGAGACAACCCTGTTTCACTTCCGATTTTGTTTAAAAATAATCTAAAATTTATTTACCAGTCCACACTGTAGTATTGTTTTCGTTATAAATACTTCCAACATTATGTTAACAATGGATAATATTGTGTAATACTTACGCCGGAAAATATAACTTCCGTCTTCAGCCATCATTATTTTGACAATACAATTCATAAAGAATAGACCACTATACATTTATATCTCTTTATTTATAAACAAAAATACTATACACTTTATGAAAGAATTATCTACGTTGCTGTCTATTAAAATTTTGTTGTTGTAATATAAAGAAGTTTATTTTGAAAATGATCTGTGGCATTAACTATAAATTCATATAGTATCCGATCCTCGCCGAATGCCGTATTTAACTTCACCTTCCACAATACATTTTGCAGTTCTTTTATATTGATTGGGCTATCTAACGAAACATCTTCTATGTAAACAGGAGAATATTGAAAGTCAAGTGCATCTTGCGGTCGATTTATTAAAGTTTGGAATTAATTTTTAATATTTGATGCAGAAATATCTGCTCTTATTTGGAATTTATGGTTTTCCGCTACTGTTTATTGTCTTGGACGTTATTTATTTTCTCTATAAAATTTTCGAACTTAACTACTTTACTTGTAAATATATTTCCTTCTAAGTTTTTAGTGTTTGTAATTTGTAAATTTGGGAAAGTAGTACTGTAGAAATGTGGGTACTCTAATGAAATGGAATTTTCTCATGATTTGAAAAATGCATTTTTTTACATAGTCCATGAGGTATGGCTCCATCTAGCTTCATTTAAGACCCCCTGAGGTCTATAATAACTAGTTCACTGATAAAAGTTAAGTGTGATAAGAATCCCCAATTGATTTAAATATAGGGGAATTCTTAAAACGGCACGATTTACAAAAAAATGCAAAAAATTCATGCGGTTTGCCTGTGGCGCTTAATTAAAAACACATTTCCCATTATATCTACTAAAACGTAAGAAAAAAGCCTCGGCCAAAAGTATACGTACAAATTACGGGCATAAAATATATTTCTGTTTACTTAATTACAGGGCAGTTACTCAATTACATAAATTGCATTCAATTGCATGATTAAGAACACACAAATATTTATTATTCCACATAAATAATATGAACAAATTACACAAGTGAATTATTGTAAAGTGTAATTGATTCGGCCAGAGGGTCAATTCTCGTTCTGTGATATTGTGAAATGAAAAAAAAAACTTTTCATTTTCGTTTTCATAAGCACTTTTCACTCGAACTTTTCATTTTCGTTTTCATAAGCACTTTTCACTCGAACTTTTCACAAATACATAAATTGCGATTCTCGTATGGATTGTGAAGAAAATGTTTCATTCGCACTGTACCCATGAAAATTTTGTAACTGTGTTATCCAAAATTTAAAGCAAATGTCAAAACAGAGAAAAACGTAAACAAAAGAGAATTAAGTTCGTAAAATTTATTTTAAATAATTATATAAAAATATCTGGATTAATTGTATTATTGGATATTACTCAAAGAATTCCGGATGAACAAAGGTAAGACAATGATGTTACAAGCATTTCATTGCAGTAAATAATTTAATAACTTATAGGAATTTTTTGAGAGTGCTGAGACGCATACTTCGTGCTGACCACAATGCATTCGAGATGACAACCGACAAGCACTTCATGGATTAATATCGGCTTACTATGAACTATATTTGGTGCGTGTGAACTATATTTGGTGCGCGTATGAAGTCTAATATTACTTAAAGAAAAAAAAATTTCATAAAGAATATAAATAAACAATAAATAAATATGCCATACTTTTGCCACTTTTCACTCTCCTTTTGGGTCCCACTAAAACTGTTAAGGCTCGCCGCTAATTCGTTACACTTTTCGTCTCTAAATTTGATTAATAAGTGTGATTATGTTTATTAAGCTACTTACTTATCGTTTGCAATGTCCACATGCTTTTCTTAATAATTAATTAAATACTCCTTTTGGCTTTCGCTGGCACGCTTTCCTCTTACAGTCTTCTTCATGTTTATTTCACTTATAAATAGTCTGTGTAAACAATTTTTTCATATGAAAATATTTTGACAGTTTGCACTGTTACACAAAACAAGAATCGCCAGTGCTGTGCAATCGTAAAAAAATCTTGTTTCGTTCCACTTTTTTTTCATATGAAAACGTTTTGATATTTCTTTACATTTTTTCACAGAACGCGAATCAAAAGTACTATGAAAACGTGAAAAAACTTTTCATTTCACCGTTTCACAGAACGAGAATTGACCCTCAGGCTTGGTTTTTATATATCTATGCGTAATGATTTTGAAGTCCTGGGGCCCGGGCTAGAGATGCAAGTCACCGACAACCGGGCCAAGTTCTCGCAGTCGTATGTAATCGAAATTCTTGTCAACCGTTCAAATTTTTGACCTTTGGGATTTTTTTATTTGATACCGAAATTATTGATTATGACATTCGTTATCGAACGATTATTCAAACGCAACCTTACAATATTTAACTTGATAGCAAATGGGTTTGCAAAATTATTACACAATATTTTTGACATGAAAAAAAAAAATTTAAATTATGAAACAAGTGGAGTTTAGCAGTCATTAGTTTAAAAAATAAAAACGTGTGAAAAGTTTGATGCGTCATATATAAAATGAAAGCTTGAATACTTAACCTTACCATTATATGCGAGTGTTATCAAAAAATGTGATAAGTTTTTCACTCAAATTTATACGACAAAAAATTTTGAATTTCGCAGTTTTTAATTTTGGAATTGACATGTTTTACCCAAAATCTGTTCTACAAGTTGTCCCAAGTTTTTTTTAATTAAGAATTTCAATATTTCTTTGGTTAAGGAGCTTAATTTTTTTTAAGGAAAATACATCGCACAAATGTATTTTTTTATTTTTAATCTTTTTAGAAGCTTTTCATAAATATACAACTTGTATACGTCCATCGGGCGGTTCTTAGGATAAATTAAAAGAATGTAGATTTTGGCTTGAATTTATAGAACGAAAAAAGGGAAAATTATGGTAGTTTTAATTGAAATCAATATGTTGCATCAAAAAAGATATTTTTATAATGAAATATGTATACATTTATAATTGTTTTATAATATATTTTGCACAATTTCAATTTTTTTAAGCTTGCAAAAAAAATTGGTTTCGGAGTTTACAGTAGCGGTTTTTACATTTAGTTTTTTTCAAAACCCTTTGTAAAATATTGATTTCTAAAAGTAAAATCTGTAGATGTCAACAAGGTGAATTGAAATATGTTGGTACAAATTTTAACGTAAACTCAGCCTTTCAAAATTACACATTCTTATCTCGAGAAAAGCTTTAAATGATGCTCTTACAATTGTTTGAATATAAAGTATAAAATTATACTTTTCGTAATATAGTTGGTACTAATCTGTAAAATTCTGTTATGCGGAATAACCTTAAAAATAATGCTGGACTTCGCCAATTGCAATCAGGCTAAATATATAAGCTGTTAAAGTTGAAAACCCTTACTAGTTAACATACTAGGTACGGAGTTTAGATTTGGCATATGTTTTAAATTTCGAAAATTAGTCAAAAAATGGTCAAATTGTTATAAAATATATATTATAGCAGTCATATAAATCGAAATACACAACGAAATACGAAACGTGACACATCTGTATGATATTGTTGTTACTTGTATATTTTGTATATTAAGAATTTGGTATGTTAAAAACGAAATAGAAAACAGCCAACCTTTAAAGGAATTTCACGGAAAATCTGTGCCTTAGATCGAAAAATAAAGTACACCATTGTAATCAGCATGGACGAAATATATAGAATTGATGGTCAAAACTCTATTCAATTTTTTCTGTGTCATGGCCGTGTAATCTATTAGCCGTTGACACCGTTAAGGAAGTCTTAGTACATTTATGCTTATATGAGTGAAAAACAGTACAGTGTGCAGTAGTGTGGCAGTTAAATTTCAAATCGGAATTTTCGTTGGTTGTTTACTTGTTATTGCATTTGTTTAAAAATTGCTACACTGGTCTATTCTAAAGTCGTTATAAATTTTTAACAATTTGTTTTGAAAAATTACTCCCTGTGGGACATGTAATATAGAAAAACTTAACATTTTTGGGTTCAAAATTATTCCCAATTTGTAAACATTTACAAACTCTTTTCCATTGCCCATTCATTGGGATACCAAGCTTTTATCAAATTTTACAGGAGTGACTGAATACCGTCTAGCGATAACAGCTTTTGCTCCAGGTCTTTAACACATACTAAATATTCCTTATGCAGGAACTAGTTTGTAAATATAATCTGTTTATTATATGCTTTTATTTATTACACCGGGTGAAAAATCCGTTGGACGACACATAGGTGGCTTCACTAATGAAAAATCCATATGATTTTTTGGAACTACGAACCTTCAGATGATACCTGTTAAAATTGAATGGCAATTCGTTACTTAATTAACAAGTTACAGATGTTTTAGTGATGATACTGGAAAATATAAAAAAAGTTCACAAAATCGTTTTGGCAGCCTGTAAAGTAAAGTTGCAGGAGATAGCTGATATCGAAGGAACGTGTCGATGATTCCGAATGATTGCCCGACTTACACTTTCAATTGCTTTCGCACCCAAAGTATTCGCCAGAATTGGTTCCCAGCCGAAACAGAAGGCTATTTAGAGGCGAAAGATAAATCATTCTAAAAAAACGTACCGAAATGTTAGAAAGGCGTTGGAGTGATTGTGTCGCTTTTTATTTTGTTTTGTTTATAAGGAGCTCAACCTCTTCAAAACATGAAGCTTAAGAAAAGTTGAAGCCTTTCAGAAGAAGGCAGAAAACAAATTTTTTTTTGTTTATTTAGATTACTAAATACTATTTTTCTCCCTTAACAGTCCCAAAGTCAACGTTTAAGTACCAGTGGCATAGAAGATACTAGACGATGTGGTAAACTTTTGCAAATACGCTTGACGAATTTTATGTGCCATCCCCATTTGGCTATTGATTTTCATTCTCGTGTTAATTTTTTTGTGGGCAGTAATGGCAGTGGTAAAAGTGCTGTACTGGCAGCAGTGGTTTTGGGATTAGGAGGAAACGCTAGAGCTACCAACAGATCTAGCAGTGCTAAAGGTATGTATATCTTAATAACAATATATACCTATAAGTTAACCTTTAAACTTTTCTTATTTTTTTTAGGATTCATAAAAACTGGCGCATCATCAGCTAAAATTGAAATTATTATTGCCAATGATGGGCCTCAGCCATATGAACCAGATGTATATGGTGACAAAATCATCGTAATACGTACTATCTCAACAACTTCTGGATCGTATGTTATCAAAAATGCTAACGGAAATGTAGTCACTAAAAAATTAGATGACTTACATCGTATTCTAATGTATCATAATGTACAAGTTGATAATCCAGTTTTTGTTTTAAACCAGGATAGTGCTCGTGAGTTTCTCAAAGAGTATGTTTTGTTACAAACTTAATATTGTCATTAAATAATAACTTATGTATAATTTTTAGTCTTGAACCGTCAAAGAATTACAAACTTTTTCTTAAGGCTACTCAAATTGATGTTGTAATGGAAAAACTGAACGAATGTTTGCACTTGCACAAAGCTCATTTACATGAATTAACAATTTATAAAACTGTAAGTTAAAAATAACTAAACAAAAATCTATTTTTTTTAAAGTTTAATGAGCATTCATTAAGACATGAATTTATTATCAAAACTTTTGATTTGGAATATATTTTTATATTTTATACCATTTTTTTCTCAAGTTAAGATTTTTTTTATTCTTACCTATTTTTTTTTTATTATTGTTGCAGAAATTGCAAAAACAACGTGAAGATATAGCAGAAAATAAAGAGAAATTAAATGAACTTCTTTCCTTTGGAGAACTAAAGGTATGTTAATACGATATACACCGATTCCCCTTTTTGTTTCCTAAAAATTTGGCTGTAAACCGAAAATCCTAAAAATTTAATTTTTGTCATTATACCCTACACGACGCAGTATCCAGGGTATAATGAATACGATTACACGTGCCAGTTCGTGTGTACATGTAAAGCTTTTAATC
This sequence comes from Eustalomyia histrio, assembly GCA_949748255.1. Classification (NCBI taxonomy): domain Eukaryota; kingdom Metazoa; phylum Arthropoda; class Insecta; order Diptera; family Anthomyiidae; genus Eustalomyia; species Eustalomyia histrio. The sequence continues at coordinate 6,912,723 of OX456528.1, forward strand.
AAAATACAGGTTGCAAATATAAAGATATTTGGAGGTTAACTACACAGTAGACTTGGGTATTCTAGTTTTGGAGACCGCTCTTTAGAAAGAACTAGAGTTCAATTATTTTTGAAGACCTAGTTCGCTCTTTCAGTTTAATTGGTCATTTTGTTAGCAAACTATTTATATTGTTCGTTTTTTTCATTGCTTTTATATAATAAAGATAAAAAATGTTAGAGAGACAGATTATTAACAATAAATTATAGAAAATATAGTTTGAGAATTTTATATACGATTGTAAATACCTTCTTTCTTATGACAGTTAAAAGTTTGTAGTTATGCTTCTTGTATAGGTTTTTGGTCAGGTATTTTTATACCCTCCACCATATATGGTGAGGGTCTATATCAGTTTGTCATTCTGTTTTTAACATGTCGAAATATAGGTCTAAGGCCCCATAAAGTATATATATTCGTGATCATTATGTCTGTCTGTGCAATGGCGATCACGACGTGAAGACGCAAGCGGGGGTTCTCTCTGAGCAAAATCGGTCCAGCGGTTAAAAAGTTATGAGTGAGTTATAAAATCAATAACTACTTTAATTATAAAAAGCAGATTTCTTAGCTTGTGAAATAAGTGAAAGATGGCTGGAAAAAGTCGAAGAAGTATAAAAAAAATAAAATAATTTGTGATCAATGTAAATTACAAACACAAGAAGATGATGACTTTATAGAGTGTGACAAGTGCGCCAAAATGTACCACTCAATGCACTCGTGATGAGAGCGAAGTATTTACATGTCATGTATGTGAAGGAGGAGAAAAGGGAATGGCGAAAGTGCTAAATGAAATAAACAAACAAAACAAGAAACTCGATCAGTTGACTGAGACAATGGCTTTATGTCTAATCAGTATGATCAAATACTACGAGGGGTGGCTGAAAATAAAAGGAAAATTGAAAATGTACAAAAAGTAAATCGTCAGTTGAAAAATGATATTAAAACATTAAAAGAATCGGTAAAAATGCTAAATAATCAAAGAGTTAAAAATAATTGCTTGATAAGTGGTGTAAAAGTAAAACAAGGTGTTGTTGATAGAATACTGGAAATATCTAAAGATGTTGGTTTAAATCTCAAGGAAAATGACGTTGGGTATGCATACTTTTTAAAGAAAAGAGAAGGAAGTGATAAACAAACAATGATTGTTAAATTTGAGTCAAAAAAATCTAAAGATATGTTAATGCAATTAAAACCAAAATTTAAAGAAAATGATGGCACTAAACCAATATTTGTAAACGACTACCTTAGTAAGGAAACACTGAATGTTTTCAAACATGCTAAAACTCTAAGATCAGTTTGTTATTAATCGGTTTATACATACAAAGGCAATGTTTATGTAAAAAATGAAACATCAAAGCCAAAATTAATAAATACTGAAGATGATGTTGATGATTTACTGGTGAATGCTGCAACAAATCCCAAAGACGCAGATCAAACCTACAAAAAGTTTTTGAGGAAAATAAAGATCATGACAACAACTCACCTTTTTGTCACCTGATCAAAAATAAGTATTTAATACTATATTTGCTAAAACTCTTTTTCTTTTTATGTATATATATATATATTTTTTTTTTTTAATTTATGAATAACAATCAACATTATTCTAATTTAAATTTATTTAAAAACTATAGTGATCAAACAAAATTTTCAATTTTTAATATTGTTTTTGTAAACATAAGAAGCATTTCTGCTGTTGATAAATTTAATAAATTTAAGGCAATGAAATCTAAGTTTCAAAAACTACCCAATATCATAGCTGTTCAAGAGACGTGGTTTATCAGACCATAATTTGATTTCGTGTAAACTTAAGAGTCAAATTTGTCAACCGGATTTTGTGGAAACAAGTCGCCTGATTTGTGATTATGGTAAAGCAAGACAATATCTTAATAATAGTTTGCAAATGTTCCAAGAAACTGAAAATCCCTCTAAAGATATTCCACAATTTATCAGTTATATCTCTAACGCAGTTCAGAAATATACTGTGGAGATGTGATAAAAAACTATTAAAAAATGAATTAACACCATGGATAAACACCAATCTACAAGCTCTTTTATTATTTAAAAAAAAAAACTTCTGAAATTGAGAAAGAAATGTAGATGGAGTGATGTAGATGAGAGATTAAAGAGAATAAGTTATATTGTAAAAAAATCATGTAGAGAATCGATGAATAATTATTACCATAAAAACCTAGAAAAAATTCAGCAGGAACCAAAAAAATTTTGGAAGTTTTTGAACGAGAACCTTGGTAGAAAGTTCAAAAAATCAGATAAATATCAAAGATTCCAATGGGGTGCTAGTAGTAGACAATAAAGTTAAGAGTGAAATATTTAATCAATATTTTCTGGAAATTCCAAGAACCTTAAAACAACAAATCTACTGTTCACCTAGAGATTAATGTAATGCCTTCAGATCATTAACAAATTGTCAATTAGTATATAACTTTTCTTATACTACTATTATAGAAATTAAGCAAATTATTTCTGAATTAAACTTATTAAAAAGCTGTGGTTGTGATGGAATATCATCAAGAATGTTATTTGTCTGTAAAGATATTATATCACCCTATTTTGCAAGATTCTTTGACCGAATAGTGGATACTTCAATATATCCAGATGAATTGAAAACTGCCAAAATTGTTCCTATACCAAAAGAATGTAATGCTTTAACAGCTGAAAAGTTTCGCCCAATCGCTTTGCTTCCAATTATTAATAAAATATTTGAGAAATTATTACATAAGCAGTTGTCTTCATATTTGGATAGTAATGGTTTTTTATATAACCGACAGTATGGCTTTAAACAATCAAACGTTAAGTATTTTTGTGGATGGAAAAGAAGTAGTGGAAACATGTTCGATAAAATACCTTGGAATCAATCTGCAAAATAATATATCATGGGACATTCATATTCAGAACCTTAAAACCAAAATTGTATCCGTTATCGGTTTGCTTTACAAATTTAAAAATAAATTTAACACACGAACGAAACTTATAATATACCAATCTTTAATACATAGTCACTTAAATTATTTGCCAATTACATATGGTTATAAAAGAAGTAATGAGTTAAAATCATTGCAGAGAACTCAGAATAAAGCATTAAAAGCAGTTTTTAATTTGCCATTAACGTACTCTACAATATCTCTGTATAGGATTGTGTCTCTTACAATTTTGCCTGTTTTTGGATTGTACAAAATGCAATTACTCCTACATGTTTTTAAATCGCTACGTAATGTTGGTTATCACACGATTTGGAAACAACTAAACAGCGAGTGGAATATATGGGTAGTTTGGAGTTTAATAATCTTCCACAAGATATAAAAGAAGTTGGAAAGAATTTCAATTTTTAAGCAAAGAATAAAATAATATTTAATACACAATCTGGAAATGCTTCTATTGTAATATTTTCATTTCATTCTACATATTACAATTTATATATATTTTAAAAAAACTTATTTTTCTTTTTTTTTATATTAACAATATTAACTTTATATACATATATGAATTTGTTTTCTCTTTAGCTATTAAAATGTATATTTCTTGCCAACTTGCCTCAACAAAGTCTTGGTGACGCTGAGGCACCATCTTTCTTGTAAAATATAAATTTTTGTGAACTAATAAATAAAAAAAAAAAAATGTGGAGGTACCTCTAAATTTTCCATACAAATTTGAATTTTTTTTATAGGGGTTCCCAATAAGGACTTGACAACTTGTTTTTAAAATAAAACGCAAACCATTTGAGATATTTCCAAAACTTTATGATCGACTTGAAATACAATTAAAATATTTATGAATGGAACTCGACTTCGTTCATATGGCCACCGCGGTCACGTGGGCAGCGGTCGATTCGTTGGACCAAATTTTCGATGACTCGGTCACACATTTCGGCCGTAACGGCCGCTATTTCGCGTTCAATGTTGTCTCTGATTTGACGTAGCCCCAAAGAAAAAAGTCTAGAGGCGTTAAATTGTACGAACGAGGAGGCCAATTGACTGGTCCATTTCTTGAGATAACACGCTCACCAAATTTACTCTTCAATAAATCGATTGTAACGTGTGCTGTATGGTTTGTGGCACCGTCCTGTTGAAACCACATGTCGTCCAAGTCCATGTTTTCCAATTCGGGCCAAAAATAATCGGTAATCATGGCGCGATAACGATCGTTATTCTCGACGAAAAATTAGGGAATTTCACCAAACCAATAACGCATATTTTGCATATATGCAATGAGGTTCGTCACTGAAGTTGATTTTGCTCTTAAAGTTGCGGTAACCGACTCCGAATTTCGGTAGTACATTTTTATAATTTGCATACGTTGTTCGTTCGTGTACTTTACCATGATGAAAATGTTGAGTTTACTGAAAAAAAGGAATGTAACAATTAGATGATCAGTGAAATAGAGCGTTTAAATATTACATTCAAAGTTGTCAAGTACCTATTGGAAAACCCTTTACAATTTCATAGTAGCGACTGATACATAATATATTTACTCATATTTTTTTCACTACTAAAATTTTTTTCCACCCCAAAAAATTTTTTTCACCTCAAAAAATTTGTTTTCACCTCAAACAATTTTTTTCACCTCAACTTTTTTTCCTCCAATAAATTTGTTTTCATATCCCTAATTTTCCATCAAAAGTTTTTTACATTATTTGTATCAAAAACAGTACAGAACATTATTTTAGTATATTTTTTTTTAAATTTTACTTAAGTTAGATGTTTTAACACAAAGTTTCCTACTTTAGGAATTTTTACAAAAAGCAAAATTTTACATATAAGTTGAAATTGTACATAACATTTATTTCTGTGTATTTCCTGTCCAAGGATAAACAAATTCTGTAGTGAATCCCTTTATTGTAAAACTAGCTGACCTGGCATACGTCGTTTTGCCTAAAATAGATTTTTTTATTGAAATAATTTCGAGCATTCACGACTCCACCTGAAATTTGCTTTTTTTTATCAAAAATTAGCGATCGTTAACAGATGACGCAATAATATAATTTCAATACCCGGCGTGTGCTACTACGCTAAAAAAAGAAATACATTTTATTTGTTGGAAAAAAAGAAAATTTTGTTTGAAGAAAAGAAAATGTTGTTGTGGATAAACGATGGCGCATAATGATAGTTAAAATAAAGTATACTTTAGGAGCTCTAAAGTCAACTTTTCTCAAAAGTATACTTTAGGCCTAGACAAGTAAAAGTATACTTTTATCGTTAAAGTCTGTTTTAAAATTAAAACTACCTGAAGTTAGTTTTATCCAATTTAACAACACTTACAACAGCTGTTTTCCGTCAAGAAAATTTTTGTAAAAAAAAATGTTTGAATTGCAAAATATTGAAAGGAAAATTATATCAATAAATAAGGGATTTTGCATAATATTTATTAAGTTAATAAATTTTTATTACTAAAAATACACTTTTCTATTCTTTTTTTTTATAAAGTTTTTCCCTTTCAGATTTTGCAATTGCAAATATTTTATTTACACACTTTTCTTTTTTGTCGGCTAATATAAAATCAGCTGATCAATGTTGTCACTTGCTTATTTTTTAGTGCATACCCATTTAAAGTCGGTTCAACTTAAAACTGGCTTTAGTTCTGACTAAAATAGCAAAATAGATAATAACAGGTTTTTGATTTAAAGTCGTTTTTTTAAAAAAGCCGAACTTATGTACAGTAAAATATGCGTATTTTCAATACCATTTTATTTTTCAGGTATATGAACTAAGTAATTTTTAATACTTTTTTTAGAAGCTATCATCTTTCATCTTCAAAATTATACCTTGGTCGGGTAGATCTCTAAAAGAAAAATTTTAACAGCTAAAGTTTCCAGGCACAAAAACAGGAATATTAGGTTGCTTAATTTTGCATGAACCGGAAGTGGCGCTTTCAAAAATCACATCTTGGAATTTGGTTTTTGAAACCCTAAAGATCATTTCCAGCTAACTTGAGTAAAATCTAACATATGCTGGCTTTGCCGATTTGATGATTTCATACAGAACAACCCTAAAATAATCCCGATCTCTCAACTTATTTGACTCAAAACGCACATTACGTTTTTTTCGGTGAAATTTTTGATAACTTATATTTTTTATATGTTGATAGATAAGTTTTCGTACTACACAAAGAGAAATAATACTTACAATTTTTGGTAAGTGCACTTTTGGCCCCAATTTTGGCATATTTTTCCAGCATTTCGGCATGTATCTCACCTATGACAGCTGTAATTTTGTCTTCCAGGGCTGGAATTGTGGCTGGCTTGCTCATGTACACGAGAAACTTCACATATCCCCACAACAAATATTCTAGTGGGGTCAAATCGCATGATCTTGGCGGCCAATGGACTGCTACAAACGTGTGATTAATTGCTCATCAAACTCTCCTCTCATTAGGTTCATGGTATCGCGTGCTGTGTGGCACCGTATTGTTGAAACCACTTGTCAACCAAGGCTAATTTTTTCATTTTGGAAAAAAAAAAGTCTGTAATTTTCGTCGTTCTTGAAGGATTTCGGTCTAATGATGCCGCCGGCTTAAAAACCGCACAGTGAATCTTTCAGGGTGCATTGGCAGCTCTTGAACTGCCTCTGGCTGTTCTTCACACCAAATTCGGCAAATCTGTGTGTTGACGTACCCTTTGAGCCTAAAATGAGCTTCGTCGCTGCGCATAATTTTCTACAATTTTTAACATTTCTCACACAGCACGAATTTTAATAAAAAAATTCAATTAATTTCAAGCGTTGTTCGTTTGTTAGTATATTAATGGTGAAATGGCAAACCTTACTGACCATTTTTAGCATTGTTAGATGTAACGAATCCTTTTTACACTGAAAATCCAAATAGCAAAAAATCACCCTTTAAAATGCGAAATGGAATTTGGGTTGCATATTAACTAAATAAATACGAAAATGATAAAATTTGAAAATAAAATCTTATGCCAAAAAAAGTAGCAAAAGAAGAGAAAAGGAAGCAGTGATTTTGATTCCAGTGTTGTGAAAATTTGGACCGGAAACAATAATTCATTCATAGGGGTGTCATATGGTGGAAGTTTTCTGTTATGATCGTTTTTCATTGAATCTAAAGCAGTTCTTATAGTTTAGTGAACAATGAGATTATTTGATGTTCCCAAAGAAAATTCGAATTTCAAATTTAAATTGTAACGGGACATTCAGAATTTTCACAATGTCCCTTTTGCTTCTACCTGGTAATTTAACTGGCACATTTGTAGTTGTTATTTGAGTTTGGCTGTTGGTTAAATTAGAAGGGGACATTTACTAATCGGGCCTTAATTATTAAATTACTTGATTTGAAATTCTTGCAAGTTTTACTATAATATTTTTTTTTTACTTTTTGTATTGATTACTATATCCTGATAACATGTTTTAAAGTAACTAACAGATAAGGATGCCTCAAGGCAGCTATCCGTTTTTTTCCTATTGTGATGCTACTAGTAGTAGGGAATTAGGGACTCATATTGATTTTGATGGGGACTCATATTGATTTAATTGCTTTGTATGGGGCATCATATTGATTTAATTGTTTTTGTATGGGGACTCATATTGATTTAATTGCTTTTGTATGGGGAAGGAGAATGCTTTAATGTTTTTTTCTATGGGTGTTTGGCTAGGTGTGATGTGACGAGGATCTTTTTGAATTTATGTAGTTAGTGTGGTCGTCGGTTGTATGCTTATAATGTAAAATTTTCTTATGTGTGTATTGCTAGAAGGTAAGGGTTGTAATACAAAAATTTTCTTGTGTGTGTTTTGCTAGAAGGTGTGATGTGACAAGGATCTTTTTGAAATTATATAGGGTAGCGTTGTCGTCGGTTAATTCTTTTTATCTCTTTTATTTATTTTCTATTCTTTGGTGGTATATACATTCTACATGTGGATGTTTTTTTTCAATTATGTCATAAATTGAATATTTATTAATAGGAGATTTGTTTCGGACTGCACAATTTTTAGGATCAAGTGAAAGTCATTGATCTACATATTTGTTTTTGTATTAAGAGGAAATTTGTATTTTTTCTTTTTTGTATTTATGTTCTATTTTTGTTTTTATTTTTTTTTGTGTGTGGTCCGAGTAGGTCATAAATTAATTATTTATTAATGTGACATTTTCATTAATCTACAAATTTTTATGTTTTAATGAAATTCGAATCTGTTTGTTTCTTGTTCGGTTTTGTTTCTTGTAATAAAGCGGTAATTCGAATCTGTTAGTTTTTGTTTCTTGTTCGGTTTTGTTTCTTGTAATAAAGCGGTAATTAGAATCTGTTAGTGTTTTGTTTGTTTGTTTAGTTGTGTATAATAAAAAACAATACTATAAATTAGTTTTATGTATTTGGTTTTATTTTACTTTCTTTTTAAATAATTCTTAAATTAAAATCTCATTAATTATTTCTTATAAATTTAAATACGTATAATATAATATAATATAATAATTTCGGTTATTTTTTTTATTTAATTAAAAAATTATAAGATCGTTGACTGCATTTTCTCTAAATTTATAGATGATGCAACTACATGTATCAGGTCCTTCAGTACATCTGTCGTCAGACGATATACAATCCTTAAAATTCTCGCCATGCGCTGAATTAAGAATTTTTTTATTCTCATATAATTTGAAATAATCAACGTTCTTTAAAAAGAAGTGTAAATCTTCTAGGCATATAAACTCCTTATATTCATTAAGGAATTCTACAATTTGTTCCGCATTGACATCTTAATCGTCTGAGCCTTTCTTTCTGTCTGAATCCAGAAATTATTATTTATTGTACCCTCCGCATTTATAATGTGAATATTTAAAAATATTTGACAATACTATGAAAATAAAGTGAGCAATTTATTGTAGTATCTTTAGGATACATTTCACAATATTTTGAAATAAAGAGTGAAGAATTAATCCGTCTTTGAAAAAAAAAGAGAAAACTAATTTATTCCTCTTTCGATATTAGTCCATGCAATTTATTATAGTAATTTTAATATATAACAAGAAGTTAATTTAAAATTTAATTCATGTGAAAGTTTGATTCTTAAAAAAGTCTTTAAAGAAACAACAACCATGAGCGCTGTATCAAAATCATTAATAAACAAATTTGATGACCTCAACAACAAACCAGTTCTCTATATTAAAGATATGGAAGATCTTAAATTATACAAAATATTGAAAGCAATTAAAATGCAAACAAAATATGGCGAAAGTATCCAGATTGAGGGAGAAAATTGTGTCATCTTTCTGCCAAAAAGATTTAATGCTATAACTGATGATGAGATAAAGGAGTTATCATCTAGCAATTACTTCATCAAAAAATTACCTACAGTAGACGATAAACACCTCCGATTAGAGTTGGAGTTATTTGATCTAAATAAATATATTGTTCCTGAAAGTGGCAAATATCCGCTTTGGAGATGAAATTGTAAATTTGTATTAAACAACAAGAAATAAAAATATTCAAATACATTGAAAACAAAAAGAAAAAAAGTTGTGTTTTTATTTATTAATAATTTCATACAAAAATTTCAGGCATAAGTGACCACAATTAAATGAATTATATTTTTGATGTCTTCTATAATTGTACATTATATTTGAGCCCAAATATGCTACTAATTCAAGTGGTGGCTGCAAATTTCCAAAACTATCGAAGTACTCCTTATGATCTTTATATTTGTAGTATGCTACCCAACGAGTTCCTGCTCCAGTTGAGGAATCCAGATTAGCAATGCCACATTCTATTCGTCGAGGATGTTTGGGGAGTGAATCTCTCATAAAAATACCTCTAAAGTGTGGAATATGTGTGGTAAACTTAATCAAATCGATATCAGTAAGTGGTCTTTTGGGGAGCATCTTAATTAGTTTTTTGACACTTTATCGAATACAAGACCATACCCCTTCTTATATGGTTTAAGATAAAGACCCTTTCCCATTGCTTTAGCCTCCATTCTCTTATTATGTCTAGTAGCCTCTACGAGTTGTTTCTTAGCATCTTTTGCAGCATTAATAGCTTTAACAATAGCTTCTCCACCAGATGACAGACCACCTAAGGTCCCTAAAGCAGTTAGTATTGGCACTAATGGGAAGAACCCTCCAACTTTCGGTACATTATTAATGCGAGGTATAACAACTTTTAATTTTTTTTCCTTTCAGCGATTTATTTAAAACTTTACTAGCAATTTTAATTGCGTCGTTTATATTTTTAGGTTTTTCTTTCTTTAAAGTTGCCGTATCCATTCGTATTGCTGTGCCAAAAATTTTCTTTCCCAATTTATTTTTTGACTTTAGACCCATGCCGAGTTTGACTTAAGCCTTCATGGCGTTAGTTATAAAATATGATTTTGTTTTTTCTCCTATACTGCTGTCTTTCGACAAAACTCGTTCCCAGGCTCGATTTTCAAGTATTTTATCTGCTTGGTGTCGCTTACTGATTTCCTTATTTTGAGAGTAAGCAATATCGTGCTCTCTGCAAGCAGCATCCAACGGATTTATCCCCTTATCACCCCTCTTTAAACGTTTTTCTAGCTTAGTGCCTGGTCCACAAAATTCATAACCCTTACCGTTCAAATGGTAGAGAATTTATTACTCTATCTACTAATCCACTCCCAGTGACAGAATGCATATGATTGATAATTCTATGATATTGTTAGACCTATTTATATAATCTGGAAACTAATTAAAAGGGAAATTTAAAACGTTGATTTAGTTGTTAAAATGCGGTTGACCAAACAACATAAAAATATAGTTGTTAGGAATGTTGATTCCTCAACAAGTACAGATATGAGAAGAAAACACAGTTCTCTATTGCCAAATTCTATAAGAGCACTTATAGTGGGACCTTCGAACTGTGGAAAGACTAATGTAATGATTAGTTTGATTGAAAGTCCTAATGGATTAAAATTCGAAAATATCTATATTCGAAATCAATATTTCAACCTAAATATGAGTACTTAAATAAACTTGTATCAACGATTAAAGGAATGGGTTATTTTACATTTTCTAACAATGAAAGTGTTATTCCACCAGATGAAGCTAAAAATAACTCAATAATTATATTTGATGACGTTGCATGTGAAAATCAAAATAATATACGAGCATACTTTTGTATGGGTCGTCACAAAAATGTGGATTCATTTTACTTGTGTCAAACTTATACCTGAATACCTAAACATTTGATACGAGATAATGCCAATATGATTATAATGTTTAAGCAGGATGAAATGAATATGAAACACGTCTATAGTGATCATGTTGGAACGGATGTGTCCTTTGAACAATTTCGTAAAATATGTCAAGAATGTTGGAAAGAAAACTATGGATTTTTAACAATATGTAAAGATGATAACTTAAATGCTGGTCGATATAGAAAGACATTTAATGTTTTTATTGAAATGTAAGGATGTTGGAATAATATGATGATATTAGTAAAGTTTGACCTATTGAATCGATAGGATTAACAAATTAAAAAATTTAAATAATTACATCCTTTTATGAATTCAGCTGATTCCAAATAAGCTTGCTACATTTTATGGTCTGTTTCTGATCTATTCCTGCTCTGTTTCTGATCTATTCCTGGTCTGTTTCTAATCTATTCCTGGTGTGTTGCTGATCTATTCCTGCTATGTTTCTGATCTATTTCTGGTCTGTTTCTGATCTATTCCTGGTCTGTTTCTGATCTATTCCTGCTCTGTTTCTGATCTATTCATGGTCTGTTTCTGATCTATTCCTGATCTGTTGCTGATCTATTCCTGCTCTGTTTCTGATCTATTACTGGTGTATTTCTGATCTATTCCTGGTGTATTTCTGATCTATTCCTGGTCTGTTTCTGATTTATTCCTGATCTGTTTCTGATCTATTCCTGGTCTGATATGACTGAAGTGTTGGAGGAACTGGTCAAGGTAAGAAATGCTTTGAAGAAGAAATTTCGAAGCATAAAAATGGGTGAAGCTAATACTCATGAAAGACTACAAAAAACATTTAAGCCCATAACTAACCCGCCATTGAATTCCAAAGAAGTAAGTTTACTAACACTACGGATAGTTGATCAAGACGGTGATTTAATTTATTTTCGAGGAGAAGAAATTACTATTCGATTACATTTAAGGCCAAGAAAATAATGATAATTTACAACAAAGAAATTCTCTCAAATAGCATTCCTTATACCACATTGTTATCGCCAAAATCCATATTATTGCCATCAGTCAAACCAAAGTTAGCGTCCTCGCTGTTCTCATCTTCACATTCAGCCAACAATTTAACAGAATCAAATGGAAATTTTCTCAAATCATTGAATTTTCAATTGAAGAACCAACATCAAAGAGAATGAGATCAATAATTAATGTTTTGGATAAAACCTTATCGGATGAAAGCATTATAAAAAAAGATTATCACAATTATACTCCATACTTGCAATCATTTACATTTTTAATTCTTTTGTTTTGGGTATTAAAGTTCTTATCGCTATCCAAAATCGGGCCAAATATTTTCGAATCATTCTTTCTTATTATATTATTATAGTTCAGCTTCGAATTGTAATAGTGTCCGAACTTGTCGACAGACATTTTCAATATATATCCTTAACTCACAAAACTTAATATATATTATAATATTATATCAGCTTCCTGCAGTTCTTCGATAATAGAAACAATTTCATTGTTATGATTGTTATGACCAGCAGCTTGGGAGGCGATTAATAATCTGAGGTGGTCAACTATTTCATTCGGATCATTCCAATATACATAATTAGGTTTATTAGAATTTAATTTCATTAGACCACTTCCTGTTTTGTCATTTTTCAAGGGCCTTGTCCCTTTAATTTGTCCGTCTGATTTATAGTCTCTTCTGGGAGCATTTGTTTCTATTAAAATCTTTTTGTAAATCTCCAATTCTGTTTTATCATAATTTTTTGGAGTTTTATAAAACATTAACTGAACCAAACCTGATGTTAGCAACCAATTTTGATTTCCTAGCATAATTTTATCATCACTCAACTTAATGTAGCTATTTCCAAATTTCCACTCACCATTCGAATCTTTGTGAGGACCATAAAGCGTTTCCAGTTCATTTTTTCGAGCTAAATGCGATAAATCGAGTAAGTTTATTATTGTATCGTTTGTAACATCAACGGGGGATTCAGTTTGATAGTAAATATCATCATCATCATTTTCATCAATTGTTTTGTATTCATCACTCGTAAAATATTCTTTGGGGTACTTGTCCCCAGTTTCATTGGTAATTTTCTAAACGATAAACTCGTCTCATTTTCTATTTCATTTTTTATTTCATTTTTGATTTCTTTTTTTTTCATCTTTAGAAATTCTTTTTTCTTTAGAAGAATTATTTATAAATTCTTTCAGCGGGTTAGTTATGGGCTTAAATGTTTATTGTAGTCTTTCATTCACCCACTTTTATGCTTCGAAATTTCTTCTTCAAAGCATTTCTTACCTTGACCAGTTCCTCCAACACTTCAGTCATATCAGACCAGGAATAGATCAGAAACAGAGCAGGAATAAATCAGAAACAGACCAGGAATAGATCAGAAACACACCAGGAATAGATCAGAAACACACCAGTAATAGATCAGAAACAGAGCAGGAATAGATCAGCAACAGACCAGGAATAGATCAGAAACAGACCAGGAATAGATCAGAAACAGAGCAGGAATAGATCAGAAACAGACCAGGAATAGATCAGAAACAGACCATAAAATGTAGCAAGCTTATTTGGAATCAGCTGAATTCATAAAAGGATGTAATTATTTAAATTTTTTAATTTGTTAATCCTATCAATTCAATAGGTCAAACTTTACTAATATCATCATATTATTCCAACATCCTTATATTTCAATAAAAACATTAAGGCCCAATATTATAACTTGCCTTTAAGGTGCGTGTTAGTTAAAGGTAACTTTAGCTAAAGTGAGGAATAAAGTGACCTTTAACTTTTTTGTTATTACAACTTCCTTATAAAATAAAATTAAGTTTTTTAAAAATATGGCATTACCAGAGCAAAAACCGATTACTTTTGACAAATTAAAATGGTTCTTAAAAATACGTAGTGGCAACGATGTACTTTTATTTATTTATTTACTTACAACAAACAAAAAATACAAACGAAAAACAAAATTTCTTCGATTTGTGTAAAAAATAAAAATGTTTGTGGTAAAAAATTTACATTGTCGACGCCGAACACAGAAATAAACCAAACAGCAAAGATACAGTCTAAAAACTACACGGCAACTACACTGCAGAGCAGAAAATGTGGCAACTTCAAATGCTTAAACCTTACGTTAAAAGTAAGATGAACTTACCTTTAGCTTATCGGTCACTTTTAGGTTAAAGTATACTTTAAATAACGAAAAACTAATAATCTGTCCGTTAACATCCCCATTATTATAACTTGCTATCGGCAAGTTATAATAATGGGCCTAAATGTCTTTCTATATCGACCAGCATTTAAGTTATCATCTTTACATATTGTTAAAAATCCATAGTTTTCTTTCCAACATTCTTGACATATTTTACGAAATTGTTCAAAGGACATATCCGTCCCAACATGATCACTATAGACGTGTTTCATATTAATTTCATCCTGCTTAAACATTATAATCATATTGGCATTATCTCGTATCAAATGTTTAGGTATTGGGGTATAAGTTTGACACAAGTAATTATATAATTATTGAGTTATTTTTAGCTTCATCTGGTGGAATAACACTTTCATTGTTAGAAAATGTAAAATAACCCATTCCTTTAATCGTTGATACAAGTTTATTTAAGTACTCATATTTAGGTTGAAATATTGATTTCGAATATAGATATTTTCGAATTTTAATCCATTAGGACTTTCAATCAAACTAATCATTACATTAGTCTTTCCACAGTTCGAAGGTCCCACTATAAGTGCTCTTATAGAATTTGGCAATAGAGAACTGTGTTTTCTTCTCATATCTGTACTTGTTGAGGAATCAACATTCCTAACAACTATATTTTTATGTTGTTTGGTCAACCGCATTTTAACAACTAAATCAACGTTTTAAATTTCCCTTTTAATTAGTTTCCAGATTATATAAATAGGTCTAACAATATCATAGAATTATCAATCATATGCATTCTGTCACTGGGAGTGGATTAGTAGATAGAGTAATAAATTCTCTACCATTTGAACTTTATTTACCGGGTTATGAATTTTGTGGACCAGGTACTAAGCTAGAAAAACGTTTAAAGAGGGGTGATAAGGGGATAAATCCGTTGGATGCTGCTTGCAGAGAGCACGATATTGCTTACTCTCAAAATAAGGAAATCAGTAAGCGACACCAAGTAGATAAAATACTTGAAAATCGAGCCTGGGAACGAGTTTTATCGAAAGACAGCAGTATAGGAGAAAAAACAAACTCATATTTTATAACTAACGCCATGAAGGCTAAAGTCAAACTCGGCACGGGTCTAAAGTCAAAAAATAAATTTGGAATGAAAATTTTTGGCACAGCAATACGAATGGATACGGCAACTTTAAAGAAAGAAAAACCTAAAGATATAAACGACGCAATTAAAATTGCTCTTAAAGTTTTAAATAAATCCCTGAAAGGAAAAAAATCAAAAGTTGTTATACCTCGGATTAATAATGTACCGAAAGTTGGAGGGTTCTTACCATTAGTGCCAATACTAACTGCTTTAGGGAACTTAGGTGGTCTGTCATCTGGTGTAGCAGCTATTAATGCTGCAAAAGATGCTAAGAAACAACTCAAAGAGGCTACTAGACATAATAAGAGAATGGAGGCTATAGTAATGGGAAAGGGTCTTTATCTTAAACCATATAGGAAGGGGTATGGTCTTGTATTCGATAAAATGTCAAAAAACTAATTAAGATGCTCCCCAAAAGACCACTTACTGATATCGATTCGATTAAGTTTACCACACATATTCCACACTTTAGAGGTATTTTTATGAGAGATTCACTCCCCAAACATCCTCGACGAATAGAATGTGGCATTGTTAATCTGGATTCCTCAATTGGAGCAGGCACTCATTGGGTATCATACTACAAATATAAAGATCATAAGGAGTACTTCGATAGTTTTGGAAATTTGCAGCCACCACTTGAATTAGTAGCATATTTGGGCTCAAATATAATGTACAATTATAGAAGACATCAAAATATAATTCATTTAATTGTGGTTACTTATGCCTGAAATTTTTGTATGAAATTATTAATAAATAAACACACAACTTCTTTTCTTTTTGTTTTCAATGTATTTGAATATTTTTTTTTCTTGTTGTTTAATACAAATTTACAATTTCATCTCCAAAGCGGATATTTGCCACTTTCAGGAACAATATATTCATTTAGATCAAATAACTCCAACTCTAATCGAAAGTGTATATCGTCTACAGTAGGTAATTTTTTGATGAAGTAATTGCCAGATGATAACTCCTTTATCTCATCATCAGTTATAGCATTAAATCTTTTTGGCAGAAAGATGACACAATTTTCTCCCTCAATCTGGATACTTTCGCCATATTTTGTTTGCATTTTAATTGCTTTCAATATTTTGTATAATTTAAGGTTATCAAATTTGTTTATTAATGATTTTGATACAGCGCTCATGGTTGTTGTTTCTTTGAAGACTTTGTTAAGAATGAAACTTTCACATGAATTAAATTTTAAATTAACTTCTTGTTATATATTAAAATTACTACAATAAATTGCATGGACTAATATAAAAAGAGGAATAAATTTGTTTTCTCTTTTTTTTTTCAAAGACGGATTAATTCTTCACTCTTTATTTCAAAATATTGTGAAATGTATCCTAAAGATACTACAATAAATTGCTCACTTTATTTTTATAGTATTGTCAAATAGTTTAAATATTCACATTATAAATGCGGAGGGTACAATAAATAATAATTTCTGGATTCAGACAGAAAGAACGACTCAGACGATTATGATGTCAATGCGGAACAAATTGTAGAATTCCTTAATGAATATAAGGAGTTTATATGTCTAGAAGATTTACACTTCGTTTTAAAGAACGCTGATTATTTCGAATTATATGAGAATAAAAAAATTATTAATTCAGCGCATGGAGAGCATTTTGAGGATTGTATATCGTCTGACGACAGATGTACTGAAGGACCTGATACATGTAGTTGCATCATCTATAAATTTATAGAAAATGCAGTCAACGATCTTATAATTCTCTATCATAAACATCTAAATTTTTAAGTAAATAAAAAAAAAAAAATAACCGAAATTATTATATTATACGTATTTAAATTTATAAGAAATAATTAATGAGATTTTAATTTAAGAATTATTTAAAAAGAAAGTAAAATAAAACCAAATACATAAAACTAATTTATAGTATTGTTTTTTATTATACACAACTAAACAAACAAACAAAACACTAACAGATTCCAATTACCGCTTTATTACAAGAAACAAAACCGAACAAGAAACAAAAACTAACAGATTCGAATTACCGCTTTATTACAAGAAACAAAACCGAACAAGAAACAAACAGATTCGAATTTCATTAAAACATAAAAATTTGTAGATTAATGAAAATGTCACATTAATAAATAATTAATTTATGACCTCCGAGTAGGTCATAAATTACACACACAAAAAAAAATAAAAACAAAAATAGAACATAAATACAAGAAAGAAAAAATGCAAATTTCCTCTTAATACAAAAACAAATATGTAGATCAATGACTTTCTCTTGATCCTAAAAATTGTGCAGTCCAAAACAAATCTCCTATTAATAAATATTCAATTTATGACATACTTGAAAAAAAAACATCCACATGTAGAATGTATATACCACCAAAGAATAGAAAATAAATACAAGAGATTAAAAGAATTAACCGACGACAAAGCTACCCTATATAATTTCAAAAAGATCCTTGTCACATCACATCTTCTACCCAAACACACACATGACAATTTATGCATAACCCACCACTTTTACATTATAAGCATACAACCGACGAGCACACTAACTACATAAATTCAAAAAGATCCTCGTCACATCACACCTAGCCAAACACCCATAGAAAAAAACATTAAAGCATTCTCCTTCCCCATACAAAAGCAATTAAAGCTTTCTCCTTCCCCATACAAAAACAATTAAATCAATATGAGTCCCCATACAAAAACAATTATATCAATATGATGCCCCATACAAAAAAAATTAAATCAATATGAGTCCCCATCAAAAAGCAATTAAATCAATATGAGTCCCCAATTCCCTACTACTGCTACTGAACATTTTTTAGTGTACCTTTGTTACTTTCGATTACTTACTGTTCTGTTTACCGTTATATTTTTGGTTGAATGCAAGAGAATTAGTTTTGTGTGTTATGTTTACATTTTTATGCAAGAAATCAGTGTGATTAGAAAAAAAAATATTGCAAACAAATATAATTTTTTGTGAAATAAAAAAACAGACTTCCAATTAAAAAAATACAAAAAATAATTTTTGGTAAGTAGTTTATATATAATTGTTTAAATTAAACCAAAAATGGTTATTAAAATAATAATATTATTTGTTCTTAACGCAAAAATATTATAGCAGCCTCAGGGCACTCTTGCCCGTTTATGGCAATTTTTGTGTCCTAAACCATTTTTACTGTAATTATATTAATTTTTTTGTATTGTGGATTTTACTTTTATGAAATGGAAAAACAGATATATTTCCCAGAAAAAATAAATTAAATATTTCTGAATTGACTGTTGATGAATTGCAAAAGTTTATGGACTCAGTGGAAACCGATGAAGAGCTTTCAGTAGTAATGATGAATTTGAAGATCCCAATTATGAGGATGATATTGTTGAAGAAGTTAAAGATAGTGAACTTTTTTTACGTTACTCTGGGGAAACAAAGGAAACGGAATCGAGTAACATTTCGACACAGGATGTCCATACATTGTCTACTAACCTTTCAATTGATGATTTACCTCAATCATCGTTGGGTTCTGGAGCGGTAACTACAAAGGAGATCCCTAATATCCCAAAATTAACTTCATGAAAGAGACTTCGATCGCCATTACCCTCTATTGAAGATACTGGTACACTTGTTTTGCCAACGAATGGGGGATTCTCTGATTCAGGTACTACTAAACATGTTATTCCATACATAATTTTTCGAATAAATTTCTGATTTACTTTCAGGTTTAGATGAAATGCAAAAGGAGTCAACGGAATTTTAAAACTAATATGGCGAAACACATCGATGCGCATTCACGTCAACGAAGTAGTTTTTCAAGGAAACTTTTCACTTCCGTACCCTATAAGAAGCCCCAAACGCAATGTAAATGCAAAAAGTGTGATATACATTTATGTTGGTCAAATACCAAAAACTGTTTTTTACATATTACCAAAACTAGTATAAATTTTTGCTTTTTTCCAAAAAAAAAAATCCTTTTTTGAATAAAAATCATTTAATTAATACAAGTCTACCTGTTTTTTACCGTAAACAGGCAAGGATGCCCTGAGGCAGCCTTTCTTTTTTTCCACCTGGCGACTAAAATAAAACAGATTTTCAACTTCAGTCTTCAATTAATTTGTTTTTTGGCAAATATTATTAAAAAAAAAATTAACAAGTTGTTGTCATTAAAATTAAGCTCTTGCCTGTTACAGGGTTAACCATAGTTATAAATGTAAAATTTATATGAAAATGTGGTTAATGTTCAACCTTGGCTTTTTTTTAAAAAGTTACCCGTCTTAGATTTGAAAGGAGTTAATTTTATTAAAAATCACGGTTTTTGAAGAAAAGAACTGCTTTAGAAGAGGAAAATCAGAAGTAAATGATACTTTAGAAGCAATAAAAAAATGATTCCTTAAGAATCACTTCAATTTTTTTTTTGCTGGGGAGGTAATAGGTTCTGAAAAAACATTTATTGTAGGCATATTTTTAACATTTTAAAAAATTCTCACGTATTGTTGTTGGTATTAGTTATAGTGATATAGTGTTTACGCTGTTTAAAGTTAAATCGTTTGCTGTCACTAACACGTGTGCTAATGTCCCGTAGTGAGGGGATCGGTGTATTCATGCAATTTCAAAATATAACAATGCTTTTATATAATATATTTTTTCAAATTTAATTATTTAAGGATGTTTTAGCTCGTTCCGAAATCGAATGTCACTGGTTGTTGGTAAAACAAAATGAAATTAAACTACAAGTTATTGATGAAAAACTTGAAATGTATAAGAAAAAAGAAGAAGAATTGGAATTGGTAATTCATAATAAAGAAGAAGTTAATATGGTTTTAACTCAGGATATTAAGTAAGTTTTAAAAAATTATACATTATATTAAATTTATGGCCAATATTTTAGGGAGAACTTATATTTTTTTAAGTAGGAAATTTTACTTAAGTAGGAAATTTTCTTACGCAAATAAAACTTGAGTAACAAATCTTACTAAGTGCTGATTACAACACTAGTTGATTAACCACCTTTGTTTTTTATTTATAATTTTAAACATAAGTAAATATAAATTCGGTATCTTCGAATGAAATGAAACTCATTATTAAAGTGCTTTACATGTCAGTGCTATTTTTGTACGGGTGTCAATTTTTTACTGGGCTGAGCCTCTCCCTAACGTACCCGTGCATACTCCACATAATGATTTCGACGGGCCCCGCAATTGGACAGGCCCTTTCGTTACCTTCATGACATCAATGGCCAGGAATCCATGCTAATGTAAGCGGGTTGCTCTTACCCAAACGATTGATAGCCTTAAGTCACTCCATTACCAGTCCAGATGACACTTCATAATCCATTAGAGCCCTAGGTGCAGCTTGACTATCAGAAAAAATGTAGATGTGAGGTTTAAATATGCCACTTCGTAAGTACTCTGATACAGACACAAATGGCAAAGTTCCTACTAAAAGATTGAGGGGAATTTGATCATGGTCAGAGCACGCTGGAAAAAAACCCTGGACCATAACCACCAGTAAACCATACATGAGGTTTCCAAGAGGTTGGTCCATATTCTCCTATCAAATGATATGATGTCAGTACTATTCTATTCGAGATCTTTGAGACTGAGTCGTTCATGAAGATCTCAGTAATCTTCATGTGATCCCTTAGGTAGCCGCTCTTCATGCTTCCGAATTTCCGTATTGTAATGGAACCCATACAGGCAGCCACCATTACAAAAATATGCAATGGTGTAATGCCCAGCATGGCTCATATTACATCCGCCGGGCTGGTTCTGCCGGCGCCAGTAATGCCAATGTTCACAATACGATGAATTCTCTTGTGTCCACCATACAAGGTGGGCATAAGTGACATTATGCCCATATGCCTCATATTAAATTTCACTTGTGCTCTCCATCCTTAATGGCCCTGTTCAACACCTTCCAGTACTCTACCGAAAGTTCGCGGTTCTGGCATTTCCTTCTCGGGAAAATATCCTTCGAAAACTTGTGCCTTTGGCACTTCCTCTTTCGACAGCGCTTTCAACACAGTCTCCAGCCATTGCGCTGTGTCATTGTCGGGGCAAACGAAACTAAGCTACTCTAATAATGGACAATTTTAAAGTAACATTATCTCCCAATATCGAATCTTCTCTTACTCAGACGCGAACACAGAAATACGAAATTTTTTCTTATTTTAAAAGATTCTTGAAAAAATGTTATAATAAAAAATATTTTTGTTAATAAAAACCAAATAATTTTCTTAATTTCTTCGTCAAATTTAAAATAGTCTATTCTTAAAACGTTCTTAAAATATTGAAAGTATATGTGCAAAAATAAATAAAATGGATATCAATTGTATGACCGTCCATGTTAATGGTGAAAAATTACATAACAGCAGGGTTCAGAAGAATTCATATATGAACACTTATATTTAAACATTTATGATAAATTGTCATGAATGAGACTTTAAATTTTTTTTTTTGTATTTTACCCACATTCGAAAATGAATAGCTAAGATTTTTTTTAATTTTAAGCACACATGAAGTAATACATTTGTTTTTTCTTTTAAGTACATATACGTATGTGAATAGTGAGAAGTAAAAAAATTCCAATGCTCAAATATGAAAAGCCTACTCATCGGTCTCATAAATGTTCATATACACTAATTCCAGTGGTACTGATAAGAAGAAAAATTAAATAACAAAATCAGTTCGTGTCACTAAAATGACCATTTTACAAAATGGCTAATATCTAAACTAAGCGAGATTGCGCAAAACGGACAAAATTTTTGCAATGCTCGACAACGGTTACCCTTTGATTCGATAGGCCCGCAAAAGTTTCATGGACCTTTTATAAAACATCCAAAGGGTGATTTTTTTTATAAATTCGTTAAGATCGCGAAAGTTCCATGCACCTTTTATAAAATAGTCACAGGTTGACTATTTTTTTATCAATTAATATGATAATATAAGTTAACACACTCCGATAATACAAATTTCGTTTCTCGTTCCATTTCGTTCGTATAAAATAGGTCACCCTGTGGCTGTTTTATAAAAATATATTCCTGGGAATGTCTTCCGGACCTGGCCTATTATAATTATCGCAGTATATTAATACTCTGATAAAGCAAAAATTTTGTCCGTTTTGCCTATCTCGCTTATTTCTGAAACACCGGTAATTTTTACAAATTATCATTTTACAAAATGGCGAATATCTATGTTAGAAAACTAATTCATTTAAACCTAATTAAACATGTTCAAGTAACAGAAGTATAAGTATATGTAAGTATACACAGCTTAAGTTAAAAAAATTCGCTCATTTATGTACATTTAGAATAAGAGCAATTTTTTGCTATTAATTTTTGAATGTAAATGAAAATTAATTTTGATGCTCCTATTTATTTGTGAAAAGTTTTACTAAAATTTTACATATCAAAAATGTCCACATGTATGAAAACGAATCTCTCTCATTTCCTCATTTTTTAATGAAAATAAAAAAGCAATACAACATGAACGAATAAAGCAAACTATTTTTTGTCTCTTCAAACACGAATAGAACAAAACACGACAAAAATTAAATATTTTTCATGTGCATGAGTGAACATTTGGTACTCTGCATAAAAGGCAAAACCAACTGTAACGAGTTATTACCAGGGCAGCGACTTTCATGTGAATGCATAGCAATACGATTCGGACCTAATACTGTTCCTATTAAAAGAATTTGTAATAAAGTGGCATCGATTTGTTGTTGCCTACTTTGCTATAAATTTTATTTGGCTTTTAAGTGCCTATAAAAAAATTTACAAATTATTTAAATTTTATAACAGATTTTAGAGAAACTGGAATGGACGAACTTTAACATTAGCTGGCAACAAGTATGATTTAAAAAGCTCATAAAATTCGGCAGTAATACCAATTTAATTTTTTTTAATTTCATTAAAGCGGCATCTTTTTTGACGTATATATAGCATTTCAAATGGTTTATACCAATTTTGTCATATTTTGAAATATAATCAATAATTTGCTCTGCAGAAACAGTAGGCTTGAATGAAGAAATATGAGCCCATTTTAAGTTAGTCCCTGTACTTTCAATTCTCTTGTTTTTTTTATAATTCGTACTAACATATATGTACATGTAAAAGACACGTAAATAATCTAAAATTGCAAAAAATTGACTTCCGCTGTGTGGACACGAATACAAGTTCAAAGAGAATTTAAGAAAACTTGCGCAAGTAAACTTGTTGTTTGTTACAACAGCATAACTATACTGAAGTATATAGAGACTTTTACTTTGTATACATACATTATTAGTACTAACATAATTTTAAGAGCTTATAGACAGAGACTTGCTCTTCGAATTCTTATTTTTGCAAATTTTGCATATTATAGCGTATTTTCTTTAAGCTAAAAAGATGTTTTAATTGAAAATAAACTAAAGAAAAAGTGAGTAAACCTATATATAGCGCATTTTAACTTGGGGGTTACACGATCAAGTTTTGCCTTTCAAGTTTGAATTCACTCATAATTTATTACTCATACTCTCATGCTTTTTAAAATTAATGCGAAGTTGCTTTCAATTTCTCTTTCAAGTTGAGTGTGTTAATTTACGGAAAACAGCTGATTACAATTCTTTTGAACTATTTTTCGTTTTTTTCTACAAATATTTTGCCGACATAAGCTTTTGTTTTGTTTTTTTTTTACAAATATTCAACCGCAATTTAAAACCTATAATTGAAGTATCATAAATAAATATCATTAATCAAAATTGACGATGACATCTTGAAAAGTAAAATTGCTTTCAAATTTCGTGCAGCCTACGTATTGCTTCATCAGTTTTAAACCAAAGCTCTCTAGTTTTAAATAATGTTTATAAAAATTGGCAAATGTAATATATTTTATTATTTTATGGTATTTTTTGTGGCTATTTAAAGTGAACTGGTACAAAATGTCATTTATATCACACGACAGTTAGTTGTTTGAAAACTTTCTGTCTGAAAAATGCGGAAAAACGTGTTTTTGAAAACTTGTCACTCGTAAAGTTTTCACTTGAACTGTCAAAAAAATTCCCAATTTTATTTATTGTGAGAAAGAAAAAAACGGAAAGAGTTATAATCATACGATCTCCTAACCGTCACACGTTATAAAAAAATTTAAAAAATAAGATAACTGCAATTTTATATAAATTCATTACACACACGCGCGTTTTTTTGAATATCATTTGCCATTAACAAATTTATTCACTTGTTCTGTCTTTTTTTTGGAACGACAGTCCAGTATAAAATATATTATGTTCATGGATACCTTTTTTGTGGCTTTACTAGAGCCCAATATCTCTCCACAGGCCTGAGCTCTGGACAGTTTGGTAGGTTTATTTTTTAAATACCACTCGAGGGCAGTTCTACTATAGTGGCATGCATGATGCCAAATCTGGCCAATCGTATATGGAGACATTGTGCTGTTTCAAGAATGTAAGCAGTCTCTTTTGTTAACCCTCTTTAATATATTTAATTAACCCAGAACTCACAAACGACTGTTCTTTGCCACAACTAAAAGTTGCCAGCTTTTTTATTTAATTTCAAAATTAAGGTTAAATAAAACACACATAATGGTATGATTTCGATGAAACTTTTATTTCATTATAATGCTTGGACCTTGCCATACTTACGAAATACAATGTCATTTAAATGATCGCCTCTAGATTGGTTGCAGCAGTCGATCCTTTTGAGGTAGCTTTGGATAACTTTTTCTCACATTTTGGACGGTAACTTGACGAATGTTGGTTTTCAAATGTTCCAACGTCTTTGACATAACCCCACAAAAAAAGTCTAATGCGTCAAATCGCTTGATCTTGGTGGCCAATTGACGTCGTTCAGCATTGAAAGCCTGTTGCTTGTGTGTCCGCCACACTTTCACTAACAAGAGCTATATTTTCGGCAGCTCGCGATGATACATAGGCATAACCAGTCTTTTCAAATTTCTTTATAATCTTGCCAACTCCTTGCACTGTAGGTCGATTATGACGACCATAATAACCCCGTAATGCTCGAAAAGTGGTCAAGTTTGAACTACCCCTTTAGTAGTAAGTTTAAACTATTTTTACTCGTTCTTCGGTTGTAAACGATTCACATTCGTAAATAAATGACACTTCAAATGAGAGATATTTAACAGCTGACAGCCTAGCCGGTACTTCCACATTTTCTCTGATATCAGCAACATGAAAAATTTATTCTGACAGCTGCGAAAAGTATGCAGAAAATTAATTTGCTTCAACTTTTTTGCATTAGTTTTAGCCTCAGATTTTTTTTGTTGCATCCTTATCTGAAACTTTTTGAAATTTAAATGATTTCGTACTTTCCGTACAAAAATCGAAACACTGGGTTAATCCGGTGGCTTTTAGTCCAGATGTATTTATCACTCTTCTAAGAAGGTTCTCGACTTTTCTTGCCTTGACAATATCCATGGTTATGTCCTCTTCTGGACCAAAATTAATTTTTTAAAAAGTTTTAATTATTTTAGAACACAATTCTTTTTTTTTGAATATCTATTAGGTTTAATTGTTAAGAGAAGTGACACTCAGGATATTCTTCCTCCTAATTAGTGTTTTACTTTCTTTGGAAAGGGAATAGAGAAGAGATAAAAGATGGTGAAAGATGAAGGGCTTCAAATATGGCAACACTGTAATAGCGCGAGATGACTCGGCTGTTATCGCCGAGTAGAATTAAAAATTAAAATTAATTTAATATCTGACATATTTTTGGAAGGTAACGGTATTTAAAAAAAAAATATTGAATGTGCATAAACAAAGTTATTGGCGAAAATGTGTGTCGGGTTTTTCTCTATCCTATTCCTTACACTTTTGTATTTTTGGTTAGTTAATAGCAAATATATGGTTATTTTCCAGTTATAGAAAAACAACTACAGATACACTTAAAAACAACTATTGGCGCTGACTACATATTTTGCCTGCATGTAGTTACTGGATATCAAGTGTTTAGCAATTTGGTTCGAGTGATTTAGATTATGCTGGAAAAAAGTCTGTAATCGCAACTGAAAACTTTGTTGTTATTACGGGAAATTTTGCTAATTTGAGTCCAGCGGTTTTTTTGCTAATCTTAGCAACACATTTCTGCTGACTTGTAGTACAATGAAATTAGTAGAAAAACTAGTAGCTCCTACTAAATTTTAGTATACTTTTTATAAAGTGGAATTTAAAAAAAAATTACTTAATAATTAGTACAAAATTTTAAATTTATTTTTTTTTATCGGCATCAAATTTTTTTATTTTATTTATTTTTTTCAAAAAATATTTTATACAAAATTAAAAACAAAATCGAAGACTTAAAAATTGTTAAAACATAAACAAATTAATCATTATATTTATATTTGGTAATTTCTGTTTTAAAAAATATTTTAGTTATTTTTTTTTTTTTTACTTTTAAGGTCAAATTTTAATTGTTTTTAGGGCTGATTTTTAGAACTAAAAAAACCTTTTAGTGCTATTTTAAGTGGATGTCCTATTTTCAGACATGAGTCGGTATATTCACTTCCGGCAAATGTGGTATATTCATTTAAGGCAATTTAAGTTTTAAAAATTAGTAAATTTTTTTGCTAATTTTACAAAATCGGTTATAAAAAATTTGTAAAATGATGCCTGAAATTAACAACAAAAATTTGTTAATATTCTGTAAAAACTCTGTAATTTGTAAAATGTAAATAGCAAAAAGATTTTCTAAATAATAATTTTTACTTAAAATCAGTACAAAAATAATAAAGTGGGATTGAAAACCGTTTACAAATTTTTCTACAAACTTTTTTTTTCTGAGTGTAGGTAGTAAACTTGCGTTGAATAAGGTAGATTTTTCTTGCCAACGGAATAATATTAGCGATTTTACAAAAGTTAGGAAATCTAAATGTGGTAACAATAAGGCCAAAAATGTGAGTTAGAGGTGAGAGTATAAAGGATAGTAAGAGCTTAATAAACGTAATACTTATTTAAAAAATCCTTATATAAACTTTTTTTACAATTTTCAGAAAAAACGATAATGTTATTTCATTTAAAAATAAAGATTATGAACAGGAAAATAAGCATTATCGAGAAACAAAAAACAAAGTAGATGAACTAAACAAATTGTTAGCAGAAAATACAATGACCATAGATTCCCTAAAAAAGAAAAAATCGCGTTTAGAAAAACAAATGGAAGATTTAAAACAATATATCGAAGAACGTTCAAATGGGCAAGTTGAATTAATATATTTATTTCAATGTCGTAATATTTATAACTTTGTTAACTCAATTGTAGAAATCAAGAAGATGTGGATGCTTTACGCGCCCAAAATGAAAGGGACATTGTTGAATATCGTAATCAATGCGAAACTCATTTAACTCCAATGATAGAAAATCTTAAGCGTGAATTGAAATTACACATGGATAATAAAGCACAAAAGGAACAAGTTATCAGAGAGATTGAACGTAAACAAGAGGATCATATAAATGAAATACGTAAGTAGAAGTATATAATCCAAACCCAAGACTAGCGTCTCTTTTTATGATACCGTAAATTCGGTGGGGCGGTTTTTTAACTTTTTTTTTTTTGCTTAGTCTCTTAACTGATTTAATTGTTTTTAAAGTAATATAAAATATTTTATGTGAAGGAAACATCCATACATGTTGTTTTCTTATTTTGTATTGCTATACATTTTATTTTGTATTAAAATTTACTTTCAATAAACAACAATTCAAACAGATTTTAATTGGAATACTGCATTTCAAATGTGGTTTATTGTATTTTATTTCATTAAAGACCTAAATTCTAAACGAGAAAAAGATGTTCCTGCTGATTTGTGTTAAAAAACTTGCAAATGGCTGACATAATTTGTTATCCGTTTCATTAAACCAAGTTTAACTGACATCTCAACAACTTTTTTTATTGCAACAATCTTAAGATCAACGAAATCTACAAACCGAATGTATTGCTATTTTAAGTTTTTAATGCTAAATAGTTTAAATAGTTTAATTATTTTTCTTTTATTTAAATAGGTGCAAAAAACGCTCAAATAGCCAATGTAAAAGCCAGTGCAAAAGATAAACTATTAATTTATGGTAATCATATGCCACAATTGATAAGCGAAATTAAAAAGACTCATTCTAACGGATTATTTTCTCAACTACCTAGAGGTCCAATTGGCAGTTATGTTGAAGTACCAAATAGTCAGTATCGTGATGTTGTTGAAAATGCTATTGGCACAAATATTCTCAGTGCTTTTATTGTTAATAACATCAAAGATCGACAAATATTAGAAAGAATTTTATCAAAATTTTCTAATTATCGTCCTACAATAATAACAAATGCCTTTCGTAATCAGGTTTGCTTAATGTTAATTGCCGGCTTCATTTAGTTTTAAATCACGATGTTATTATTCTTTAGGTATATGATGTAAGCAAAGGATGTGTTAATCCCCCATCAGGAACACGTTTACTTATGCAAGAAATTAAATGTAATGATCCTGTAGTTATGAATTGCTTAATTGATCGTGTACAAATTGAGACCACTCTTCTTACTACTAATAAAGACACAGCTGAAAACTTAACGTCAATGCGTGAAAATGTCCCAAGAAACTTGTCGAAAGTTATTGTGTTAAAGAATAATAATACAGGATTAGAATATTATCCACATCCAAAATATCGCATGTATTCTACAAAAATAAGACAAGCCAATTTCATACAAGTGAATATTGAAGAACGTATAAGGTAACTGTAATTTTAACTAGCACTCAGTTTGGTTTTAATTTATGAATTAAAATTATCATTGCAGATATTTGGAAAACGAGAAATTAACGATAGAAAAAAAATTGCAAGTTGTGGAAAAAGATCGTAATCATATGCGTCAACAATTGCCTCAAGATGCTAAAAATATACAAGAAAAACGTGCGATGCTACAAAAACAAGAATATAAACTAAGTGAACTTCAGGAAAAAATTACTGAATTGCAAAATATTGAATATGCAGATTATAGTAATGAAGTTGAATTATTGGTAAGTGAGAGAAAGATTATTGAAACGGATAATATCTGTGGACTTTTGAGAAAGTAAATAATTTTTTCCAAATAGTTTTTAAAGACATTTTGTGGTAAGAGATAAATCTTTTCAATGCATTTTTAAATGATGTAATAAAGTTTAAAGATCTCTTGAAGAAAATATAAAATATTAATTTTTTCTTATGCTGCGTAGTTATTTTTTGAATATTATTTGCCAAATATACGACATGTTTTTGAATTTGTCAGCTATAGTCGCACTATATGGGCACTTTGTCTAAAAATTTGACTATTCTAACCAAACTACTTCGCTTTTGGTGGGACTCACAGATACTATAAGAACTTATATGAATACTGAACATTTGTGTGTACTGCTGTCACGACATTATTATTTGATAAAATATGTCATAAGTTACTTTTAAAGAAACTTATTGAAGTTTATAATTTTACATGGACTTACTTCATATCTCACAGATCATGGTCAGTTTGTATCCTCGGGTGTTGATGTTTCTGATGTTGTGAGTCATAAGTGGTGTCCCACAGGGATCTGTTTACTATGTTCGTAAAGGTTTTTTTTAATACATTGGATGTTGGTAGATTTTATCTCTTTGGGTATGCGTATGATATTCAGGTTTTATTTTGTGGTAGAAAGGATAATTTAGGTGTACTTCAGTCTGTGTAAAATTATTCTACAAACTGTTAATACAATGAAGACAAACTGTTAATACAATGAAGACAAAGGCAATGTTATTTTCGACCTCACATAATTTTGTTCAGGATGTATATTTATCTATTAATGGAACTAATATTGGGTTTGCACACCATTTATCTATCTTGGGTGTATTATTGACTGCAATTTGACATTTGAATATCATATTAGTTATCTTTCGTCAAGGGTATTTTCTATTTTGAGGAGATTATATAATACAAATCATATTATTCCTGTTTATGTCAAGGAAAGAATTGCTCACAGTACTGTAATGCCTCTTTTTTTATATTGTTTGGAGGTATTTGGGGTTATAACATTAGGGACATTCAGTTGATGTTTAACAGAGTAATAATATATATATTCAGTGCGAATTTGTGAACATATTACAAAACATGTTATTCGTTTTCTTGGAACATCGTTTCATGATTTTATTAAAATACGTCTCCTATTATATTTCTATCGAGTTTTTAGTATAAATTGTCCTTTGTTTATGTCAAATTTTTTTAGTTTTACTAGATATCCTAATTGTCTAATTGCACCTTTCAATACTCCTTGGGTAAGTCGGTCTTTTCATAGGCGTGAGGTTTATTATTTAATGCGCTGCCAGTATCTTTAAGGCAATTCAATTATAGTGATCATGTTTATAAAAGAAAACTTTTAAATAACTTTCATTAATTACAACAATTTTCTTCTTTTTGAGAATTTTTATTACAACACAGGATAACTACAATAATTATTTTTCTCATTTCAATTTGGGATAGCAAAATATTTTATATGATTTATTTATAGAGTACAAAAAAAAGTTATTAGGGTTTTAATTTCTAAATTTTAAGGCAACTTTAAGTGAGTGGAATATTGTAATTTATTGGGCTCTAGGCTTTCAAATTACAAAATGTTGAATAAAAAAAAATCGGCTAATCTTTAGTCATTGGGCCCATGTGTATCAGTGCACAAATTCCCTCATAGGTAATTGTATGTCACTAGTCTTTGCTTATATGAATATGGCAGTCAATTATTAAATTTAATTGTTTTTTTTTAGAAAAAAGAAATGGATGAGACTAGAGAACGACTCGACGAAGTTGAGAAGAAAATAAGTGAAAAACGAATTGAAAAGACAGAAACAGAAAGTGAAAAGGGACGCTTTGAAAAGGAGCTTGTCGCACAAAAGGGCGCTTTGGAAGAAATTCAAAATGAAATAGAATTGTTCAAGGTAACTAAAAAAGCAATTTTAATTAAAACAAAATGAGTATCTATTTTTATGCACTCTTTTAGTCTAAATCAGATCAAATAAAAATGAAATTACGCAGTATTAATGATAATGATTCCTCAAATCGAATTAAGTTAACGGAATTGAAAGAAAGAGCAACCAAAGTTCAAAATGATAGAAGTGAATTAGTAAAAAATTTAAAATTGTCAATAAAGGCCGCCAAAGAAAAGGGTGAACGTATTGATACGGACGAAACATTGGATCAAATACAAGATAAAATAGCTAAAATAAAAGCTAAGCTTAAACATGGTAAGCCCGTTAATTTGGATCCCCAGTCAATGCGTGAGTTAATTGTCACCAAAGAACAAGCATTAGAAGCTAGTCAAGGAACATTTGATAATATAAAAAGCTCCATAGATACGGTAAGACAACAATATATAATTTGTTTATCATACACATTATATATTAAATAAATTGCTTTTATTAATATAATTTTAGTTGCGTAAATCTTTAAAATTTCGTTTTGATTTCTTGAAAAAACTAAAAGAACACATGGCTTTACTTTTACAACTATCATTTAATGTAAGTATAAATTTATTTTGTATACCTTTTTTATATCCTCCACCGTATATGTTTGGTGAGGGTATATATCAGTTTGTCATTCCGTTTGTAACATGTCAAAATATAGGTCTAAGACCCTATAAAGTATACATTCGTGATCCTTATGCGATTTCAAGTCGATTTAGCAATATCCGTCTTTCTGTCTGTTGAAATTGTGATAACGGCGTCAAGACGCTAGAGGGAGTGCTCCTTTTTACCTAGATTAATGGACATCCTCCCGAGCAGTTTGGTATTGAAAATGAGCAAACTCGGTCCAGCGCACTGTCAGATTTTACCAATCTAGGGGTACTAAACAAAAAAATTTGTTTATGTTTTTTTTTTTTGCTTATGTTTGAATGTCGTGTTTATTACAAAAAATAAAAATCTAGACTCTACCTGCTGCGTCTTCACAAACTTTGAACCATTAAAACTTTTTTGTTTTTGAATATTTTCGCCATTTTTTGTTTGTTTTTTTTTTTAACTTTTATTCTATTTAATAATAGTAGTAAAGCTTATTAATAGATAAGAGACGATAAACTTTTCGTGACGTTTAAATAAATTGTTTTATTGTAAGTATATCTAGAAAGTGAGAAATCTTTCACGGACTTAAAAATATAGAATACCATTTGATTCCAGGGTTCTCTTACCACCACATCAATTGATATATAACCTATTGAGATTAGAAAATATTTTTTTGCACCTTTTTCCATACCCCGTACACATTTTTTCAAAATTTCAGCATGAACTCGCAAATGTCGCATCAAAAAATTTTCGATGTTTGGTGTTCAGCTGTGCCATCAAACTATTGATCTTAAAAAATTTAAAACATTTGTTAGTAAAATTTGTCATGAAAAACTCAAAGTGGAGGAAGTCTCAAATATCAAAATTGAAGTTTCTAAAATGCAACAGCGATTGGTTTGCATATAAAATTAATTTCTCATTATACTTATGTAAACGTTCTATTTCGGAGCCCAGTGGTGGTAGACCAAAAAAAATTTTTGATGACTGACTGACCAATCTAAATGAGTTGTTAATCGCAGCTGCAGTACAACTACATTCATCTAGTAAGCGATCATCAGTTGCAATTGTAACTGAGCTTGCAAATGCATCGTCAAAAAGAGGTGTCAGAATAAAAAAAGGAAAGAATGTGTAGTGAAAGACCAACAACTCTTTCTCCTGCGCAGGCCCTGGCAAGGATAATTGATACCGATTTATCGACGCATAAATATCAATTACTAAGACAACACACAAAAGCTGTAGATCCCATGATATATCCGTCTTACGATTAATGCCCGTAATTTCAAGCAATAGATACCTACCAGTGCTTAGATACCTACCGTGTGGAAATCGAAGTGTTTATGCTACCCGCATTGTATAGTTATCACTGAATTGTATGCTGTTATTAATGTTCAATCATTAATTAATCATACAGTTGTAAGACTATGTTCGGCTTACGAAGAAGTTTTTTTTATCGATACCGAACAATTTGATTTGTGTAATTATCATTATTAAATTGGGCTGTGATTGAAGTCAATACAAGCAAAAATTGTCTATGGTCACAATTGAAATGAATGTAAATACAAGCGATGGACTTAAAAAAATTACTTGGAAAAACTTGTCACAATTGTCGTCCAATAAAATTCATATTAGCTAAAGAAACTAAAGAACTTATTTTAAATGAAGTGGAGCGAGTTGAAGAACAAATTTCGGCACTTGTATCAACCATGATCACAATAGGCAATGTTACTGTTAAAGTTACTTCCAACTTAATTTTGTGTATGATTGATGGAAATTTGTGCAGTATTCTTTCCAATTATTCATCGTAACAAGCATGATATCTATGTGGAGCCACACCAACAGCAATGAATAATCCAGTTGCAATTCAAAACGATGGAAACACGGCAGACAGCAGAGATAATTGGTATTGACTTGGAACTGATAAAACATTATCACATTATCCAAGAATGTTTAGCATCAGGATATCTAATAAATTATACAGTTTTTGAACATTTTGCAGTAATTACAAGAAATTTTTATTTAGAGAAATATTCATAGCACTTCATGCCAGTGACGGTATTCAAATTCATATACCATGCAAAAGAAATTATAGATAACTGTACACTTCCAATAGGCCAATTATCAGAAAAAGCGCAGGAAGCTGGGAATAAAGACAACAGATGATATCGTCTAAATTTCACGAGAAAAACTTCTAATATATATATACAGTTATGTGCGAAAAAATAGGGACACTTGCATGCAACAAATTAAAAGTAAAAAACACACATACATTTTGGAAAGAAACTAACAATAATATTTTTAGATTATAGTACAAAAACAATTCTTCATTTTAAGCAACAATTCAAACTTTGTTGTTGCAATTGAAAAAAACAACATTTACAAGCATTTTAATTTCCTATAGTTGAATGTGAATAAAAATAGGGACAGTAAGAAAATGGTTTGAAATACTTTGAAGAGATCTGTATATACAGCCAAAAAAGTCCCTATAAAATGCTCTGTATCCAGTAAAATGTCTTTAGTGTATTAGAATAAAGAAAACTTTGAAGACAGTTCCCAAAGAAACAAAATGTCTTCATTGTAACTTCTGGAACGAAAAAACGTCCCCGCAACATGCGCCGTGCATATATATATATATATATATATATATATATATATATATATATATATATATATATATATATATATATATATGTGCACAGCACATATTGCAGGGACGGGTTACTATGAAGACATTTTGTTACTTTGGGGACTGTCCTTAAACTTTTCGTTATTCTAGTGTTCACTCTGAAGACATATTACTGGACACAGCGCATTTTATAGGGACTTTTTTGGCTGTATATACAGATGTCTTCAAAGTATGGGCAATGCATATATATATATATATATATATATATACAGGTTGGTTGAAAAGTTCCTGCGCTCACCAAGAGATGGCACTGCTAGCTCCAAACTTTTTTTTCTCAAGTTGGTATAACTATCCTGAGAACACATGGAAAGTTGCAAGTCATTCTGTCAATTCTTTCTTTGTTTACAAGCTATTTGAAGTTGACGTGTCATTGATTTTTTTAATATGAAAAAAATTTAATATCGTGCAGTCATTATATTCTTTGTTTTGAAGGATTTAAAAGCAAAGGAAATTTATGAACAATTGTTAGAAGTGTATTGTGATGAGTTTAACACTCAATAAAACTTAAACCAAGTTTTGTAAAAAGAAATATAAATTTATTGCAAGCATGTGTGATGAGTTTAACACTTTAATTAACACTAACTTATTTCTAATTTTTACAACGACTTATATACTAAATTTATTTCATATTAAACAAAGTGCAGCAACAGCATTTGAGTAACTTAGACCACACCGATTGTGTTAAACATGTCTGTGACACACATGTTTCAAATATCATGCATGTGTGTCAAGTATTCTTTTGGGTCGTCAATATGTTAACCTTATTTCATTTATTGTTTATGGTGTTATCATAAAATGTACTATAAACAATTGAAAAGAATAAACAAAGTAATGAAATAAGAAACCTTTTATTTAGTTTAAATGGTTTCAATTTAATTGTGCTAAGTCACCCCATGCTCAGTATTCAAGCACTATTTGAATACTCTACAGTATGCATACACCACACCATCGCCCTCAAGAGAAATCATACAATTTCTTCGAATTCAAAAGTAAGAAATTGGAGGATTGCTATAAACACGAGTGTGTGCACACTGTATGCTTGGCTATAATATTTACAACATTCTTTTTTTTTTTTTTTTGCATTGTTTAATTTTCATTTATATAGTATGCATTAGTTTAGCAAATCTTCTGTTTTCGTTTTTTTTTTTTTGATTTTGTTTTCGCTTTGAAATAAATTCTTAGTGTTAATGACATTCAGGTAATAATTTTATCGTTATTTTAATGGTAAGCAATTAATTTATTTTAAAAACTTTCCTTTTTTTTTTTTGTTTACGTTTATATTAAGAGTTATATTTCTTTAATAAATTTTTGTGGTAAGTTTTAACTGTATTCCCAATTCTTACCGAAACATTCAAATCATTAATTTCTACTACGCTATAGGGACCTCTATATGGTGCCTCTTGTTTTCTCCTATTTTCTATTCTAACTAATACTAAATCTCCTACTTTCAATTCTATACTATTCGTCTTCTTGTGTGAATCTAATCGTCTATTTTTCTTTATCTGTTCTGTCATATGTCTGGCAATATCCAATGAATATCTCAATCTGGCCTTCAGTTCATTGGCATAATTATCGAAATTATATATAATGGGATGATTCCGGATCTCATCGCCTGGTAACCGTGGTAATTTTTCAAATATTAGCTCAAATGGAGAGTATTCAGTATTCACATGAGGAGTTATGTTGTATGCAAATGTGTAATACGGAATCCATTCCGGCCAATTATTATCTTCCACGAAGGATAAAAAGTATTCATTCAGAACTCTATGATTCCTTTCCACTGTACCCAATGTTTCGTGATGATAAGGTGTCGACATTCGTTGTTCAATCTTCAACAATATGCATATTTCCTTCATTAATTCATTCGTGAATTCTGTTCCTCTGTCCGATTTGAGAATGTTAAATAAACCATATTTCAATATAACATTTTCCGTTAGTGCCTTAGCTATTGATTTTGCCTCTTTAGTTTCCATTGGACAAGCGATTATATACTTTGTTAATTCGCATTGCATTGTTAGTATGTATCGGGAATTATTCGTTGGACGTAATGGACCAACTGTGTCTTTCACCATTGTGTTAAAACTTTGTGACGGCGTATCGATCATTTTAAATGGTTCCTTTGTGTGTTTAGTCTGTTTATTTCCCTGGCATAAGTCACATTTCGATACAAAAGTTTTTACCATTTTAGACATGTTCTTCCACGTGTATTTCTGTTTTAATTTGAGTAAAGTTTTTCTCACTTCAAAGTGTCCTCCTTGGGGAGTGTTATGGTATAGTTCTATGAGTTCTTGTTTTCTGTTATCATTTAGTATCTTCTGAGGTTTATTATATAGTAATATTTTTATGTCATTCAAATCATTATATCTGGCCTTAAATTCTTCTGCAGGAATCATTTCAAATATTGCATCATCTTTTGCGATGGCAAATTTTTCATTTTTACTAGTCTTTAAATAGGATGAGAGCTTCTCCAATAGAGTACCTAAGCACTTTGGATTATCGCTACACCTAATGCGCATTTCATTATAATATTTATCATACTCTGTAATGTATCTATATATATCATTAGCCGGCCTTTTCTCTAAAATAAATTTTAATTTGCATGCGTTCTTTATAACGTTGATGGACGTGCAATCCCACATATGGAGTTGATCAGGCTCACTATGAGAGTCGCTTTCGATATTTTTATCAATTGATGACTTTTTATTCATACCTCTTGTTACCACCAACGTCTTCTTTAGACTTTCATCATTTTCCAATGGTATCATATTTTTTAACATCGTGGAGTCTAATTGTATTCTTGATAGTGCATCAGCATTCGTGTTATTGGATCCTTTCTTATATACGATATAAAAATCATAATCTGAAAGTTCCAATCTTATTCTCGTTAATTTCGAGCTTGGGTTCTTATGAGAAAATAATGATATTAAAGGTCTGTGGTCCGTTACGACAGTGAATTTTCTACCGTATAGGTATGGTCTAAAAAATTGTATGCCCCAATAGATACCAAGTAATTCCTTTTCAATCACAGGTTTATTCCTCTCATATTTATTTAGAGATCTACTCGCATAGGATATAGGTAAATCTTCTCCTATTGAACCTTGTGATAGTACTGCTCCGAGTGCAAAATTTGATGCATCCGTAGTTAATATAAACGTTTTATCAAAATCGGGATACTGCAATATTGGTGGATTCATTAGGCTATTTTTGAGACTTTCAAATGCTAGCTGGCAATTTTTATTCCATTCGAACTTTTTGCCTTTTCTCAATAAGTCGTTAAGACTGCAAAGTTCTTTATGAATCTTCGATAGTAGTTGCAGAAAGCTACAAATCTCCTGACTTCGTCAGAATTCCTTGGAATTGGATATTTAGAAATTGCTTCATACTTGCTGGGATCTGGTTTTATACCATTTGACGTTATCAAATGCCCTAAGTATACAACTTCTGGTCTCAGAAAACAACATTTACTTGCATTAAGTTTTAGGTTATACTTCGCCAATCTATTAAATACTTTTATTAAATTTTCATTGTGGTGTCTCAAACTACATCCAAAAACTATTATGTCGTCCACATATAAAAATGCTTCAGATTCCAACCCAGATAGAGCTATAGTAAGCATTCTCTGGAAACTGTTCGAAGATATCTTCAATCCAAATGGTAGTCTAGTGTACTGGTAATGGCCATTGGGAGTTGAAAATGCCGTACAAGGTCTTGAGGTTGGATCTAGTTCTATTTGGTGGAATGAACTCGTCATATCAAGTGTGGAGAAATATTTCGCTCTTCCCATTCTATCCAAAATGTCGTCTAGTCGTGTTAATGGAAACTTATCATTAACTATTCTATCATTGAGTTTCCTGAAATCCACAACTAGTCTCCATTTCTTTAAATCATCTTGCCCTTTTTTAGGAACTAGTAAAAGTGGAGCATTATACGGGCTTACGGACGGTTCTATTATGCCCTGTTCCAATAGATTCCCAACCTGATTGTGTGTGTTTGGGGTAAACGATAATTTTTTATGTAGACCGGATTTTTGTCACTCAATTGTATGGTTTGTTTATAAAAATTGTTCGTTGTTAAGTTCTCACCCTCTAAATGAAATATAGATTGGTATTCCTTAAGTATTCCCAATAATTCGTTCTTCGCGTTGTTATCGTTGACATCCATATTCAATTCATTCAGCAACTTATTGAATCGCTCTTCGTCATATTGTTTGCTTGTAGTTTTGGTATCAGTTCGGAGAATTTTAAAATTTTTTAAAGGAATTGTTTCTACTTTCAAGTTTTTTATTGTCGTAGATTTATTCAGTATGTTTAATAATCTTATATGCTTATTTCCATTTTTCGGGATTATAGTATTTGCTAAGTATACACCATCTGCGATTTCACGACTACATATTACACTATCTTCTGTGACATCAATATCAAATGGTAATACAGCTTCACTTCTTGGTGAAATTTTCAGGTAAGTCACTTTTAGTGCATTATTATATATTGGTAATTATAGACTCTCATGGTCCACGTTAATTTTTAATATGAATTTATCATAATCAATGTTACAATTATACTTGTAAAGAAAATCTCTTCCAAGTATACCGTCAGTATTAATTGGAAAATCGTATTTTATCAATTGTATTTTCTGTTCGATTATTGTATCAGCTACTTGTACCTGTATATTCGTTGAACCTAGTGATTTTATCCGCTTTTTTGAAATTCCTGTTAGAAAACAGTAGTCATCTGGATCTTCTCTGTGGTTATGTAATGAGTCCTCTTTGCACAAAGAGACATCTGCTCCTGTGTCAATTAAAAATGTTAATATGTTATCTGCGTCCTTCACATTTAATTTTACGTAATTCTTTAGATCCGATGAAACACTAAAAATTCTATGGGTTCTTATTAGATTTCTTCCGAAGATTCTTGGTACTGTAAAATCTCCGGATCTTGGGAGTTTCCCTGTTCCTGAATATGATGTACATTTCGGTTATTATAATTTCCAGTGTTATTTCTACTGCAATTATTCCTATTACTCCGGTTATTATTATTATAGTTGTTCCTGTTATTCCGATTGTTATTGTTATTATTATTATTATTATTGTTATTCTGGTTCCTGTTGCTGTTATTTCTATAACCATTGTTATTGTTATCATTCCCATTTCTGTTGTTGTAATTATTGTTTAAATTTCTGTTGTTGTTATTATCATTGTTTCCATTTCTGTTGTTGTTATAATTATTGTTTCCATTTCTGTTGTTGTTATAATTATTGTTTCCATTTCTGTTGTTGTTATAATTATTGTTTCTATTTCTGTTGTTATTATAATTATTGTTTCTATTTCTATTGTTGTTATAATTATTGTTTCCATTTCTGTTGTTGTTATTATAATTTCCATTTGAACCTCTTATAGTCTGGAACATAATTTGACTCTGCCTTATGTCCGATGACGCTTCTAATGCTATTTCTATCGCTTCGTAGAGAGTTTTCTTTCTGCTTGCTTCTATAGTTCGTACTATCTCTCTGTTCTTGAGTCCATTCTTGAAAGTGTTGAATGCTATCATAGCATTCGTATTGCTGATGGTTTCTCTGCTTGCTTCACCGAGAGCTTGTATTTGTAGCTCGTTTAGTTGCATCATTAGACTTTCTATTCTGTTTGCAAACTTTCTAATCGTGTCTGTTTGTACCATTGTCGTTATCTCATTTAGAATAACGTTAGGCGATTTTTTTATTCCGTATGCTTCTTTCAATGCAGTTATCAAGGAGGCTATATCAGTTGGTACCGTTGTCTGTCTTACTCTATTTTGTACCCTTGGTGTCAACTTTGTCTTATAAATAAAGTTTAAAAATGCTGTATGCTTCTCTGGTACGACCGTTTCTTGAATTATACTTAAGTTTGCCACGAAAATTTCAAGCTCTTCTTTCGCACCATTGAATACCGATATGAGTTTCGAAATTACTGCCAACTCAGTTGTGTTCAGTATATTGTTCCCCATTGTGTTATCTATGCTTTTGGGTGACTTAGACCACACCGATCGTGTTAAACATGTCTGTGACACATATGTTTCAAATATCATGCATGTGTGTCAAGTATTCTTTTGGGTGGTCAATATGTTAACCTTATTTCATTTATTGTTTATGGTGTTATCATAAAATGTACTATAAACAATTGAAAAGAATAAACAAAGTAATGAAATAAGAAACCTTTTATTTAGTTTAAATGGTTTCAATTTAATTCTGCTAAGTCACCCCATGCTCAGTATTCAAGCACTATTTGAACACTCTACAGTATGCATACACCACAGTATAAGGAGTCCTCACCTTCAAAACGCACCGTTGAATTTTGGGCTGGTGAATTTAAACGTACCAGCCTTAAAGACGATCCACGCGAAGGACGACCAAAAAACTGCAACCACAGCAGAAATCATTGAGCAGGTACATAATATGGTTAGTGCAGATCCAAGTTTGACTAAGCATGAAATTGCTAATGCCATAGGCATCTCAGACGAACGAGTACTCCATATTTTACATGAAGAATTACGTATGAAAAAACTGTTTGGAAAGTTTGTGCCGCACACATTAAAAATTCAACAAAAACTGGATCGAAAACAAATTTCTCAGCGTAATTTGAAGCGTTTTATGCCGAATAAAACCGACTTCTTGCGTCGTTTTATAACTATGCATGAGACTTGGATCTACCACCATGATCCTAAATTGAA
Source organism: Eustalomyia histrio (assembly GCA_949748255.1). NCBI lineage: Eukaryota > Metazoa > Arthropoda > Insecta > Diptera > Anthomyiidae > Eustalomyia > Eustalomyia histrio. Next base: position 6,954,115 of record OX456528.1, read on the forward strand.
ACAAGAACGTTTACAGTCGATATATATACAGTCGACATATATATATATATATATATATGAGTTAACTTTCAAAGTTTGATATTTGGATATCATCACTTTTTATAAGGTTTTTTCATCAATAAAAATAATGGGCCTAAGTTTTCGAATAGTGAAGTCAGATTTGACATATATTCAGCCGTTTTTTTGTATGGAATAAGGGACCCAAAATCCGCGATTTAAGTCACCTAAAGGCACGGGAAGGAGTTAGAATTTAAAAAAAATACGCCATTATTTTTATTCATGCAAAAACCTTATAAAAAGTGATGATATCCAAAAATCTAATTTTGAAAGTTAACTCTAATATATATATGGCCTAAGGAATCCCTTGGCGACCACTTTGCATCTTTGGGTGGGACACTCTGTGCATGTTCTTACAGTGGTCCGATTTCGTCTATTTTTTCAAAAAAGATGCGTATTTTCATGATAATACTTAGTTCGAAAGTTCTTAGCTTTATCTTTAATAGTTTTCAAAATACAAACTTTAGTCCCCCTAAAATGACAAAATCTGACACGGCAGCGGTTAAAAAGTTATGATTGAAAATGTGTAGGTACCTCTACATCTTAAAATTGGTTTCTTTTTAGTACAATTTCATAGTAGCGACTGACAAGTAAAATATTTTCTTTTTTTTTCACCAGTCGCTTAGAATTGAATAATATTTTAAATTCACCTCAAATATTTTTCGCCTCAAAAAATATTTTTACCACCAAAACTTTTTCCACCACAAAACTTGTTTTCACATCCAAAAGAGTTTTTCACCTCCATAATTTCACTTCTATGGTTTTTTACATTATTTGTATCAAATACAGTAGAAAATTTTTTTTTTGATATTAGCGGAGGGTATTCAAAGATTCGGCACAGCCTAATTTAAGCCTTTTTTACTTGTTTTTTTTTTGTAACTCTGAATCTTACTTATTATTTGCTTTTCTTTTAGATGATTTTAAAATTACGTAACTTCGAAGGAACTCTTGATGTAAATCATCAGGATAAAACTTTAAAACTTTCTGTTATTCCACGAGATCACAATAAAAATGCTGTTTCCAGTACCAAATCCCTATCAGGCGGTGAACGGTCATATAGTACCGTAGCATTTCTTATATCATTATGGTCTTGTGTGGATCATCCATTTTATTTCCTCGATGAATATGATGTCTTTACCGTAAGTATTTGTTTTTAATTTGACTCGTAATGCAATGGTTTCTGAATGTTACCTCACTGTGGTGGATTTGGCTACCTTGTTTTGAACAAGCTGTGCATCTAACTTTAAAACCTTTTTAGCCATTTTTACCGATTGTTTTCGCCATATTCACAATTTCATTTTCGATGTCCAATTATTATTGTTTTGCAAACATCTTATTTATAATGGCTACACTATTTCCAATTATAAGGCCCGTTAATTTATCACAATTTACACTACTGCAGTCCATTTTTACATTTTTAATAAACTCAGAAATTTCAGGAATATTAATTGTGCAGTAAAATTAGTACAAAAAGTTCTTGCGATATAATGAGTATTTCGATATAACGAATGGGCCTGACAATTTATTAATCGTTATACCGGGCTATAAAAGAATTTAATTCAATAGTTTCGTGAAATTGTTCTCGAATTGAGTTTTGTTACGAAACATTTTTTGGGAGCTTTCATGAGGATACACACTGCAGAAACCTAAATACAAATAACAAAATTTTTTGCACGATTTGAAGTACTGAAACACTTTGTATGGTATCAACATCGAAAATATAAGAAAAATGATTCTCAGACAATGCGCACTAGATAAAAAAATTGTAAATCATCTTTACAAGTTTAATTTATTAAAATATTAAAGACTTCACTACAGGAATTTGTATGGTTAAATTTAAGCATTGGCTAGTAGAGGGCTTTTAACAGGGTGTAATAATTTAATGCCAAATTACTATTTAAACTCCCTTTGCTCTGCTTACTGGGGGTTAAGTTGTGGAGGATTACTTGAGTAATTTATTCTATAATTTGATGCAGATTTGCAATTGTAGGATGTAATTATAATTACACAGTAATAAGTAATTATAATTGTTGGGGATATTAGGGGAAATAGACCGGGGTAAAAATAAAAAGAGATAGTTATTTCAATATTAAATTTTATTGCTGAGTTTGAGATGCTCACCATTGGGTGCTTAGAATCCAACTGTCTTAAAGTTATGTTGGTTAGCTCCTGCTAACCTTGGTTGAACATATTAAACGTTAATGTTGATAAATTCAATTGTAGGTAAATTTTACTCATTTTCAACGAGTATGAACGATATAAAATATAATAAAATATAATTGTTTTTCTTTTTGGGTAATTGATAAATTCATACTAAGAATAACAAATCAAAATTGATATTAATTTAATTTAAAAGTATTTATTGTTCAAACTAAGTTTGGACATGGCGCCCTCCTTGCAGTTATGCAATAGTAGAAGTCTGATCCGAAACACACAAGACTTGCGCCAGTGATCTTATAGCGTCAGAAATAATTTTTGGAACTGGTGTTATGGACGGTGTTACTTGTTGATTAGTAGCTTGTCGTTGATTTTATCGACTACGCAGCTGTTTGGTGCTGATTGACCTTGGTTTATTAAATTGTCGTTGACTTGGGTGTGTGATGGTAGGTGTCACATTTTTTACATGTGTCCATTGATGGACATGCAAAGGTATGACTTCGTGCCAAACAGTTTACACAATACTGGTGGTTCTCAACCACCTGTTTTCTTTTTAATACATCCATATTAAGAAATTTGTGGCAAAATCGTAAAGCGTGATATTTCTTGCATACCATATACTGATATTTGTCTGGATCCCGGCGATGTTGACTGCGACTGTTGTTACTCTTGCTTTGGCTACGATGGCATCTGACGTTTCTGTTGTTATTTCTAGTTTGAATGGGAATAAAAAGAGTAAAAAAAATACAATGAAGAAAAAAAGGAAAACATTTGTTAGTGGATTGATTTTTTTTGTTTGCTTGTTGATAATTAGAGAAAATTGTTTTAGAAATAATGAAAAATTTAAGTTATTTTATACTAAGTCTTGAGAAGATTCTTCATTTTAAAGGGGTAGATAGCATAATTTAACGATGGGTCGCGTTATGATCCCAGAGGCTATGCTTATGTCAGCAATGCGTACGTTTTCGTCAGTACCCGGATATGTTTTTCAAGTCTTCTCAATCGCCATTCATAAGGGGGTTGTAGATCGTCCATTACGACAACTAGATCACCGACTTGTAGATTTCTAACTGAGTTCTTCCATTTGTGGCGCTGTGTGTAGCTTTTAAATAATCTTCTTTCCACGTTATGGAGAACTGATGGTGTAGCGCTTTTAACTTTTCCCATCTATTGATGAGCGACATCTGCTGACAATTTTGCTCTGGGAGAACCATTGTAGGAGCCCCTATTAGAAAGTGGCCAGGAGTCAGCGCGGTGAGGTCAGAGGGATCTTACGTCATAGCGGATATTGGACGTGAGTTAAGAACACCTTCTATTCGTGCTAGAATGGTAGTTGAACTTCTGAGCTCCTGCAATTCGCTTCAAGTGAAACTTGAAGCTTTTTACTGCGGCTTCCCAAAGGCCGCCCATATGAGGAGCATGGGGCGGTGAAAATTTCCACTCGAAGCCGTGAGTGATGTATTTATGAGATATGTCATATACTACCGATTGTATAAATGCGACGAATTGACGTGCGAGTTCCTACTAGCGCCAAGAAAATTTCTGCCATTGTCAGAGACTATTCTTCGGGGGAGCCCCGCCTTCCAACAAAGAGGGCGAATGGGGCTAGGAAAGCAGCAGAGGATAAATCAGAGCACGCTTCCGAATGAACAGCTTTTGTACTGAAACAGATAAAAAACAGGCATATACTTTGATGGATGGGGCTTTAAGTAAATTTGAGCTTTTAAGCTCGAAAGGGAAAGCGAAATCAATACCTGTTGTCTGAAAGTGTATCGAGAGATTACATCTTTCAGGAGGGAGAGAAGCCATAATTTGGGAACAAGGCTGCTGCCGATAAATTATACAAGTTTTGCAATGACTTGTTACGCTTTTGTGCAAGTGAGCCAAATAGAGGTGATAAAACCTAGAGTTTCCAGGTAATATTATAGGGTAACGTTAAAGAAACGAAAGACATAACATAAATTTATTGCAGCGTGATATATTTCGACTTTTTCTTATATTCTGTTGGCTTTAAGGGATTTCTGTTTGACCAGTTTGATGGAGAATTAGTCAGCCATGACGATGGAATTGTTTACTAGGTCTTGTGGTCTACAACCACGAGTTCCAAGATCTGCTGGGTTATCAAGTGCAGGAATATGGCGACATGCTGCTTTGGGTACTAATCGGTGAATTTGTGATAAACGATTGATGGGGGTTTCGAAAGCCATCCTAACACTATGGAGGAATCGGTCCAAAAAATCACGTCCTTTTCGTTAAATTTTAGTGATGAGATCACATAATTTACGAGATTTGCAAGCAGTACTGCAAATCGAGAAATAGTTTCAATATCAATTTGAGAAAGATCTTGAACAAGATTGTTCCATTTTTGTAAAGATTCTGGTGTCACATCTTCATCCCATTCTAATCCTTCTAACCATAGTTGCTGCATAAGCATTTTGGCAGTAATGATTACCGGAGTTAGCCATCCAGCTAGGTCAAAAAGTTTTGCAACAGAGGAAAGAAACTGGCGTTTTGGAACAGTATTCTTTGGAAGGGTCTGTCAGCGGGATCTACCAAGATTTGACGATACATTTTTTGTATATCGATAAATTCATACTAAGAATAACAAATCAAAATAGATATACATTTCATTTAAAAGTATTTATTGTTCATACTAAGTTTGAGATAAGTTAACGGGCCTTGGTATATTTTATTATCACCATGGCTGTGACTTTCATTCACTAAGAACCGAAAAATGCGCTTCAAATACGTTATGATCGAATTTCAAGAGATTTCGAAATCGAATTTAAAGTTAGATTTCGCCATATGATTCTGTAACTTTTGAACTGATCAAAATGTTTTAGTAATTTTTTTTTAATGGATAGATTTTTAGTTGAAATTGACTCAGTTTTAATTTCATTAAAACTAATTGAGTACTTTGTAAGGAATCATGCACCAGGCGAATGCAAATTTAAATCAGGTAAAGACAACTTACCATTTTGCAATAACTGCAAACAAAAATGGCCACCTTCAAATTTTAAAGGTTGTCCAGAATACAAAAAGTACATGGAATTAAGTAAAAGAGCTATACACAAAATGAAGACAAAGAAACAAGGTGTTTCTAATAATGTTTCTAATGCTTTATTTGGATCTAGCATCGTTCAATGACAATCTTTTGCTAGCTATTTTCAAAGTATTAATTTAAAGCATACTGATCAAAATATCCCAAAGTCTTCAACCGTTGGAGAATTTTTAAAAATTGCAAAATATCTTTGTCCACCTGAGGCAATGTCTTTGGACGAAAAACTAGAAAGTTTTATCAGAAATTATAGGAAAATTTTAAAGGAAGAGGCCACACAGCAATGTCGTGATCTTTTGATTGAAGTAAACAAAACTTATAACCCGGCTCATTACGGCTCATAAACAGATTTATACACTAATAGGCCATAGGAGGAACAAATGTTTTAGTAATATATCTGTTGATGGTACAGTGTTACAGGATGAATCATTAAAATTAGAAAAACTAAAGAACTACTTTGGAAATATTTACAGTAGTTCTACTCCTAATAGAGACTTGTCAAATTTTACGAACTATATTTAAAACGATATTGCTGAAGTTCCAGAATACACGCATTCGTTTAATGAACACTTTTCTGACATGAGAAAAACTAAAGAACTACTTTGGAAATATTTACAGTAGTTCTACTCCTAATAGAGACTTGTCAAATTTTACGAACTATATTTAAAACGATATTGCTGAAGTTCCAGAATACACGCATTCGTTTAATGAACACTTTTCTGACATTAATACCCAAAATTATTCAACTTTTGCCACTTAGATGAAATCGTTGCTCATTTAAGGATAATTAATAACAAAAAATCGAGTGGATTGGACAATGTATCTAACTTCGTTTTAAGAAAGCTTCCATTAAAAGCGTTTGGGTATCTCACGATTATTTTCAATAATTGTTATTTCTCAGATTCATGGAAAGTTGCAAAAATTGTTCCTATACGGAAAAATCCAGAGAGTATTGATATAAATAATTTATGACCAATTTCATTGTTTTCCCATTTAAGGAAATTATTTGAGGAAACTATTCGAAAGAAAAGGGATTTGGGAATAACGGAAAATTATATTCCAGATCTGCAATTTGGTTTTAAGGTTGGACATTCACGATGTTGTGTGCAATCTTCGTAAATGTCATTGTACTGTAGCAGTTTCTTTTGATGTGGAAAAAGCATTTGACCATGCAAATTTTAATGGAATTCTTTATAAGATGATCCAAATTGGATTCAAACCTTCTATAATTAAATTGTTTCGTAGTTTTTTCACAAAAAGATTATTTTGTGTTCAATTTAAAGGTAATTTGTCGGAAATTGGAAACGTAGGTTGTGGAGTTCCACAAGTTTCTATTTAAGTATGATTTTCCTCACATTGCACCGAACTCCATTGGTATGTTATACGCGGATGATTATCTTATATATTCACATAATGAGTCCACAAATTATGCTTTAGAAGAAGTTTATAATCATCTGAGAATTGTAAAGAGCTTTTTTGATAAATGGGGAGTTAAGATTAATATATCTAAATGTGGAGCCATTTGTCTACGCATTGCGTCTGGTAAATGTAAACGTTTTGTTGTACCAGAGAGCAAATCGCTAAAGCTTTTTTCAGACGGTGTTGAAATTCCATTTAAGGAAAATATAAAGTACCTTGGAATATTTTTTAATAATCTTTAAGTTAAACAAACATGCTAGAATCGTATTGCAAAGGGCATATAAAATAATGTTTGCATTTTCTAAAATTCCATATAATAAAGATCTACCGGTGAGAACAAAACTCTTATTATACAAAAACAGTATAAGGCCTATTTCTTTTTGTATGGTTTTGCAATATGGTTTAATATATCACCTATAATTATTAGGGAAATGGAGATCTTTGAACGAAAAGTTTTGAGATGCTGTATTGGAAAGAGCTACAAATCTCTCTGTAAACGTTATTCAACCCGATTCATTTAAAATCAATCAGAAATAACGCCAATTGGTCTTTATATATGTGATATTTTAAAAAGGTTTATTCAAAGACTCTCTGTCCATAATAATCCCTTTATAAAATTTGTTTTTAATGATCAAAAACATTTTAGTTGGTCGAAAATAAGTTACTTATCGCCTATTGGCGATATCTGGATATATCTTTGTGTCCTGGCTTTTATACAAAAACTACTCCCGGTACACACAGATGCTAAATTTATACCATCACCAGTTTTTATTTTGTTTATGTTTTGTTTCTTTTTATTATTATTTAATTTAGTACGTAGTATAAATCAAATTTTAAGTTAGTAATAAGTTTATTTTAGGAGATAAACCCTCCAGTTATGAAAGCTTCGGGGGCAAGGGGATAAAATTATTATTTTACTTGTAATTATTAATCATTAAAACTTACCAACGAAAAGCATGGCACTGTTTTGAAGTTATTGTAAATTAAGATAATACTTTCTAGTCTTAAGTTTTCTTTTTATATATTGTATTAAAATCATATATTGTTTCTTGGAAAAAGGCTCAAAAAATTTTACCTTACCTTGATTCAAATATTTATTGCAAATATTCCATATTCTGTTCTGTGTTATTTCTGTTCTTTAGTAGTTTTTTAACTTCTTCATCTAAATCCCGATGTTCCGCTTTCCATTGATTTCGAATACTGGATATGAACGTATCTGATGTTGCCAATAATATATTAAATAGATCTTTATTTGTAGAATTTTATGAAATTTTTTTAGTATTGTGCTCTCTATAAAATCTGTAATCCTTATTCCTTTTTTCCTGAGCTTCCTCTGATAGATCTCCAAGTGGCACCAAATGATACTATGTAAATGACATAATCTCCATGATAAAAGATTTCGTGAACTGTTGCAGACATATTTCTCCATAAGAACTTGGTTGTATATATTTTTGCAGTTTCTTTAGCATAATCTCCAAATTTTTTAGAGTCGATTTCTTCATTGCACGCAAGTACTTCTAGGATTATTTTAAATCCTAAAATAAGGTTTAAATCCACTCCTGTTATTTCTGAATCTGAAAAGAATCCTCTTGCGGTATGTGTTTCATAAATTGTATTCTTGCATGTAGTAATGATAATCCAAATTATTCATAGGCATCAGTAATATGTAAATATTTTGTCGGGACTTGGTTAAATTGGCTTGATGTTGCTTGGCATATTTTGCAGCTGGATGCATCCTTCGTGTTAGTCGAAGCCTGGCCTACTTTTCCATCTATCATTGTTAGCATTAATTGGTAGCTTACTTAAATTTTCTGCCCATCTAACTGTAATTGTAATGGATGTAGTGATATCAGTAACTTCTTTGTTAATGGCATCATGAGTTTCTCTTTTGAATTCAAATTTGATTGGCCTGTAGTATTTCGTAAAAGATGATGTCTCATTTTTCCAAAAATCCTTTGCGTTGTACCAGTTAAAGGCTCTGAATCTTCCAAAATCTTTTTCAATCGCAATGGTACAAATGATACCATGAACATATCTTGTTTGTATTGTTTTTGTCCGGAAGATCCATCACATCCCCATTTACGAAAAAGAATTAACTTTGTGTTTCCATATTTCTTTAACTTATTTCCTTTTATTTATTGTAGCAAGCGTTCGACTGTGTGATCAAGTAGAGATAGTAGTTGTACCTCTTCCGAAATTGGAATGATTGTAATAGTGTCCTTTGATGGCAAATAGTCCATTTTAGCAGCGGTTATGTGTTGATATGCTGGATACATATTTGAGTTTTTTTCAATCGCACGCAATCTTAGCTAAATATATTACTGTTTTGTTAATTTCATAGTAATGCTAATGCCTCCTTATTTGTAAACTGTCTTGCATCGCTCTGAGTTGGTATACTTTTAAGAATCAGATCTCACTGAACTAGATTTAACAACTTTTTTAATGATATCCATTTTTGTCAATTGTTTCTGTGGTCGTATTTATGTAGGAAAGATTCTTTTATATTTGTACATCCAATTTCATCGTTAACATATTTAAGTTTCCGCCCCTTAGATCTATCGCTAAAGTTGTTCAATAATTTGCGTGGTCTTCCAGCCTTATCTTGCTTAGTAAGTCAGTAGAACTTGGTTTAGTTAAACCGAAAACGAATTTTCACAGCCATTTCCAAGTGTATTAACATAAATTTATCGGAACTACTTTTCTTTTCATAGAATTTTGGTCTTCATTGAAATAAAACAAAGAAAACCAAATTTCAAAAGCGGTATTCTAGTTATAAACAGCGATAAACTGTGTTTAAAGATAATCCACATCCTAAAAACTCGGCCTAAGTTGGCCTTCTAACCAGTTTACACTTTATATATAAAACTTTTGTTTACAATAGCTGACTTCTTTGTAGCGTTCTACAAACTAAATTATTAAAATTATTAAATTAATTACCTTTGTGTATTTTCTTTATTACTTGCATTGCTAGGTAAAATAAAAAGGGTTAATGAAAAATCCCAGATTACAAATGAATTACATCCTCTGTGTATTTTCATTCTTACTTACAAATATATAAAAAGGGTGGTGCATTTTGTAAGCAGATATTATCATTGGTAATAAAACAAATAATGACTATTATAAGCTACACCCAGAAAAAAAAGTTAGTAGAAAAATTTGTAAACAGTTTTCAATTCCACTTTACTATTTTTGTACTGATTTCTAGTAAAAAAAATATTATTTAGCAAATCTTTTTGCTATTTATATTTTACAAATTACAGAATTTTTACAGAATATTTACAAATTTTTGCTGGTAATTTCGGAAATCATTTTACAAATTTTTGACAACCAATTTGCTAAAATTAGCAAAAAAAAATTACTACTTTTAAATAAGTAGATATTGAAGGAAATGTTATATCTAATAATTAAAACTTATACATACAAACTTAAATTGCCCTAAAATGTTACATATGCATGGTTTTCACTATGTCATTTTTAATGTCAATTTGTCCAAATTGTTGGCAATTGTATGAAAACGGGTTGTCATATGAATTTGCAGTCAGTTATGCACACGAACTGCCTTCTAAAATGACATACAAGTGAAAACGTCAAATTTCAGTTTGTCAGCAGATATGGCAGCATTTTTTATCTAAAATAAAATTGACAACAAGTTGTCAATTTTTGTTTGTTTGGCGATCGCAAAGCTGTTATTTTTTTTTCCTGGAAAATAAATTTCAATGCTTCCTTTTTTTTCCAAGCCCTTTAGTGTTTTAATAACTCAAAGCGCCGCACTAGCTATAGCCATTTGTTTCTGTTTTATTATTTTGAATTATTTTCCACTTTTTATTTACCTCAAATTAATATTTTCTAATCAGCTGTTCGCTCGCCAAAAGTTTACACATCACATTTGAACTTTGTAATGAAAACGGCGTGTCAGTCTACTGATACCAAAATTTGACATATGTCTTTGACACGCTCTGCTTTATCGACTTATTGTCAGTTTTTAAGATGTAATGAAAACGCATTTGATAAAATGACGAGAATTCATTTGAGTCAGTTTTTGTTGTCAGTTCATATGACATAATGAATAGGTTTAAAAATGGGATCGTAAGTGAAGATACAGACTCATATCTAAAAAGAGAACATTCACTTAAAATAGCACTAAAAAGTTTTTTTAGTTCTAGAAATCAGCCCTAAAACAATTAAAATTTTACCTTAAAAGTAAAAAAAAAATTGACTAAAATATTTTCAAAACAGAAATTACCAAATTAAAACAAAATGAAAAATTCGTTTATGTTTTAACAATTTTTAAGATTGTTAAGCCTTTGATTTTTTTTTTAATTTTGTATAAAATATTTTTTGAAAAATATATTCAAAATTTTTGATGCTCGATAAAAAAAATAATTTAAAATTTTGTATTAATATAAATAATATTTAGTATTTTTTTTTGCTGATTTTAGCAAACAGATTTTAAATTCCACTTTACAAAAAGTCTAATAAAATTTAGTAGCGGTTACTAATTTTTCTACTCATTTCATTGTACTACACGTCAGCAGACATGTGTTGCTAAGATTAGCAAAAAATACAGCAAAATTTTCAGTTGCCATTACAGACTTTATTTGTTGAGTGTATAAAATATCTAAAGCACAAATTTAATACACCATTGTATACTTATAGGGCTGTTTAAATTTCCGTCATTTTAATTTTTTTTCGGTAATTTCCTCAAAATTAAAACAGTGTTCTATCCGCGGGTCGTCGCGGGCGGAAGAGTAATATATAGGATTAAAGAGGAATTTTTTTTTATATTAATTATTAGTATTAAAAATACTTTTAAAATATCTCAAAAAATTAAAAAAAAATCTTATAACAAATATTCCTGTAAGTTCTATAAATTTACATTATTTCTCATAGAATTTTCACATTCTTTTCTAAATACATTATTATTTCTTTCATTTTTTAAAATACATGGAAGAGCATTAAATAGTTTAAAACCTTTGTAGAAAAGTGTTTTTTCATTTGCGTTGTCGTTGTCCGTTGAATTCAAAAATCATCTGCATATCTTAGGTTTGTACTTCTCCGTCATATTTTATTTGTTTGCATAGATATTCAGGAGCATCTCCCTGTTTGATTTTTCTGATAAAAATCAATGTGTTGACTTCTAATCTTTGCTTAACGTTCATCCATTTAAGATTTCCTATCATTTCGTTGATATGTGTATAACGATTACATTTTAAAATAATTCTCATTATTTTATTTTGAAGTTTCTACATCCTTTCTATTTGAGATGTATTACAACACGTATATAAGATTGTCGATCCAAATTCAAAATATTGTTTTAATTATTGTATTATATATATTTATTGCAGTCGTTTTAAATATTTTATTTCTTATTCTTTGGAAAACCCCAATTTTTTGCCATTTTTTTCACAATTATAATCTATATGGTTCTTAAATTTTAATTCATTGTCTATTACAAAACAAAGATAATTTATATGTTTCACTTTTTCTATTATTTTGTCATTAATTTTGAAAATTGTTTCGGGATTCATATTTATTTCAATTATTTTAGTTTTACTTTCGTTCAGCTTAAGTTTGTTCATTTTCAACCAAGTAGTAATTTTCTTTATGTCATGAACTATATTTTCCCGACGTTGTCCTTTATTATCTGCTTCCGTGTATATCAGCGTATCGTCTGCGTATAAAACCATTTCACATTTGCCCAATACGTTTGGTATGTCATTTATGTATATAATGAAAAGCAGGGCACCCAAAATAAATCCTTGTGGAACACCGTTATCATTAAGCCAATATTTTCTTATTTCTTTCTATACATATTACATAGTTTACATTCGTTTCCATTGAGTATTTTTTACGGAAGCCTGATTGATACTTTGGACAAAATTGCATTATCTTTAAAATATTTTTCCAATTGTTCTTTAACCACTTTTTCTAAAATTTTTCACAGTTTTTTAAAGTTTTTACTGGCCTGAATTCTTCACAATTATTTGTTTTGGCTACTTTTTCTATTGGTGTTACCATAGACTCTTTCCAGTTTTCAGGAAACTCCCCTGTTTCTAAAGATTAATTTATTAGTTTTAATAGTGTTTCTCCCGTTATATTCCAGTTGTCAATAATGATTTTAATGGATATTTTATCAGAGTCAGTTTTATTTTTAATTTTGGTTTATTTCACATTCATTTTGTTTAAGTGACGTTGCAAATTCATTAAATTTTGTTTCATTTAAGCGAACCTTTTCTTGAATTTCCCTTAATACCATGCAGTCATCAGAGGCAAAACGTATGAAGTTGGTAGCTTCCAAAATTTGTACCGAAAATTAATCAATGCCGGAACATTTTGTTGAATTATGAAATATTTTTTTTACATACTCCCATACATCGAATCCCTGTTTCACCACGAATCGACTGTTTATATTTACTGCGTCTTTTATCTATTCTTTACAATTAACCAAATATGTTTATTTTTATTAAACTTTATATTGTACGTAAAGAATATTTTATTTACTATGGTTTACAATAGTCCTATCTAGATTTTTAAATCAAATAATATTTTATTTTATAAATTTTAAAGAGCTTTATCGAGACAAACTTTCAAATTTTCCAAGGTTGGCACTTACTACAACTAAAGCCTACAATCCTACCAACCTTGTAAAAAGGACCGCCGGTCATTATCGATGATAACTTGCGAGTAGTAACCATTTATTTTTGATAAAAAAAAATCACCTTTTTCTGAGTTTGACAGCATGCCCCGCCCACAATTAGCAATAGTTTAACCTAATTTTTTGGCTACCTTAATTTGGATATAATAGCTACAAAATGGCGTTAAAATTTTAAAAATCGGTGACAAAAAATTGGACTTGTAGCCAACGAAATCGAATTTTTAGCCACAGATATCGAAGGAACGTTCAGTGTTCCTACGAAGCAGAAGGTACCTGTATTAGTACAGTATTAGTCTTTTATAATTTTATTTTCTTATATACTTACCAAATTAACATACATTATTCATTCTAAGCAATATTAATAAAAAATAAATAACAATACTAATAATAAATAGATAATTAAATAAATAAATATATAAATAATAACAATAATAATACTAATACTAATGATAAATAGACAAATAAATAATAATAATAATTAAATGAATAAACAACAGTAATAAAAATAATAGTAATAACAATAACAAATTAATAATGATGATAACACCAATAGTAATAAAACTTGGAATAATATATATATATGTCCTTTATTTATTTAAATACAATAATATAACATAATATACTTAAATAAAAAGTTCACGGAGAACATAGGGCCCTATGGAATAATATAAATTCACAATAATACGGCTTGCTCTATGGCTCAACTGGTGCGTTTGAAGGAGAAAATCGCAACAAAAAAAACTGCTCCATATGGAGAATAAATTTCAATTGCTTTAATTGGCTTCCAGCGATTTCTACCTGCTTTCAGACCTTAAAAAAATGATCGCTGGAAAACCACTGGGTTCGAATGAAGAGGTGATTGCCGAAACAGGGGCCAAAGATAAATCATTATATAAAAAGGGAAATGTTAGAAACCCAGCAAAAACATGGCATAAACTACTTATCAGCCTATTTACGCACTTAATTACTTTTGTTCGCGATGTCCAAAAAGTAATGGGTACTTTAATTGGCTTCCAGTGATTTCTACCTGCTTTCAGACCTTAAAAAAATGATCGCTGGAAAACCATTGGGTTCGAATGAAGAGGTGATTGCCGAAACAGGGGCCAAAGATAAATCATTATATAAAAAGGGAAATGTTAGAAACCCAGCAAAAACATGGCATCAACTACTTATCAGCCTATTTACGCACTTAATTACTTTTGTTCGCGATGTCCAAAAAGTAATGGGTACTTTAATTGGCTTCCAGTGATTTCTACCTGCTTTCAGACCTTAAAAAAATGATCGCTGGAAAACCATTGGGTTCGAATGAAGAGGTGATTGCCGAAACAGGGGCCAAAGATAAATCATTATATAAAAAGGGAAATGTTAGAAACCCAACGAAAACATGGCATCAACTACTTATCAGCCTATTTACGCACTTAATTACTTTTGTTCGCGATGTCCAAAAAGTAATGGGTACTTATTATTTTTTGGCTGTAAGAGGGTAATGACCACCCATTACTTTGTGTTTTTTGTAAGTGAGAATGTAATGAACACTCATAAACTCATCTAAATGGGAACAAACCCAGCAACGGGCTTCCTTTAACTCTCAGAGGTCACCTAACAAATTTAGAAGTGGGTGACAGGTTGAAAAACAGTTAAATGTTGTATACAACATTTTACAATTTAATTATACAATTTTACCACTCTATACACTTTTATGCAATGGTAAATGTGTTTTCGATATCATGTTTTTGAAATAAATGAATATTTCGAAAGAACACGTTCGTTCGCTTTTTAAACGAAAGAAAATTGATTTGGGTTTCACTAACTACTTCCTTGCGAACGATGACTCGAACGACAGTTCGAATGAAAACGTAACTGTTTTCCTATAAAATTTGGTTTCTCTTTTTCGAACACTGCGAACGCAAATGTCAAAATCAGTCACTTGCTTTTTATTTATCTTTAAGCAGTTTAGTAGTATTTTTGGTACTTTTAAAGGAAATTGTAATAAATGCCCAAAATATTTGATCTGGCATCGCTGTGATTTGAAAATGCGTAAGAAACAAAAATTGACACACGTAAGTAAACATGATCGAACGTTTTCGAACTAGAGAAACCAAAATTGATTCGAATGCGAGTGACTTGCTTTCGTTCGATTAGTTTTTTGTTCGAAATCGAGGAACAGGTTATAAGTGCATTGTATAATATTATTTTATATATTTAGGGTTATTATAATTCTTGAGATCTTTATTTTGAATTCCACAATTTACGATGAACTTGGTTGAGTTGTATGTCCTCCTGCAACGCGATCAATTATATCTAATGTGCTTAATATGGAAAAAATTGAACAAATGGCATGAAATTATCAAAAAATAATGAAAAAAAAAAAAATAGTTAAGCATCCCAGAAAACTGGTACAAGAAGTTAAAGCTTGCTATGTGGAAACATTGTAATAGAACAACACTCAGTCGATGCTCTTTCTAATGCAGTGAACTGTGTTGGAATAAGGAAAATAGGTTATGAGAAGGAAGAAAGAGTAAAGTAATTGCATTTGACTGAACTACTCTTTTCCTTTTTCTATACAGAGGGGGTCATATATATTGTTTTTTTTTTTAATAAAGTACACTTTATTGGAACCCCAAAGGAGTCTCGAAATGGATCTAGAGGGAGCCACATATCATGGAGCATGAAACAAAATGCATTTTTGGAATCTTGATAAAATTTTCTTTCATTTGATTACCTACACTTATAAAGGGTGATGTTTGGTTTTTCAGAGTAAATTTTTTCAGTTAAAAAAAAGATTCGTTGCAATGGCAAAAATGCTCAGTAAAGTTTTTCTATCGAAAAATTGTCTTCAGCGACGGAGCTCATTTTAGGCTTAATGGGTACGTCAACAAACAGAATTGCCGAATTTGTTGTGAAGAGCAGCCATAGGCAGTTCAAGAGCTGCCAATGCGCCCTGAAAGATGCACTTTTTGGTGCGGCGGCATCATTGGACCATACTTTCTAACGAAAAATTGTCTTAAGCGACGGAGCTCATTTTTGGTTCAATGGGTACGTCCACAAACATAATTGCCGAATTTGTTGTGAAGAGCAGCCAGAGGAAGCTCAAGAGCTGCCTGAAACAAATTTGCAAGAAAGATGGACACCAAGTATCATATGTCTTCCGTGCAATATCTTACAGAGCGCCCCGGTTGGCTAGTTGGTAGCGTGCTAGCTTATCAGTGCGGTGGTCGTGGGTTCAATTCCCACCAGAGGCTCTGGTCTGTTTTCGTTACAACGAGCCGATAGCCTTTGTTGCTAGTGCTCGGTTAGGGTATTAGGATATAATTTGTAATTATATGATTAATATAAATAATAAATAAATAAATCTTACAGGATGGTTTTCTGGAACGGAATTAAAATTATTTTTTTTTTTTTTACTGATTTGTGTTAAAATTTGCTTTTATTAGCCGATGCCTGAAATTCGGAGTACCCATGATTGGAGAAAACCATCTAATCATATCGACGATTGATATTTTTGTCAAAGCAGGGTTTCTGGATTTGGAGCTAAAAAAAGGTGGTTTTATGCCAATATAGACTCAGTCAGTTTTCCAGTTCCTCATTCGGATGTATTGCCTATTCCTAAATATCCAAAATCAATTAACACCAACGTAAGATCCGACTCATCATTTGTAAATCAAAACGAAAATTAAATCCAAAAGCTTACCATAACAATGGAATAAGTTATTAACTTGAGATAGACCAAAAATTAATAGTGATTCAATGAAATCGTTAATACATCCATTAATAACAGGAACTAAAACGTTAGAATCAGCAGATTGATTCCATGAAATTGCAGGTAAATTAAAATCTCCAAAGACATCAATTATATCAGGTGGTTTATATGTTCGAAAAACTGAATCAATAGCAGTAAAATGTTTAGTGTATAACTCAGCTTCGGAGGACGGAGGAATATATGAGCACGAGATGAATAAATATTTATTTTTAAAATCAATTTTTACCGCTACAAATTCAATATCATTACTTGTGGAGCAAATTAATTGTTCAGCAGGAAAATTTACAGACACTGCAATCAGTACACCGCCATATCGTAATTTAAATTATAACTAATTGCATAAAGTGTTGATAATTTTTAAACTATTGATGTTTTGATAAACCAAGGAAATATAATCTTCAGAGAGGAAGGTAGTTAGTTTTTTGCCGTATTAAATGCGAAATATTCTCCCTATAAATATTCTCGTGAACAATTGCTTTAGCAGGCTAAAAACATGGATTTAAAACACTTTTAAACACTTCTTCGGGAGTGATGATTTTAAAAGAGGATTTATTACGTTGCTCCATAAAAACAAATTTATAGACTGCAAGCTCTATATCAGTACCAAGTTTCGATTTAACATAAAATTCGACGTCATCCTCAGACTATCCGAAGCAAAACGATATATAAAAACAGCTTTTCTAAAGGAGCCACTGCTGAAGGCTTAGATACAATAGGAGCGTTGTTCATGTTATTGACAGTGAAGTGATTAGCAATGCTAGTAGAATATGATGTGTTAGAATTTGAAGCATAAACAGAGGAAATTTTTTTATTATATTTGATGGCAAAACAGATGGAAGAGATCGCATGGACGTAATTTAGCAAAGGATTATGATGAGAAAATTGTATAGATTAAGAAGGAGTTGAAAGCAAGTTTGAGGTTAAAGCGGGAACTGTAGAGTTTGACCCTGAGGAGAAAACAACTGTTTATGAATTCGATTAATATGATTCAATCCAAACACATGAATTTGGACTGTATTAATCTTTTTAGTTTTTTACCTTTCAAGAACTTGTAACTTGAACGGTGGGTCCGAATAATAAGACAAATGCTTACTATCTGACAATTATTAAAGGTTTTATTCTGGTATTTATACTAAATTAATAACTAGAAAGTGCTGATCTAAATATTATAAGTTATACTAAATTAATAAATATAAAAGTGCTGACCTATGGTGTGCATATTTAAGAAATAATTAAAATTCACATGAAACTGGCCAATCGAACACAGTAGCATAAACACATTGCAATTAATGCAATTCGTAATGTGATATCTTTATTGACTGTTTGTTGGCCAAAATAAAAAATGTAAACAACATAAAAAGTAAACAACTTAAGGGTATTCACTAAGTACTAAAATTATTATTAACATGTGCTTAAACATTCTCCCCCGCGTTGAACGACTGTTCAACAATTAGTTAATGTAAGAACAATCTCATCAATGTCATTTCTAAGAGAAAACAAAAAAAATGTTCTCTTTTTTAAATATGAAAGTTTTACAATAGAAAATTTTAAATGGAATGCGGGAGAGAATATTTTTGTTTAAGTGAAAATTTGTATAGAATATTGAGAGTATAATAACACGATGAATGCAGTGAGCTCGAATAGTTTACCGTCTTCAGTGTCTAAACATCAAGGATGAATTTGGATTGGTGGCGTGGCTTTGGTAAGGGTGTCATTTTTTGTTTGTTGACGTATGGTTGAAGTTCAATGTCATCTTCAGTGGGTTCGGTTGATGTAGTTGGATGTGATTGTGGAGGTTTTGTCTTGAACTTGCATTTTGACAGTAGTATGATTAGTGCGAAAATACTGAATAACAATGCCAGGTAGCCAACAGTATAGCTGTGCGTCTGATGGGACTTCAATTTATTGGGTAAGTCACCGATGTCATGTTGTTCCAGCGACCTTTGTAGCGTTGTGAGGTCCTTTAAACTTTTGGCATAAACTTCCTCAAAACTTGCTGAATTTGATTGGTGATTTTCTATGGAGGCGGTAGTGTTCTTCGGTAACAATAAGTCTGAAATTTTGCCAAGACTTGTGTATGAAGATCTTACTGTACTTGATATTGCTTGTCGTCCATTCATAGTGACAAACTCATGTTTGAGCATGCATTCGGGATCAAGCATCAGCAAACCGGAACCCTTTAGTGATATAGGAATGATTTCTCTGTTGCAAACAGCTGTAGCCCTTGAGGATGATGACGTGGCATATATCCATTGATTTCTTTTGTTGAGTGGTATCCATCTGACATTAGTTTTCTCAAGGATACAAGTCGGCGACGTTGCATTGTTGAATAAGTTAATTTCACATGAACAGACCTCGGAACCATAGTTGTAACGAATTTGAACATTGGAACACAAAAACATGTCTTGTTTTATTATATTACAAGCTTTTAGGTCTGACCTTGTAAGAAGAATGTATTTTTTTTGGGATGCTGATATGCCCATGAAATCAGTACATGGTTTTATAGCTACCATGGTGCTGTTCAATACATTGGGTACAGGAATAAGCTGATACATCTTAAACTGTTCAAGTTCGACCAATGGTAAAATAATTTTGAAGACTGCATGCTGACGCGTAAGTCTGCCTTGAACCTGCATTAGTTTGAATAGCTGTAGTAGTTCATCTTTTCCAGTTATAGGAAGAGTCACTGAAGTTGGTGCATGGAGTTTAATCTGATTAATTTCATCCTGTAATTGTTCTGGGGTTAGTAGCAATGGGCTGATTTTTCCATGATGTGTATCTATAAGAGCATCAAGAATTGAAGACTGTATTTTCTGTATATTATTGGAAAGTATGTTCAGTTCCACGACACCACTGTTAAATAATTGGGTGAGATGTATTTGGAATAATACATTATTGATGTCCTGCATTGCTTCCGAATACGTTTCAATTTTCTGTTCCAATTGTTTAAACCTTGCCTTAGCTGCCAATTGGTTTTGACGTATGATATTAATTGTTGAATCAACAATAGATGTTTGGTTCTTGAACAATTTCAATAAGTATGATTCGTTTTCCTTTACTTGTTGTATTGTATTGGATATCTGGTCGGCGTATTCAGAGTCCAATATGCCAAATAATGAATGAGCAACATTACCAACTATATTCAGGGCTCCCCTTTTACTCCGTTACAGTCGATTCTCCAGTTGTAGATCATCTTCCATGTGTTCAAAATGGTCAATAATGCTAAAACATGATTCGTTTAATTTTATCATATTACAAAGATGTTTTAGAGACTTCGTGCCATTAATTAAAATTGATGTTTCAGACCAGCATGTATTCAAATCATAGTATACAAAGATGTTCCATTCAGTGGTTGAAATGGCTGTTGTGCCAATTTCCTCAAAATGGATTCCTAACTTCGTTCCAAATTTTTTGTTGTCGACTGGAGTTCCAATTACTATTGGCAGAAGGAGTACCATTGTGAGGAGTGACAAGGTGAGATGATTTGTCGACGTTTTCTTCTTCTTGGCAATGGGTTCCTCATTCGAGTTGGAAGTTGTCTTGCTGATGGTTGGATTGTTGACATCTACAGAATCTGATTTAATGGGTAAGAGAGCGAGTCGATGTATTGGGCGTTTGAATAGTACATTAGTTGTTTTGACTTTCACGACTCTGATACATCGACTCGCTCTCTTACCCATTAAATCAGATTCTGTTTGAATCCAAAATGGTCCGCAATAATCAACCCCGGCGTTAATGAAAGGGCGTGCTGGAGTCACCCGAGTGTGAGGTAAATTTCCCATGAGTTGTTGACATAGTTGGGGTCGAGCTCTGGCACATCTAATGCATTTTTGGACTGTTGATCGTGCCATAATTTTGCCTTTTATTGGCCAGAATCGTTGTCGTATTATATTCAATAGTGCTTGTGGTCCACAATGTTTATTCTCCTCGTGAACCATTGTGAATAAAAGTTTTATGAGGGGATCAACATTGGATGTTTTGCGTCGTATGATAACAGTGATTCCTCCAATCGTCCACCAACTCGTAGGATGTTTGTTTCATCTAGGAACGGAGAAAAGCTGATGATAGAGCTGTTGTCGATTGCCTTGCTTTTCGAAGTTGCTTGATTTCTGGTGAAAAGTCGGACGTCTGAATGGTTTTAATAATTATGTGTAGTGCATTGTCCAGTTCAGCCGGAGTGAATGATTTATGTGTAGGACGCTGTTGTGTCTTCATTCTTGAGTTTTTTATGAATCTCAGCATATATGCCAATATTCCTTGCAACGTTTTGAAGGAATTTTTATGTGGAATTTTGTAAATGACGTTATTGTTGGAGGTAGTAACCGCTGAAATTAGTGGTGTCTTCTTTTTCTCGTTGTCATTGGGAATCGAAACTTCTTTGGAAAATTGGGGTGGCCACATTTCTTCTCGTCCGTGCAGAAATAGTGGTCCATACAACCATAAATTACATTCCGAAAGTTTAAGTGCTGGTAAACCTCTGGATAGTACATCAGCTGGATTGTCTTTTGATCTGACGTGGCGCCACTGATCGGGCAAAGTTAATGCTTGAATTTTGGAGACTCGATTAGCCACAAACGTATGGTACAAGGTGGGTTGAGAGTTTATCCAAGATAGTACTATTTCGGAGTCAGTCCATAAAAATACAGGTTGATTTTTGATTTGAAGATCCGTTTTAATTCTGTGCAGAAGTTGAGCAGCTATTACGGCAGCACATAACTCTAGCCGAGGTAGTGTTTGTTGTTTCAATGGAGCGATCCTTGTCTTGGCACAAAGTAATTGTACAATAATTCTTCCATCCTTAAGAGTTGCTCGAATATAGGCAACTGCACCAAAAGCTTTTTCCGACGCATCAGAGAATATATGCAGCTCCGTTTTTACTGGGAGTTCGCCCTTAAAAATGTGTCGAGGGATTTTGAAATTGTCTAAACGGTATAAATCGTGTCTGAATTTAGTCCAGATTATATGAAGGTCCTCTGGCAATGGTTCATCCCAATCTAATTTGAGTTGCCATAACTGTTGAATAAATATCTTTGCCTTGACAACTACAGGTGCTAGTAGGCCAAGAGGATCGAATAATTTAGCGAGATCCGATGTTGCAGTACGTTTTGATACAGTCTGCTGATGATTCATTTTTACCTTGACGCAAAAATAGTACGTCTTAGGCAGCCATAATAATCCCAATGTTTTTATAGTGTTAGCGTTGTTACTATTGAAATCTAGGTCCACCTCCTTGTCGCCGAGTGGGATATTTTTCAGTAATTGTGGGTGATTTGCACACCATTTCATTAAGTTGAAGCCATGACTTCTTAAAATCGTAATGAGTTCCCTTTGTGTTTCAAGAGCGATGTTGAGACTATCGGAACCGCCAAGGCCATCATCCACGTAGAAATTATTCTTGAGCATTTGAGAACCATATGGATAGTTTATTGAATTTTCATCAGCAATTTTCTGTAAACATTTCGTAGCTAGATAAGGTGCTGCTCGTGTCCCATATGTAACCGTGTTAAGTTTGTAATAACTAATAGGCAGTGATGGATCTTCCCTCCAAATAATTAACTGATATTGATGATCGTCTTGATGAATTAAAATTTGTCTGTACATTTTCTCGATGTCGGTGGTAAAAACAAATTTTGGTAATCGAAAACGCAATAATATTGAGAATAATTCACTTTGGACAGATGGCCCTGTATACATTAGGTCGTTCAATGAGTAACCTGATGATGTTTTTGCTGATGCGTCGAAAACAGCCCTGAGCTTTGTTGTGGTGCTATCTGGTTTTAGCACACTGTGGTGAGGAATGAAGTATTTGGGATCTGATTCGGTATCGATGTCGACCTTTTTCATGTGCCCTAATTGTTCATAATCTCGCATAAATTTTATGTATTGTGTTCGAATGTCTTCATTTTTAAGGAGTCGGCGCTCTAAGCCCACGAACCTGTTGTATGCCATTGCATGGGATTCTCCTAAAGCGGTTGGGTTTTCACGAAAAGGGAGACTGACTATGAAGCGGCCATCTGTATTGGTGTGTATATGTTGCGTGAAATGTGATTCACATTGTTTTTCTGATGGTGAAAGACTCTTTTCGCTGCCTTCAATCTCGTCCATTTTCCAAAGATGCTCTATGGCCTCTTCCAATGAAGTGGTGTCTCCAAATATCGCACATGTGAGTGCACATAATGGGTTAGGAATTGGATTTTTCCCGATTGCACCACCCACAATCCAGCCAAGTACTGTATTTTGTAGTGTTGGAAGATCGTCAGCAAGGTGTATAGTTCCATTCTGAGTTAATTTGAAGAAGAATTCTGCTCCAAGTAGCAAATCTATTTTTTCTTGTTGATAGAAATTAGGATCTGCTAGGTGAATGTTGTTAAGAATCTCCCAAGTTGAAATGTCAATATGCTGACTTGGTTGTGAGGGAATTATGCTTGGTAGTACATATGCGTCCACGTTTGCTGAAAAGTTGTCGTCCCTCGAATTCATGCTGATGTTTATGCGATATTTCGATTTCTTTTGGGTCTCACCAACACCATCAAGGCACAGGGAGGCTTCAGATGGTGAAATGTACAATTTTTGGCAGAGCCGTTTAGATACAATGTTGACTTGCGAGGCTGAATCTAATACTGCTTTAAATTGACCTGATACACCATTTGGGGCTGTAATTATAACTTTTGCTGTTGCTAACAAGACGTACCCCTGGCGGCCGCAGCGACGTTTGTTGTTGCTGATGTAACCGCTACGACGTTTGATGCAGTAGTCCTTCCCTTTGGATTTTGATCTGGTTTGCTTGAAGGACTTGATGACTTTTTCATTGTTTGGGCATTATCTTTCTTTTCCAAGTGAAGCATTGTGTTGTGCCTTTTTTCACATTTTCTGCAATTACTTGATTTGCAATTTTTCCACGCGTGATCACTTCTGAAGCAGTTGACGCATAGTTTGCGTTGTTGTACCCAGCGTAGTCGTTCTTCTTCTGATAATTGGCGAAATTTTTTGCAGTGGTAGAGCTTATGGCTACTGTTATTGCATAATTTGCATATGCCAATGCTGTGTCCATTGGATGTTATTATTGTTGAAACCGCCTTTTGTGTCAGTTTTTCCTTTGGAACGATTGCCTCCATAGATTGAAATTGAAGTTCCAGGAATGATAAGAATTCAGTTATCGTTGGCACATCTCTTGGGTTAGTTAGTGATTGTATGTACCTGATGTGCGTGTTTTTATCAAGCTTTTTAATCAATACTTGTATAAGTATTGCATCCCAAGTAGATGTTTCAATTTCCAAATTGTTCAATGCCAGTAAGCACTCTTTGGTGGTGTCATGCATAGATTTGATAGATTGAGCAGATGACGTCACGGACTGTAGGTTGAGTATTCTATCAACGAGGTTCGATACTAAAATTCTCTTGTTGTTGTAGCGATCCTGTAAAGTTACCTGGGCAGTTTTATAATTTGTCTAGATAGAGTTTGGATAGAGAGAATTGACTGATTAGATGTTCAGCTTCTCCTGACAAATTGTTTTTCAAATACCACATTTTCTCAATGGCGGGAATCGGCTGTTTATCCACCATTTCAGTAAACAAATCATAGAATTGTCGCCATTTTAAATAGTCGCCATCAAATTTCGGTATGGTAACCTTTGGCAAATGTAACGAAGAAGTTGACTGATTTGAAGGAGTTGGCTGATTTAAATGAGTTTGCCTAATTGTATAGTCGTTTTGAACCTTGTTAGCCATTATGGACAGGCTGACCAAACGCTCTTGAACCTTGTCGTTTAACTCATAAAAACTGTTGATGTCAAAACCAGATAGTAATGGATCCTCAAAACTTTCGCATATACTGTCGTATAAGTTCTCGATCTGGTCCCAAAGTTTTTTGATCGTTGCCAGTTTGACGTCGTAGAATGGAAGTGGTTGAATTTCATCGGTAGTGGTTTCTACCTTTAAGAATCTGCTTAGAGCTATCATCCTAGCTTGTGCCTTTCTGATCAAGCCTTGGTCTTTAATAGACTCCTGCTGAAGCAATGATGAAGCACCAGTGTTTTTATCTGCTGGTAGTTTTTGTTGGGATACCGCCTTTATGCGATTAGCCTCTGTTGAAAATAACTTTGCATATGAGTTTGTTAACTCACTGCGTAAAATACTCATGCTCTGTCTTCAGCCTTTTAACTTCATCAAGCATACGTAATTCTGTATCCTTGGCCTCAAACTGGTCCCATGCTTCCGATAGTCGTCTTATACGCTCCTCAAAGTATTCTGCGGTTGTTTTTCTGTCCGCAGAGTCTTTTTTGAAGTTTCGGACTATCGTTTGAATTGATTCGCCCGTTTCCAGTAGGGTATCCAGTAACAGTTTCGCCGTTGCCATTGTATATGGTAGCCTTTGCCTGTTGTTCTGTCGATTAAAATCCAGGAACTGATGAATTTGGTACCAATGTTATGGTGCCTGTTGTATATGCTCCAACAAAAAATGCTGGAACTGATGAATTTGGTCACCGATTGTTACTTGTTGTGGCCTCCACTGGTATATAAGGCGTTATAGCGTTGGACTGCTGTCCGAATAAAAAAATGTTTTTATTTCGGGGTCACCAAAAATGTTTATTTGGTGCTTGATGTATGGACTGTTGTCCTGATGATTGTGGTTGCGTGTTCAAAAGGCGTTTATAAGGTGTCAAGAGTCCCTTACCGCTGGTGGGGGGAAACTCAAAACTTCACAAAACGCTTGAAACAAGGGGTCACTAAAAATGTTTATGAATTCGATTAATATGATTCAATCCAAAACACATGAATTTGGACTGTATTAATCTTTTTAGTTTTTTACCTTTCAAGCACTTGTAACTTGAACGGTGGGTCCGAATAATAAGACAAATGCTTACTATCTGACAATTATTAAAGGTTTTATTCTGGTATTTATACTAAATTAATAACTAAAAAGTGCTGATCTAAATATTATAAGTTATACTAAATTAATAAATATAAAAGTGCTGACTTATGGTCTACATATTTAAGAAATAATTAAAATTCACATGAAACTGGCCAATCGAACACAGTAGCATAAACACATTGCAATTAATGCAATTCGTAATGTGATATCTTTATTGACTGTTTGTTGGCCAAAATAAAAAATGTAAACAACATAAAAAGTAAACAACTTAAGGGTATTCACTAAGTATTAAAATTATTATTAACATGTGCTTAAACAACAACATTTGTTGTTTCATTCCATCAATTCTATATATCAATTCAATACGAAAAGGGCAGATGTCATACAGTCTTTAGAGGGGACTTTTCGCCATTTAAACTCCCATCAATTTGTTAGCCCATACTCCAGGGAAATCATATTTTGAATTTCAGGTTTCTAGCTAAAGGGGTTTGAGAGGGTTTTCCCCCTTTTTTCCCCTCCCCGTACAAATTTAAAAAAAAAACCGCCTTAGCTGACGTCTACGCCGAAGGGAGAACCTACATACCAAATTTTAGCTTCCTAGCGCCAGCGGTTTGAGTGAATCAGTCAGTAACGTTTTTCCTTAATACATATAACAGTGGACAAAGCGTAGAAAAAGGCTGCCCGGGCTAAAGCTCGAGAGTACACGGAGTGCCCAGATAACTACCTAGAGTCCCCAATTTTTACTATGTCCCAAAATGTCTTAATAATGAGTTAGCCCATACTTCAGGTAACACATATTTAAAATTTTTTCCCTTTGAGCACTCATTTTTACCATGTACCTGGCTAAAATTCTAAAATATAGCTGAACACATATTTCAAATTTCGGGTTTCTAGCTAAATCGGTGTGGCCAGCCCGTTAAGGGTAGACTTTGTGTCCCTCCCCGTAGATATTTCAATAATTCCGACCTACGCCGGAGGACGAACCCAAATTTCAACTTCTCAGCTCCAGCGGTTTTGGCAGGACGCACAGTGGGTTCGATTATACCTAAAATGGAGATTAATTCAAGGAAGGGTGCAATTAACGAGATAATATTTTTTTTTGTATTAACAATACCCTAATTAGGCAAAAAACAATACTTCGAACTATTTTAAAATGGGTTTTTATTATTTTTTATTTAATTAAAGTAATTTATTTGAATATTCTCTATTTCTTATTCATCACTTGAACTATTATAGTCTTTATCATCATTACAATTACTGTCATCTGTATCATCATCATCATCATCACTATCATCATCATCACCATCATCATTATTATCAGTCTCATTGTTGTCATCATCACGATTTTCTTGAGAAATTTTTGGTAATATTAAAAGATCTAATTCTGACTTCGATAAATTTTCTTTTTTTGTTCATATTGCCTGCTAATGCTCGATATAAATGGGTCTGAACTTAATAGAAATCTATTAAAAATATCTTTATTCGACTTTTCCCGGCTGCTCTCTGTAGCTTTTAAAGTCTTTATTCCTGGCTTCTTGAGCTTCTTCTGATAATTCTCCTATTGGTAAAAGCGCGTGTTGTACTATCTCCGGGCCGTGAATTAAAAATTTACATAATGTGGGAGGCATGCAAAACCAGGGATATATTTCAACAAAGTACTTTGATGTGTTGTGAGCGAATTTACGAAAACTTTCCAAATTAATCTCGTGACCACATGAAACAATTAGTATTGTGTGCATTTTTTTTAACTAGTGTTAGGTCCACTTTTGTTATTTCAGCTGATATTTCAGCATTTTTAAAAAAACGTCTAGCGGTGTTTCCATCGTTAGAGTTACCAAAGCCCGCCTTTGGCTGGACAACAATTAAATCTGTTCTTTCACGAAACTCTTTCTGAATTTGTAGTTTTGTTTCAGCAACAATTTTTTTGTCCTCATCTGATCGTGCTTGCCATTATTTAATTGGAATTTTATACGATAAGTGGAGAAGGCAATCAAAAAATCGAATCCACCCGTGTAGTATTGATAGCCCAAACTCTAAAGTGTCTGTTCTAACTTCCCTAACAATCATGCTGTCAACTGAGTTGAACATCTTACTTGTAGCGCCACATACATAACACTTTTGCGTGGAATTCGTACCCGTTATTGCGTTGCACACTTTTCCATCTATCATTACTAAAAACAAATCGTGATGAACCTTTAATGAATTTCCTTCAACTAAAACTAACGTTTCTTCAAGATTTTTTTTTCATCCTCGACCCTAATTTTTTCAAAATTAGATACACTTGTTTCTTTGGTGTATTCTATCTTTAAAGGCCTACAAAATCTTGTTGATGAAGGACGAGGATTTTTCCAAACTACTTCATTTCTACTTACAAGTTTAAGTGGTACGATGGATGTTATAAACACTGAAGAGTCGCTTGCATTAGAACTATTAAAAGCCTGTTTATACGAACTATGTCCGGAGCTTCCATCAAAATCCCACTTTGAAAACAAGGTTAAGTTTGACAATTTTTTTTCTGTTAAAATATCATAACATTTTGGCAGCATAACTAGTCTTTCAACCGTGTGATTTAAAAGTCCTTGAAGACTAACTTGTGCTGAAGTTTCACAAAATTTAAGTTGATCTCGTTTGGGATAACACCTTTGTTTTGCTTGTTGAACTTTAGTATACGAAGGAAATTTTTCCGGAGCCACCCTTCTATAATATTATAACTATGTCGAGTTAATTTTGCTTCTATTAAAACGCTTAGTGCTTCTTCTGCACTTAGTTGTTTTGGTTTAGCCTGCTTACATTTCCAGAAGCTCTTAAACTCATTTGTGTAGCATGAGTCAAAACTGGCAATGAAATACTATCTCTTATGCTTCTAGTTTTCTTTGATTTAGTTTTCTCACTTTATTTGGTGGAGGAACAAATGAGATAGAAGCATTTAGCCATTCAAACGATCATGATACCTTTTACATTTACTATATCGAGATTTAAACTGTTTAATAAAATTATCAAACGTTTTGTTGAAAAAATTCATATTGCTGGGGTTTATACGCTTAATGGTTTTCATTTTAAGAAAATTGATTTTATCCTTTAAAGCGGCATTTCTCATTAAGTTGTATAGTTCTAGGCGCGATATCAAAATAGTTTTGGGGCTTATTCCTAAAAATATTAAATTTGTTCTTATTTAATTTAACTGTTTAATCGGTTTTCCAATTACCTTATACGGATTACTTTATTTAATGCAAAACACAATACGCACTTTACAAAAACTTCAAATTTTAAAACAGCAAAAAACACCACTGAAAAACAAAACATAAAAACAAGCACAAAAATAACGGCAATAGAGATGGGCGTGTGAAACAGTTTATTCGCAAACATTATTATTTATAAATTACGAGTCAGTTTAATTTCAAAAAATATTAAACGTTAAACGCATTGGTAAAAAAAAAGTTGATTGCCCAAAGTACGTGATTGAAAACAGTTATTATATAAGCGTGACTATCTCGGACTGGGCAAATTAGTATAAGATGTAAAACCATTACGTGAATTTGGTAAATTATTAGAAAGTCCTATTTTTTTCGCTGGAATTGAGTGTTAATTTTTATTCTTTTCTCGTAAATTGGTCACCCTCGTGAACATAGGTGATCAAACGCCACTCACGCAGCCATCTCTATTAAATATCAAAATATATTGACAATAATATCAACAACAACAAAAATAGCTAACATTGAGAGTAAGACAATAGTAACAACAAAAACACTGTGGGTATGGTAAATAAAGGAATTTTGAATACAAGACTTTTTACATAAAATTATTAATATCTTAAAACGGGTCAGAAAAAAGGCAAACTTTTTTGTTTGTAGTATCAAGTAGAAATCCCCTACTTTTCAAAAAACACAACTTCAAAGCCGGCACTTTACTACTTTGTTACTTCTGGTCCATCATATATGGAAAATACCCCGATTTTAGAGCTCATTTAAAAAATATTAAAAATATTTCAACACATATTTTTATAAACACAAAATCATTTTTTGTACACTTAAATACCTGAACTTTATTAATTTTAAATTTTAACTTTATTAATTTTAAATTTAACTTCATTTATTTTAAAAAATAAGCACTGCTTTTTATCAAATTTCAATTTTTTTACATTTTAAGAAAACAGTAATAATTAGCTAACTTTGACAGCTCACTACGCATGAAGTAAACAACTTAGATGGTTTAAATTTTAAATAGTGATGTAGAATTTTATCTAGTTTTATTTGATACCAATCATTATGGCAAAAACTTAATTCTAAAATTTCAATTAAGCGCCACTTTGGACCCATTTCAACCCAATGTTCCCAAGGGGGAGAGTTTTTCCCTTTTTCGCCCCTTTCCAAAAATCCCGTCCTAGCTGTTGTCTATACTGGTGGGCATGTTGATACGGGGAGAATTTTTGCATTGTCAATCCTTGTCTTGGCAGTCCTTCTTTTGTTTGGCTTAGAATTGATAAACAATACCAACTAAGTAGTCTGGCACAGACAAAATTTGAAAATTACATGCATATGGCTATCTTTTCCGATTTTCTATATCCCATACCTTTTTCACCCTTGGGTCCATACTTGGTACACTTATTTACATAAATGTGATAAGTAAGAAATGGTTACATCTACAATGACCACTATTATATTTCCGTCAAAAAATATAAAATACTAATAATATTTCAAACCATTTTCTTACTGTCCCTATTTTTATTCACATTCGACTATAGGAAATTATAATACTTTTTAATGTTGATTTTTTCAGTTGCAACAACAAAGTTTGAATTTTTGCATAAAATTAAGAATTATTGTTGTACTATAATCTAAAAATAATATTTGTTGAATGCAAGTGTCCCTATTTGTTCGCACATAACTGTACATACCAAATTTCAGCTTCCTAGCTCCAGCGGTTTGGGCTGGAAATTTTCTGCAATGTTTTGTGTGTTGTTGCACAATGTTTCTGAAGCTTAAGTCGAACCATTTACTATAAGTTCTTCGATTTGATAACCTAACAACATAGCGTCAACATTTGCACTTAGAATATGAACTGCGGTACTATCAGAGATTCTCCACTTATCCAAAGCAGAAAGCAATCTTGGTGTAATAAAATCTGTTCTACCTCTTGATACACCTGGTGAAATTTTGTTGGATTGATTTGAATTTACATTTTCTGCTGATGTCGATGCTTCAACTTCAATGTCGTTTTTGGCGTCAAGTCAATCATACCTGTTTTATAAAAATAATAATTATTTTTTAAAAATTAGCATATTAGTAAACACAAATTTATACCTCTTTGAATCTGTTGTTGTTTTCGTTTATCTTCTTTTATTTTATGCTGGTATTCTTGTTCTTTCTGGGCTGCTTTTCGTTTTTTTTTTGCGTAACAATTTTATCTGTTCCTATCATACAATAAACCTGGTCTTCCTTTTTTAATAAAAACCCTCTGTCTTTTTAATAAAAACCCTCTGTCTTATTATATTTTTATTAATTCCAATGCGATTGCGACCATGATTCTTTATAATAGATCAC
The DNA here is from genome assembly GCA_949748255.1 of Eustalomyia histrio. Taxonomy (NCBI): domain Eukaryota; kingdom Metazoa; phylum Arthropoda; class Insecta; order Diptera; family Anthomyiidae; genus Eustalomyia; species Eustalomyia histrio. The sequence goes on from OX456528.1 coordinate 6,985,633, forward strand.
CACTCATTGTATAATTTTTTCCACTCTGTAATGCAGTGTTTATCGTAGTGTGTTGGAATTCGTGCTTTCTACCAAAATGTGCTAACCACAGCAACAAATAACCTAGTATTTTGTTTGCAATCGCTTTGTATTAAAAAAAGGAAAAGAAATTATATATTATCATTTTTGCAGCTAAATTTAGCATTTTTTATTTTAATTTAGCCGAAATTATTTGCATTGCCCATTGCAGAATTTGCGGCTAAATTAAAAAATGCTAAATTTGGCTGCAAAAATGCTAAAATGGTCACCCTTCTTACAGCGTAATTAACCAAAGCATGTATCCATTAAAGTTGTGGGGAACAACAAATAAATAACTCTTTTTAAATTGTCTGTCAACATTTGATATAATAAGAAAAAATAATCCAATCGGTAAATTTTATCATCTAATCCGTAAAGTGTATTTATAGAATCCAACTATTTTGTAAGAAAAAAGAAAAATCCAACTAATTTTGTAAGAAAAATGTAGAAACCTTTTCTTATTCTTTATTTTTTTTTTACGCAAATTTCCGATTTCAATATAGCTTTTATAAAGATCACGGTTAAATTTTTCTTATGACGATTATTTAAGAGTATGTAAAACATAGTAACACATTTCTTTTTGTTTGTAATTTTTTCAGGATGAAGTAAATCGTGAATACATGACACGTTTACTTGTTGATGAAGGGCGTAAACGACCTCTTCGCCAATATTCATTTTTAACACCTCAGGATATGACATTATCACCAGAAAACTTTATTAAAATACACAGGTGAGCTTTAAGAAATATTTGTTTTGTTTATCGAAAATTCGATTGGAAATTCATTGTTAAAATTTAAATTGTTTTTTTTTATCAATTTTAGACTACGTGAACCTGATCGTCGCTAAGGTTAATATATTAATAAGACAAATTTTAGTGTCGGCCCAAAACAATAACCTGACATGCAACAATTGTAGCTGTCAGAGAAAACGCGCCGAAAATAATGACAAACAACGGTGACTGCAAAAACTCTCCAGTGTCTTCTTCCCTTACTAACGACCCATTTTTTTTTTGTTACATTTTAATTTTATAAAAACAATAAAAAGAAATAACAGTTTTAAAAAAAATTTCGAAGTTGGTTTCTAGTACGTTGTTTATTCGTTAATAAACAAAGAGAACATGAGAGCCATAGAATATCGTTTTAATTTTACTCATCATATGGTTTTAGTTTACAAAAAAATTTTAAAATGCGGGAAATCTGCTAAGAGAATTATAAACAAAAAAGAAGAGTATAAGAAAAAAGGTTTTGAAAATAAAATTGATTCTATTTCACAACTGCAACACTCGGCGCGTTTTAGTTGTCAATTTATATGGAAAAATACGGTACGTTGTTGTTCTGGGCCGTCATTTAAGCATTCGGATTTAAAAAAAAATATGCAGCTGGATTTGCTCTCCTATTTTTTTATCTCGTTATTTTTACCTATTTTAACTACAAATATAAATATGTATGTATATTTTTATAAGTATGTATTTGTTATTTAAATGTAATTTATTTGCTTTCTTTTTTAAATAAAATTTAATGAATTCGCAACTGAAAAAGTATAAGATTTATTTTTGTTTTATTCTACTGGAGCGTAAAATTTGTAAAGCACAGTAAAATAATTTTCAAATTTTTTTTTTAAAACCTAAATTTGTTGACCTTTTTTAAAGCATTTAAAAAAAATTTACAGCTTTTAAATTCATAAACAATTTTTATTTAAAACTTATTTATTACACTGACTGAGATCTAATGTATGCGTTTAATATTAAGAACATTTAAATAGTATTTGTGTTGTAAAGCTTCTCTCCGCTTTTAGATCATTTTGATAAAAATCTATTATGCTACAAAATTATTTTAACGAAACGTCATATACTCGGCTTGGTCCAATATATTATAAATTCTTTACCTAAAATCGCGCGATTTTTTTCATATATTAAGACCAAATATAATTCTTAACAAGTTTCAAAATTGCCAAGCTTTAAGACGCAATGTCATAGAAAACCATTCGCTCTAAAATTTTATAAAATCGTCGGATGCTGCAAAAACCGAATATCATGGACGGAGAGCAGAAAATTGCTTAATTTTTGAACTATTTTGAAAGGCAGTGGTTGCGCATCACTAAACTTTGGTAAACAAAGTTCATATTTGGCAGTCGTGAAGTAAACACGTGGCAAAATTATTTTGGATAAATATTCGATAAACCAACGTGTTTTAATCGTTAAAACATTTTATCAAAATCAATCATCGATTACTGTGACGATGAGAAAGTTACGTGAAATTTTTGGGAGAAACAACGTGCCAACAAAACGCACTATTTATCTTGTAGTGAATGATTTCGAAGAAAAAGGGTCTGCAGGAGATAGTTAGACCTATCACATGGACCACAACGTACTGCAAGATCGGCTGAAAACATTACTGCTGCTCAAGAAAGTGTTCAAAACAATCCACCAACCTCAATGCCGTGCTCAGGAGCTTGGTCTTCAATTTTGCACAAGGATTTGCATTTGTTTCCATTTAAGATTCAGTTGACACAAGAGCTTGTTCCACAAGACGATTTACGCCGCCGTACATATGCCAATAGGATGTTCGCCCATGACAACCCCGATTTTCATGAAAAAATCATGAGCGACGAGGCACATTTTCATTTGAATGGACATGTGAACAAACAGAATAGTCGATTCTGGGCAATGGAAAACCCTCAAATTATTCTTTAGTCACCTTAGCATCCATTAAAAGTGACAGTCTAGTGTGCAATTTGGTCAGGAGGAATCATTGGACATTACTTCTTTGAAAATGAAAACGGCGTAACGGTACTGTGAATGGGGAGCGATATCGTGATATGATTGAAAACTTTTTAAAGCCACAACTACATGCTTTGGCCTTCATTAACATGTGGTGTCAACAAGACGGTGCCACATCGTATACAGTCAGGATTACAATGGAATTACTGCGAGACCTCTTTCCACAAAAGTTATTTCAAGAAATGGTGATGTTAATTGGCCTCCACGGTCGCCTGATTTGACTGCTCCGGACTTCTTTTTGTGGGGATATCTAAAAAGCAAGGTTTATGCAAACAAACCAGAAACGCTTGAGCTACTCAAACAAAATATTCGTGAGGAAATTAATGAAATTCCGCGTGAACTGTGCGAGAATGTAATGAAAAATGTCCTCAAAAGGGCTCGAATTTGTGAGGCTAACAAATGCGGTCATACATAATTGCCGACATTAAATAAAACATTTATCAATATAAGATCCATTCTCTTTCATTTAATCAAAAATTATAAACAAAGTAGTATACCTTCCCGGCGGACACCCTGTATTTGATTATGATTTTTATTCTAATTCTTTAAAACATTTTAATGATTCCATGCAATATAAATGTGTATAATGCTTTACATAAGCAACATTTTTTTGCTTTGCATATTTTGTGGTAATTTTTCATTTCAACATATTTGGTGTCATTTTTTATTTCTTCAAATTGGTGTTATTTTACATAATGAATAAATGCCTCAATCTAATAAATAAAAATATGCCCCAAACTTAATTTTGGGGCTTATTTTCATTTGGTTGGGGTAATTTTTCATTATATTTTTAGTGTTAATTTTCATTATAAAATTTTGTCCAAATTTTACTAAAATTTTAAGACCATTTCAAAACTATTAGATTGTTTCAAAAACTTTTGGAATGACTCTAAATGTAATTTATAAAGCATCAATTGAAATTTAAAAACACCAAATTAAATAAAATAAATATTTGTTGAATTTCAATTTTTTTAATTGCGTTTGGATTTTTTTAATTTAAATTGATCTCTTTAAGTATCGATTGCGTATTTTTGAATTTTATTTGTAATTTTTTGAATTTAAATTGTATTCTTTTATTTCGGATTTTTTTAATTTCAATTCTCATTTTTGGGCAATTTTGTCTATTTTTTATAAAAAAGCTTTATTTTTATATCTCTATATCTTCAACGGAACACGAAATATAGCAATTATGTTGTATGCCCTGCTTTACATTTACTAACAAACACATAATTTATTTCTTAGCTTTTGTTATTTTTAATATTTTATCAAATTACAAATAGAAAAATTTCAAATATTTTTATGACAAATATTTTCGTTTACATTTAAAAGAGAAAAGCCAAGACTTGACAGCATTTTTATAAAATCTTACTTTTTAACTACTGTAACTACTTTGAATGTCTATATAAGTTATGTTGTTAATAAAATATTTTCAATTTTAAATACATATGTTTTGATATAAAAATAAACTCATAAATCTGAAATTTTGGTGATTCCAGTTAAGACTTAATGTGGTATTTGAAAATCAGATATTAAATTAAACAAAAGTAATACAATTGAAAACACGAATTTTTTGTTTTAAAAGAAAATATTTAAATTAAATAATTCCACTAGGGGTACCATGACTTTTGCTGTGTTTAAATATGAAGTTATATTGGTCTACAATTTTTATAAGCTTAAAGTTTTTTTATTGGCTGTGTGGCAAGTGGCACCATCCTGTTGGAGCCACATATCTTCCAGGTCCATATCCTCAATTTCAGGCCACAAAAAATCCGTTATAATCTCGCGATAGCAAATATCCAGCAAAACCACACATTACCAAATAATGGGTAAAGTAATGTATAGTCATAGGGGACGATGGATTACTTTACACCTTACTTCATTGATGAATTTTACAGGCGATGAGCCACAAAGACATGTATATACCCATTACCTTAGAGGTAATAATGTAAGGGATTACTTATATGGTTACGAGAATGGAAAAAGTAATGTGTCCCAAAAAAGATTTTTAAAAAAAGAGGAATTTTTTATTAAAAAAAATTATTACAAATATTTTATTTAAAATATTTGTAATTAAAAATAATGTGGTCAAGATGGGAATTGAACCAGGGAACTCTACCCACTAAGCTATCGACGCATATAGTATTTGATTGCTTCAAACTTAAATGAATTGTTGCACTTCATTTATCAAGACAAACATACATTACCCTTTTGCTTACAAAAAAAAAACGCAAAGTAATGTATCTAAAAATAGATTTTCAAAAATATTTCAATTATTACTTTACATTTAAAAATCATATATTACGTAATCAATAATGAGTAACTTATTACTTTATGCTTGCAAATAATGAAAAAGGTAACGCGCTATCATTACAAGGTAACGCATGAGAATATCGCACCCATTACCAAAGTTTTGCTGGGTACCGACGACGAGTCAATGTTGACGGCTCTTCTGCCACACTGTCGCGAACAACAGCAATGTTTTCCGCAGAATGAACTGAGCAAGCATGCACAGGTGTTTTCACATTTCCTACAGACCCAGTTTGCTGAAATTTGCGCACAATTCTCCCGATTTTGAACACATTTGGTCGATTATACTGACCAAAAAAATCACGAAGTGCACGAAACGCATTTTGATTTGTACGCCCATTTTCGTAAAAGGCTTCAACAATCTTAACGCGCTGTTCAATTGTGTACTTCTCCATGGTTGATTTTGTCAAACACTAAAACAAAGAAATCTTAAATTAAGTTAGGCAAAAAACTTGACGTTAAGGTGTGACTCACAAATAACATCGTGCATTATGGTTTAACCACCCCTTACGCCCAAAAATGTATGAATAAAATTTACATGAAAAACTTTTATGCAGTGTTTGTATTTGTATTGAATTTTCTGAATATCCTGATGTAAATACTGTGATTCTTCTGATGAAATGAATTATGTGGGATATAAAGTAATGTCATGTGTTAAAATTTTACACATTTTTATTGTGTTTAAATTTATTTTATTATGTTTTATAACTATTTTATTTCATTTTTTTGTCAGGTGTTGACCAAAATAAGTCAAACGTAGTGTTAAACTTTTGTTGTTTGTTTTCTTACAAATCTCGTATATTTGCAGGATTTCATTTGTATGGGAAATCTTGAGGATTTACAGGTATTCACTGAAATGTCAATTTTAGTTGAAATCTCGTGATTTATTTGTATTGTAAACGAAGCATAAGGGTTTTTATATGATTTGCAAAACTATTCTCAATAAACTTCTGTTATAAGAAACGCATTTCCAATTCCTGTAGTTTTTCTAAACTTTTATCCTTGAAATGCGTTATATTTCAATTATTCTTATAAATTTCTATACATTTTTATATCAAATAAATTATTATATTTTCAATATTTAGTCTTATTTTTACTACAAGTTTCGCTAAGTGCATTGAGTAAGAGAGAACTGCAGCTTACTCATCCAAAGGTAAAACATGATTGTGTTTGCCTGACTGCTTTAAACCATATTAAAAAATAACCGCTGTTTCCTCAGGTATATAAATAAAAAATTTTAAAGAAAAATCTGATTTCGGTAAAAGTTTAATATGCCAATATTTTGGAAAGTAGAGTTTTTAATTTGTTTTTGTGTTGTACTGTTATTTACTGATTCAATAAATGTAAATGCGTAAATGTTTATGCGGATTTATACAAAAAACTATCTGACAGCCGACATTAAATTGCCGCCGCATTTTTTTATTCAGCACCCGCCGCCGATTAATTTACTCGGAGCAGATCTCTGATAACAACCCTGGGTGATACTTTTCGAATTAAGGTGTTGTCAAACACCACAAGACGTATTACATCGTGCAACCATTATTTTGTATCTTCCACATGTAGATGTCGCATAAACCAAAAAATCAAAGACAAAAATGTACATGAATTTATTAAAGAGAGAACATGAGTTGTAACTATTTTACAATAGGTGGCGCATCAGAGTTTTTATTCTCAACATTAGGCATATTGTTCTGCAGAGATATTCTCCATTAGGCATATTGTGCTACAATATTCAACAGTATATTATTGATTCTCTATTTCCTTCGTAACATAAATGCAAAAATATATGTTGTTTTATGTGCATATTATACTTTAATTTTGTAAATTAATATTCATTTAGATGTTTAGGAGCACAATATGTATTGCATTATTTTATGTGTACAGTCGAAGCCCGATATAACGAATTATGTATTGGCAGGCCCATTCGTTATTCCGAAATATTCGTTATATCGCAACACATATTTGTATGAACTTTTACAATTTTTAAAATTTTTGAGATTACTAAAATATTAAAAAAGGACTGCAATAATGGAACACGCATACAATAGAGGTTTAGTAACAAAAAATTCTGAAATGATTTTTAATTTAAATAATTTCTTATATTTTGTAACTTTTTCCTACATTACCAATTATTCGTTTAATCGAATATAAATTTTCAGAATTATTCGTTATCTAAGGTAGTTAATGTAATTAAGTCGTACGTTATATCGCGTTTTCGTTATAGTGAGTATTCGACTGTATTTGTTTTTTTTGTGAAAGAAAAAATTAACATATATATACATTTGCCAACGCATTAATACTCTAAAGCTACACTCACAATATTATTTCGTTAAAAATAATTTAAAATACATATTAAAATAATCGAAAATTCAATCAAAAAGAGCACTACTGATTTTTCATTATATTCAGCCCATTTTGTTGTTTATTTTCAATCATTTTTTAATAATCGACAAAAGTAGTAAAAGCAATCGAAAGCGTTTAAAATAACCATAAATTTTTAAGTGAGAAAACGTAGAAAAAAAGACATTTTTGTGGTTTGTTTTCAAATTCAAATTTTTTTGTTTGTATGAAATTCTACAACACACACATTTTCTGCGTGTAAATAGGTGATGGTCTTGCTACCGATGTGATATTAGATGAATTATTTTTATGAAATTGAAACTTATTTGGGAAGTTGTTGTCGTATATTTGCTATATCAGTTTTGTTAGTGCTTAAAGAAGAACTGTTATTATGATTTATATCCGGTGAAACTATTTACATTTTTCCAAAGATATTCCACTAAAGTTGATGTGTTGATTGCATAGGTGAATTCTTGAATAATTTCCTTATGCGGACTTTACTTCTCTTTTAAATATATCTTTTTTTTAAAGATATAACGTTTTGGTCGTTGATATTTATATTAAACATATTTCTTTCTTTCTTAATTTTTTCTAGGAACTCGTTTAGCAATAGTGTTTTAGTTCTTTGGAGGATCGATTGATTAGCCGCCTGGATAATAATTTTTTTAATGTTTGCCGCTTCTCTATTGGTATCAGTGCTTAGCTAACATTCTGTATTTTGTTTACAGAAAATTTTTTGAAATTTTTTCCAGCCAGCTTGCTATACTTTAAATTTTGGTTTTGATGAAAAATTAATGAGGTAATAATTGGGAAGTGATCGCTCCCACATAAGCTCTCTTCAACTTTCCAATTAACCATTGTCGCTATAGAACAAATGGGAGGTCGCGACCTTTTGGGGGTCCGTAGCTGCATTCAAAGGGGTCCGCGAAGAGTTCGAAAGAAATTCTTCAAGAATAAGAAGGTAATAATAAATAATCTTCCAATGTCAGTTGCCATAATTGTATTTAAAAAAATTTATAAAAATAATGAATATATCTCACTTTTTAAAACTTTTGAATGGAATAAGAACTAAGTGTAGCTAAAAAAGAAACTCTGATAAAAAGTCAGGTAAATGTATATGGGGTATTCCAATGCATAGGACTTTTAGGCTCCGGCAATTTTTTGTTTAATTGAATACACATTGTTTTTTTCTAAAACATCAGCAGAGTATAAGTACACTCAGAATATTATGTAGTTAACTGTTTGTAGTTTAATAAAAAAGTTTTCCGTTCCATTTAAAAATAAAGGAAGGTACATTTATTTTTCAAAGAAACATCTATATTAACTTTTTTATACATTTATTCGAAATAATTTACTATCATTTACCTATTTTTTTTAGTTTCATTTATTTTTTTCATTTGTTTAAAATTTAATAAAAATTTACCCACAAAACGGAAACTTGTGGTTTATTTGTGTCCGTAACAGTTATTACAAATTTAAATTTTGTTTGCTGTCTGTTTCAAAAAAAAAAATATTCAAAAAATTTCAATTTGTTTTTTTTATTTAAATTGGTTGTATATATACAAAATTTTTCAATACAATTTACAAGAACTTCATAAACACACATACATATACAAATACATTCACACAAAAAGTGTTTATAGATTCATATGCATACATACATTTTGTATTGTACGAGTATATTAAAAAAAAACAAAAAATACAAAAACGGAAATAATTTCAAATAAATGAAAAAAACATTTATTTTTTAAGGATTGGTGGGTAAAATTTTGACATTTATTTTAACTGATTATATCAGTTGTTTCTTACGGATGTGTTAGTTGATTAATCAACATTTAAAAATAAATTACAAATGACATTTAATTTAAATGAAAATTAAGTAGACCGGTTTTGAAATGAAATATCATTTCTTTTAAATGATATTTTCAGTTATTTTAACTTACAAACTTTTTTAAGTGTATGTTTAAGATTTGATTTGTCATATTAAAAAATTACAGATCCTTAGAAGTTTTTCATAGAAAAGATTCTAACTTAATTGAATTCTCAAAATTGGAAATAGTAAAAATGTTTCTGAAAAAAATCTTAAAAATTAAAAATATTTCAAAAATTGCTCCATAAATTTTTGCGGGTTTATGTTTCAGGCGGCCTAAATATAAGAAAAAATGATTTTAAATCAGCTGTATTGCCAATAGCAAAAAGTAGGGATAAAAGCAGGTAAATTATTAAATATTGAGCAGAATCATTTTATAAATTGTTTTTATCTTTTCCAAAATTAATTTATTTGGATTTGTGTTGTGTAATATGCACTTTCTCGGACGTTGTTCAAAAAAGAAATAAATGACCCCCTCTGGAATAAAAGGAGAACATGTTTTTTACTATTCTTTTAATTTAACAATTAAAGTGATTACGAAAAAGTCCAACGCAATGACGTAGTGATTTATAAAATTCGATTTTTTTACACTCGCGTTGGCGTTAGAAAGTGAAGTGTAGGTGAGGCGTTGAACGTAGGGGATTTACAAATTTGGGCCAGCTATTTTAGTAGGCGAATTTAAGTTTCCAAAAACGTTTTCGTTATTTAGTTTGTGGTGGAGGGGTAACGTACGCACAGACTATGTTGAATTTTCTGCCAGACTTTACTTCAAAGCATACTGTATCAAAATCTTTTTTAAGGGTAACGACTTTGAGTTCTATGTCACGTATAACCCTGGGATTAACCTTTGTGCCATTTGACAAAGCTCTTGTCGTTTAATCCCGGTGACATATCTTGTTGGCAAGCTGTCAGTTGGTGTTGCCCAGCCAGTGACGGTAGACCGAGAAGGTTACAGTGCCACAGGTTACAGTGAACAAAAAAAAAAAAAAGAATGCAGAAACATAAAAAAAGATTCCATATAAAAAAAGGTAAGTAAAAAATACATTATTGTTGTTTTCCTTTTTCCCAATACTCTAACCTGTTTCGTTTGTTAATTTAAGCTAGTTGTTGCCCAAGCATGATTCGCTTTTGGCGGGCAGCAAGGATCTTATGTGCTGCCGGACCTGCTCACCCTCTTCCATGACAATCTGTCCACTACGGCCGTTTCTAACTTACTTACCTATAAACTGGTTTTACTGCATGCTTATAAAGCCCATTTTAAATTATTAAAATAAAGTTTCTTAGTAATGAAGTTTTTATGTATTGTTTATCTATTATTTTGTAAATGAGTTCTTATTCTTAATTTGTTTCCAAACACTCAATATAAAATAGACAATCATCAATAAGCAATGACTAATAGGGGAGAGCGTGGATACTGAGGAGGTTGGGTAGCGGCAACCGAAAATACTAAGTATTCTATCCTGCTGGCTCTTGTGGAATTTCGCAATTCTTATTCTCTATAATTTACTAATAAAATTTTCATGTTTCTTTGCAATAAAAACAATTTATAAAAAAGAATATGATTATAAGATCTAAAATCCTAATAATACTATTCATTTAATAAAGTTTCTTTAAACAAATCAAATATCTCCATAGTTCTTTTATTTACTGGAATATTCTCATTATTTTACAATTTATTTCGCTTCCAATTCTTATATTAAAGTTCGGTTTCTAGGTCTCTAAAATGGCGGCTGCAAATTTCTAAAATTTAAATTTCATTAATTAAAAGGGGCAATCAACTCTTTTATTTTCGGGCTACCTCCTAATCTCTTTCGGCCTCTTATGCGGATTAAGTGCCGGGTTTTAATTTCTTGCAGGTTAGTCCGTCCGTATGCTGTCTGGGTTAAGCGTCCGCACGTAAGTTTTCACCAAACAAAATATTTAAAAAAATATGTATATGTTACACTCAATCTCTTTTCAGGTTGGGGTCAACATCACTAATTATTCTGGGCCATTACACCCTAATATTACAATCCCCTAGGAATAAGCTCACCCCTATGAACGTGCCGCGCACGTTCCCCAAAACTCCCGAAAGGTCTGCTAAAACGGGTTAAAGGTTAGTGAATGTTTTTCCCTAAAAAGATATAATTCTTTAAATCTTCTTTACCAAAGGGGCATTTATATATATTTTATTTTTAGCGTCACATCCGTCAGTCCTCTGATTACAAGGTCCTAAACCTTCTAATGGATACCTGGACACTGTTCCCGATGGTGGTCGCTACTTGTGCTTCTGGCAGATGGGGCTCCTAAACTCTCCTTGTGTGTGGGTGTGGATTACCTTCGTTACCTTTTTATCTTTAAAAAATTTTTAGTATATTGGTGTCTTTTTATTGTTTTAATTTGTTGGGTACATTTTTGGTTTGATTTCTTTCTTTAATTTAATTTGCTGTTTCCTTTCGTTGTAGTTTTTTTAATCATTAAATTCTCTTTTAGTTATTGTACTTGTTAACCTTCTATTAGTCCTTTTTCTCTTACTTCACTTTTATTAAAAAAAATAAAATTTTCCTTTTTTTACACTTTTTCAAAAAAAACACTAATTTTCTCCACCAAAAACTTCTATCACTTTTTCTTCTTTTTTACAACCTCACTTTTCCAAATCCAAATTTAAAACTTAACTTCTCCTTTTCGTAATAACCCAAACACTTATTTTTCTCTATAACCAAAAAACTCAAAACGGAATATTTTGCTCTATTTTTCCTTTTCCCCTTGCATCACCGTGGCCATTTTCCCCCTCTGTTAGATGTTTTTCTTCTGTTTTCTCAAGGTTGCATTCTAATGCAATTCTATGTTTTTACACCTTTTACAGTTGCATTAGAATGCAACCTTAACCCTTTCGGAGGCGGACATGACATCTATTGATATGTGGATCAAAATTCCTACACCCTCTGTCCTTCTACATCACAAACGTAACTGTACTAAGATAAGACGACTGCTTAACCATCTGACCTAAGCAAGGACTTGACTGCTATGCAACTAATTCGCAGTTTGGTCCTATTCAGGTTCTTTGTTATTGTTTTTCATTCAGAAGTGACTAACACAGACACACACACATTTTATTCTTAAATTTTTATTTATCTAGCGTTGTAGAGTTTTTTATATTTAGTGGGTGGCAAGATGAATTGTTAAAAAAAAAATTGAAATATAAAGAGCATGCGATAAAAATATTGAGTGTTATTACATAAAATAATAATATTTTTATTTTTAAGAATGAATTGTTATAAGCATAGAGGAAGAATAAGTATAGAGATTGCAACGCCGGAAACTGAGAGAAAGCAGGGGAAAATTTAGCAAATTTCCCTGATTTCTGTAAAAATTTTAGTAAATTTCCCTGTTTTTAAACCTTTTTTTCAAATCCAATTGGGAAATCTGCTAAAAACTAAATGGATTTGCAAAGAAAATCAATTGGAATCGCAAAAAAAAAAAACAATTAGAAAAGATGCCGAACCTTTGTAATTTGCCCATATAAAACCAAGAGAACGTTTTTTTACTACGTAAGCGGCTTCATCATGGTGTGTTATAAGAGATGAATTTGTTTATTTTGCAGAAATGTAAAAATTTGAGGATAGAGAATAAATGTGTACAAATGGTAGAAAAAGAGAATAATTTGATTATTGTTTTGAAAATAATGTATGCTGGTTTTTTAATACATTGACATAAGAGATTTTTTATTTCTTCTTTATTTCATCTGCTACTCGTTTAATATTTTGTTTGTTTTTGTTTGATGTGTTCTTGGGAAGAAGAGTTATTTGTTTATTTGTTTAGTATAGAGATTGCAACGCCGGCAGCGACCAAATAAAATTTTATACTGAGGGAAAACTGGGGAAAATTTACCAAATTTCCCTGATTTCTGCAAAAATTTGAGTAAACTTCCCTGTTTTTAAACCTTTTTTTCAAATCCAATTGGGAAATCTGCTAAAAACTAAATGGATTTGCAAAGAAAATCAATCGGAATCGCAAAAAAAACAATTAGAAAAGATGCCAAGAGAACGTTTTTTTACTACGTAAGCGGCATCGTCATGGTGTGGTTTAATTGAATAATTTTCTTTTGCTGATAAAGATGATACATTTTGCAGTTCTACATCGTCTAGTGCATTCTGCGAGTGTATGGTGCGAACCGTTATTTTTTCTGTTGCTAGGTGGGATGAATTACATTGTGTTGAGTTAGTACAGTTTCTGTTATTGTTGTTGCTAAAGGTAGGATCACACGATTGCCGCAAATGCACCAATATGGCACAATTTGCATTGTGCTAAATTGACGCAAAATAATGAAATTGCCCCAATGAAATATTCTGTAGTCACACGATTGCCATGTTTTATACAATTTATTTGGTACGAAATGTGTAAAATAATTGCCGCAGCACAGTCACACGATTGTTCTAACTAGCGTCAACTGTAAAAACAGCTGTTGTGTTAGCTTGTTTTATTTGTTTGGAAATTCTAGTTTTTCGGTGATTAAAAATTGTGTTCTCTAAAAAATTTTTTCTTCATTAAAAAAAAAAAGAAATTTGTATCAATTCTGTGTATAGCATGTGCATGTGAAAAAAAGAAGTATATGGGTCAGAGATTGGCTTACAAAAAGGGCTACTGATGGCGCATATGGACAGACTTTAAAAGAATTTCAGGAAATAGACAACCAAAGATTTTTGTTTAAAAATTTCATACGCATGAATGATGAAACTTTTGAAGAGTTATTACAACTGGTGTCGCCATATATAATAAAACAAGACACAAACATGCGAAAGGCTATTCCAGTATGTATATTGAAAAAATTGTATTTTTTTATTTATGTTAAACAAATATTGTCGCGATTTGTCCTCTTTTATTGCCGCACAAGAGCGCAATAAATATTGGTGCATTTTTGATATTTATATTCTCGCATAGTTGAATATCAAGCTGCCACATGATTGCCGTATCATGGTTGCATTTGATTGGGCTAAAGAAGCACAATATTGGCCTAGGTTGCGTATGCGCCAATAAATTGTGAAATCACACGATTGGGATATCAAGTAAGGCAATAATTGGTACATTTGGGCAATCGTGTGATCCTACCTTAAGTATTAAGTTTTGAAAACTTTTAACCGATATATTTTTGGAACGAAGAGGTAACTTCGAATTCTCACCCTCTCATATCCTATTGAAATATCAGATAATAGTGATGTGGAGTCAAATGTTAATATTATTAAGCCGGTTTCTTCCAACAGCGTTCCTATTTTCTTATTGATTTTTTCAACTTTGAAAACATTTTGAGACTTTAGCTCTTCTTTTATTTCATCTTTGGTTATACTAATAAATAACCTCCTTGGAGAAATTCAGTGAATTGTGTTCCGACACTTCTATTTTGATGGAAGGAGAAAGGACTTAAGCTTAATAAACTTATATGCTCGTTTTACATTTTTATTAGAATGGTACCGTTTCTTAATTTGTTACAAGTTGTAACTTCACCTCCACATATGGTATCGATTACCTTTTTAATTAACAAGAGTGATACTTTGGAAAGCGAATCTTTACTTTTTACCCTGGGCATTACTATGTACTTAGTACCTGGAGTTTTTAAATTTATTATTTTGTCTTTTTCAATTAATAATGGTGGTTGAAATATGACATTTTTAATTTAAATAATTTCTTATATTTTGTAACTTTTTTCTACATTACCAATTATTCGTTTAATCGAATATAAATTTTCAGAATTATTCGTTATCTAAGGTAGTTAATGTAATTAAGTCGTACGTTATATCGCGTTTTCGTTATAGTGAGTATTCGACTGTATTTGTTTTTTTTTGTGAAAGAAAAAATTAACATATATATACATTTGCCAACGCATTAATACTCTAAAGCTACACTCACAATATTATTTCGTTAAAAATAATTTAAAATACATATTAAAATAATCGAAAATTCAATCAAAAAGAGCACTACTGATTTTTCATTATATTCAGCCCATTTTGTTGTTTATTTTCAATCATTTTTTAATAATCGACAAAAGTAGTAAAAGCAATCGAAAGCGTTTAAAATAACCATAAATTTTTAAGTGAGAAAACGTAGAAAAAAAGACATTTTTGTGGTTTGTTTTCAAATTCAAATTTTTTTGTTTGTATGAAATCCTACAACACACACATTTTCTGCGTGTAAATAGGTGATGGTCTTGCTACCGATGTGATATTAGATGAATTATTTTTATGAAATTGAAACTTATTTGGGAAGTTGTTGTCGTATATTTGCTATATCAGTTTTGTTAGTGCTTAAAGAAGAACTGTTATTATGATTTATATCCGGTGAAACTATTTACATTTTTCCAAAGATATTCCACTAAAGTTGATGTGTTGATTGCATAGGTGAATTCTTGAATAATTTCCTTATGCGGACTTTACTTCTCTTTTATATATATAACGTTTTGGTCGTTGATATTTATTTTAAACATATTTCTTTCTTTCTTAATTTTTTCTAGGAACTCGTTTAGCAATAGTGTTTTAGTTCTTTGGAGGATCGATTGATTAGCCGCCTGGATAATAATTTTTTTAATGTTTGCCGCTTCTCTATTGGTATCAGTGCTTAGCTAACATTCTGTATTTTGTTTACAGAAAATTTTTTGAAATTTTTTCCAGCCAGCTTGCTATACTTTAAATTTTGGTTTTGATGAAAAATTAATGAGGTAATAATTGGGAAGTGATCGCTCCCACATAAGCTCTCTTCAACTTTCCAATTAACCATTGTCGCTATAGAACAAATGGGAGGTCGCGACCTTTTGGGGGTCCGTAGCTGCATTCAAAGGGGTCCGCGAAGAGTTCGAAAGAAATTCTTCAAGAATAAGAAGGTAATAATAAATAATCTTCCAATGTCAGTTGCCATAATTGTATTTAAAAAAATTTATAAAAATAATGAATATATCTCACTTTTTAAAACTTTTGAATGGAATAAGAACTAAGTGTAGCTAAAAAAGAAACTCTGATAAAAAGTCAGGTAAATGTATATGGGGTATTCCAATGCATAGGACTTTTAGGCTCCGGCAATTTTTTGTTTAATTGAATACACATTGTTTTTTTCTAAAACATCAGCAGAGTATAAGTACACTCAGAATATTATGTAGTTAACTGTTTGTAGTTTAATAAAAAAGTTTTCCGTTCCATTTAAAAATAAAGGAAGGTACATTTATTTTTCAAAGAAACATCTATATTAACTTTTTTATACATTTATTCGAAATAATTTACTATCATTTACCTATTTTTTTTAGTTTCATTTATTTTTTTCATTTGTTTAAAATTTAATAAAAATTTACCCACAAAACGGAAACTTGTGGTTTATTTGTGTCCGTAACAGTTATTACAAATTTAAATTTTGTTTGCTGTCTGTTTCAAAAAAAAAAATATTCAAAAAATTTCAATTTGTTTTTTTTATTTAAATTGGTTGTATATATACAAAATTTTTCAATACAATTTACAAGAACTTCATAAACACACATACATATACAAATACATTCACACAAAAAGTGTTTATAGATTCATATGCATACATACATTTTGTATTGTACGAGTATATTAAAAAAAAACAAAAAATACAAAAACGGAAATAATTTCAAATAAATGAAAAAAACATTTATTTTTTAAGGATTGGTGGGTAAAATTTTGACATTTATTTTAACTGATTATATCAGTTGTTTCTTACGGATGTGTTAGTTGATTAATCAACATTTAAAAATAAATTACAAATGACATTTAATTTAAATGAAAATTAAGTAGACCGGTTTTGAAATGAAATATCATTTCTTTTAAATGATATTTTCAGTTATTTTAACTTACAAACTTTTTTAAGTGTATGTTTAAGATTTGATTTGTCATATTAAAAAATTACAGATCCTTAGAAGTTTTTCATAGAAAAGATTCTAACTTAATTGAATTCTCAAAATTGGAAATAGTAAAAATGTTTCTGAAAAAAATCTTAAAAATTAAAAATATTTCAAAAATTGCTCCATAAATTTTTGCGGGTTTATGTTTCAGGCGGCCTAAATATAAGAAAAAATGATTTTAAATCAGCTGTATTGCCAATAGCAAAAAGTAGGGATAAAAGCAGGTAAATTATTAAATATTGAGCAGAATCATTTTATAAATTGTTTTTATCTTTTCCAAAATTAATTTATTTGGATTTGTGTTGTGTAATATGCACTTTCTCGGACGTTGTTCAAAAAAGAAATAAATGACCCCCTCTGGAATAAAAGGAGAACATGTTTTTTACTATTCTTTTAATTTAACAATTAAAGTGATTACGAAAAAGTCCAACGCAATGACGTAGTGATTTATAAAATTCGATTTTTTTACACTCGCGTTGGCGTTAGAAAGTGAAGTGTAGGTGAGGCGTTGAACGTAGGGGATTTACAAATTTGGGCCAGCTATTTTAGTAGGCGAATTTAAGTTTCCAAAAACGTTTTCGTTATTTAGTTTGTGGTGGAGGGGTAACGTACGCACAGACTATGTTGAATTTTCTGCCAGACTTTACTTCAAAGCATACTGTATCAAAATCTTTTTTAAGGGTAACGACTTTGAGTTCTATGTCACGTATAACCCTGGGATTAACCTTTGTGCCATTTGACAAAGCTCTTGTCGTTTAATCCCGGTGACATATCTTGTTGGCAAGCTGTCAGTTGGTGTTGCCCAGCCAGTGACGGTAGACCGAGAAGGTTACAGTGCCACAGGTTACAGTGAACAAAAAAAAAAAAAAGAATGCAGAAACATAAAAAAAGATTCCATATAAAAAAAGGTAAGTAAAAAATACATTATTGTTGTTTTCCTTTTTCCCAATACTCTAACCTGTTTCGTTTGTTAATTTAAGCTAGTTGTTGCCCAAGCATGATTCGCTTTTGGCGGGCAGCAAGGATCTTATGTGCTGCCGGACCTGCTCACCCTCTTCCATGACAATCTGTCCACTACGGCCGTTTCTAACTTACTTACCTATAAACTGGTTTTACTGCATGCTTATAAAGCCCATTTTAAATTATTAAAATAAAGTTTCTTAGTAATGAAGTTTTTATGTATTGTTTATCTATTATTTTGTAAATGAGTTCTTATTCTTAATTTGTTTCCAAACACTCAATATAAAATAGACAATCATCAATAAGCAATGACTAATGGGGGAGAGCGTGGATACTGAGGAGGTTGGGTAGCGGCAACCGAAAATACTAAGTATTCTATCCTGCTGGCTCTTGTGGAATTTCGCAATTCTTATTCTCTATAATTTACTAATAAAATTTTCATGTTTCTTTGCAATAAAAACAATTTATAAAAAAGAATATGATTATAAGATCTAAAATCCTAATAATACTATTCATTTAATAAAGTTTCTTTTAACAAATCAAATATCTCCATAGTTCTTTTATTTACTGGAATATTCTCATTATTTTACAATTTATTTCGCTTCCAATTCTTATATTAAAGTTCGGTTTCTAGGTCTCTAAAATGGCGGCTGCAAATTTCTAAAATTTAAATTTCATTAATTAAAAGGGGCAATAAACTCTTTTATTTTCGGGCTACCTCCTAATCTCTTTCGGCCTCTTATGCGGATTAAGTGCCGGGTTTTAATTTCTTGCAGGTTAGTCCGTCCGTATGCTGTCTGGGTTAAGCGTCCGCACGTAAGTTTTCACCAAACAAAATATTTAAAAAAATATGTATATGTTACACTCAATCTCTTTTCAGGTTGGGGTCAACATCACTAATTATTCTGGGCCATTACACCCTAATATTACAATCCCCTAGGAATAAGCTCACCCCTATGAACGTGCCGCGCACGTTCCCCAAAACTCCCGAAAGGTCTGCTAAAACGGGTTAAAGGTTAGTGGATGTTTTTCCCTAAAAAGATATAATTCTTTAAATCCTTTACCAAAGGGGCATTTATATATATTTTATTTTTAGCGTCACATCCGTCAGTCCTCTGATTACAAGGTCCTAAACCTTCTAATGGATACCTGGACACTGTTCCCGATGGTGGTCGCTACTTGTGCTTCTGGCAGATGGGGCTCCTAAACTCTCCTTGTGTGTGGCTGTGGATTACCTTCGTTACCTTTTTATCTTTAAAAAATTTTTAGTATATTGGTGTCTTTTTATACCCTTCACCATAGGTGGAAGGGTATATATAA
The DNA here is from genome assembly GCA_949748255.1 of Eustalomyia histrio. Taxonomy (NCBI): domain Eukaryota; kingdom Metazoa; phylum Arthropoda; class Insecta; order Diptera; family Anthomyiidae; genus Eustalomyia; species Eustalomyia histrio. The sequence goes on from OX456528.1 coordinate 7,005,145, forward strand.
GTTTGTCATTCCGTTTGTAATTTCTACAATATTGATCTTAGACCCTATAAAGTATATATATTCTGGGTCCATATGAAGAGCGAAGTTGATTTAACGATGTCCGTCTGTCCGTCTGTCCGTCTGTGTGTTGAAATGGGTTTTCCGAAGAACCCAGACATGATGAGGACTTGATTCTTTTTTATTTCTGTTACATGTGATCCATTTCTGTTTGCTATTAAAAATCAGACAGATCGGTTAATAAATGGCTGAGATATTAGCAAAAAACCAGGACTACCTCTAATTTTTCCAGTAAAATCCCTTTGTTTAATAAGAGTGTGAAGATAAATACGTAGGTTAAATACGTTTCACAACTATTGTGAATGATATAAATAAAAAATAAATAGTAGTGTCGCCAACTTTTTTTTGCCTAGAAAATGCCAAATTTGACAAGAAAAGCGCTGAAACATATGGAAAAATATAAATTTGAGATTTTACATGACATATTATTTTGGATTAAAATTTTTGGACATTTAAGAAAAAATAAATGGGGATACCGCTTGTTTGTGGAGAGCTATGAGGTAGTAGATTCCAACGATGTATTCATCTCCTTCAGAATACCATGGTGAAGGGTATATAAGATTCGGCATAGCCGAATTTAGCCGCTCTTACTTGTTATTGTTTTAATTTGTTGGGTACATTTTTGGTTTGATTTCTTTCTTTAATTTAATTTGCTGTTTCCTTTCGTTGTAGTTTTTTTAATCATTAAATTCTCTTTTAGTTATTGTACTTGTTAACCTTCTATTAGTCCTTTTTCTCTTACTTCACTTTTATTAAAAAAAATAAAATTTTCCTTTTTTTACACTTTTTCAAAAAAAACACTAATTTTCTCCACCAAAAACTTCTATCACTTTTTCTTCTTTTTTACAACCTCACTTTTCCAAATCCAAATTTAAAACTTAACTTCTCCTTTTCGTAATAGCCCAAACACTTATTTTTCTCTATAACCAAAAAACTCAAAACGGAATATTTTGCTCTATTTTTCCTTTTCCCCTTGCATCACCGTGGCCATTTTCCCCCTCTGTTAGATGTTTTTCTTCCCGTTTTCTCAAGGTTGCATTCTAATGCAATTCTATGTTTTTACACCTTTTACAGTTGCATTAGAATGCAACCTTAACCCTTTCGGAGGCGGACATGACATCTATTGATATGTGGATCAAAATTCCTACACCCTCTGTCCTTCTACATCACAAACGTAACTGTACTAAGATAAGACGACTGCTTAACCATCTGACCTAAGCAAGGACTTGACTGCTATGCAACTAATTCGCAGTTTGGTCCTATTCAGGTTCTTTGTTATTGTTTTTCATTCAGAAGTGACTAACACAGACACACACACATTTTATTCTTAAATTTTTATTTATCTAGCGTTGTAGAGTTTTTTATATTTAGTGGGTGGCAAGATGAATTGTTAAAAAAAAAATTGAAATATAAAGAGCATGCGATAAAAATATTGAGTGTTATTACATAAAATAATAATATTTTTATTTTTAAGAATGAATTGTTATAAGCATAGAGGAAGAATAAGTATAGAGATTGCAACGCCGGAAACTGAGAGAAAGCAGGGGAAAATTTAGCAAATTTCCCTGATTTCTATAAAAATTTTAGTAAATTTCCCTGTTTTTAAACCTTTTTTTCAAATCCAATTGGGAAATCTGCTAAAAACTAAATGGATTTGCAAAGAAAATCAATTGGAATCGCAAAAAAAACAAATAGAAAAGATGCCGAACCTTTGTAATTTGCCCATATAAAACCAAGAGAACGTTTTTTTACTACGTAAGCGGCTTCGTCATGGTGTGTTATAAGAGATGAATTTGTTTATTTTGCAGAAATGTAAAAATTTGAGGATAGAGAATAAATGTGTAGAAAAAGAGAATAATTTGATTATTGTTTTGAAAATAATGTATGCTGGTTTTTTAATACATTGACATAAGAGATTTTTTATTTCTTCTTTATTTTATCTGCTACTCGTTTAATATTTTGTTTGTTTTTGTTTGATGTGTTCTTGGGAAGAAGAGTTATTTGTTTATTTGTTTAGTATAGAGATTGCAACGCCGGCAGCGACCAAATAAAATTTTATACTGAGGGAAAACTGGGGAAAATTGAGCAAATTTCCCTGATTTCTGCAAAAATTTGAGTAAACTTCCCTGTTTTTAAACCTTTTTTTCAAATCCAATTGGGAAATCTGCTAAAAACTAAATGGATTTGCAAAGAAAATCAATCGGAATCGCAAAAAAAAACAATTAGAAAAGATGCCAAGAGAACGTTTTTTTACTACGTAAGCGGCATCGTCATGGTGTGGTTTAATTGAATAATTTTCTTTTGCTGATAAAGATGATACATTTTGCAGTTCTACATCGTCTAGTGCATTCTGCGAGTGTATGGTGCGAACCGTTATTTTTTCTGTTGCTAGGTGGGATGAATTACATTGTGTTGAGTTAGTACAGTTTCTGTTATTGTTGTTGCTAAAGGTAGGATCACACGATTGCCGCAAATGCACCAATATGGCACAATTTGCATTGTGCTAAATTGACGCAAAATAATGAAATTGCCCCAATGAAATATTCTGTAGTCACACGATTGCCATGTTTTATACAATTTATTTGGTACGAAATGTGTAAAATAATTGCCGCAGCACAGTCACACGATTGCTCTAACTAGCGTCAACTGTAAAAACAGCTGTTGTGTTAGCTTGTTTTATTTGTTTGGAAATTCTAGTTTTTCGGTGATTAAAAATTGTGTTCTCTAAAAAATTTTTTCTTCATTAAAAAAAAAAAAGAAATTTGTATCAATTCTGTGTATAGCATGTGCATGTGAAAAAAAGAAGTATATGGGTCAGAGATTGGCTTACAAAAAGGGCTACTGATGGCGCATATGGAAAGACTTTAAAAGAATTTCAGGAAATAGACAACCAAAGATTTTTGTTTAAAAATTTCATACGCATGAATGATGAAACTTTTGAAGAGTTATTACAACTGGTGTCGCCATATATAATAAAACACGACACAAACATGCGAAAGGCTATTCCAGTATGTATATTGAAAAAATTGTATTTTTTTATTTATGTTAAACAAATATTGTCGCGATTTGTCCTCTTTTATTGCCGCACAAGAGCGCAATAAATATTGGTGCATTTTTGATATTTATATTCTCGCATAGTTGAATATCAAGCTGCCACATGATTGCCGTATCATGGTTGCATTTGATTGGGCTAAAGAAGCACAATAATGGCCTAGGTTGCGTATGCGCCAATAAATTGTGAAATCACACGATTGGGATATCAAGTAAGGCAATAATTGGTACATTTGGGCAATCGTGTGATCCTACCTTAAGTATTAAGTTTTGAAAACTTTTAACCGATATATTTTTGGAACGAAGAGGTAACTTCGAATTCTCACCCTCTCATATCCTATTGAAATATCAGATAATAGTGATGTGGAGTCAAATGTTAATATTATTAAGCCGGTTTCTTCCAACAGCGTTCCAATTTTCTTATTGATTTTTTCAACTTTCAAAACATTTTGAGACTTTAGCTCTTCTTTTATTTCATCTTTGGTTATACTAATAAATAACCTCCTTGGAGAAATTCAGTGAATTGTGTTCCGACACTTCTATTTTGATGGAAGGAGAAAGGACTTAAGCTTAATAAACTTATATGCTCGTTTTACATTTTTCGTTTTTATTAGAATGGTACCGTTTCTTAATTTGTTACAAGTTGTAACTTCACCTCCACATATGGTATCGATTACCTTTTTAATTAACAAGAGTGATACTTTGGAAAGCGAATCTTTACTTTTTACCCTGGGCATTACTATGTACTTAGTACCTGGAGTTTTTAAATTTATTATTTTGTCTTTTTCAATTAATAATGGTGGTTGAAATATGACATCACTGTTAGGTGGATTATTCATATTGTTTTATTTATATCTTGAGAGAGATCACTAGTCAAACTGAGCTTCGAAGAATATATTGCTTTGTAACATCGCAAATTACCTCCCAATATAGTAACTTACATATATCAAATAATATACCCACGAGGTGGCCTACATTGGCCCTTAACTAGAGGTGGGCACGTGAATCAAGCGTGTGGGGGAAGGGGGTCTTGATCTTTCTAGTTACCCTTGTGTATTGTGCTTTACATCTGTTAGGTCCACTTCGCCTTCGGCTGACTGCTCTTGCAGGCGACTTATCGCTGAGGTAACTAACCATCACCGTGATTATAGTGACATACAGTCCGTGTGTGATTATAAACATAGCCCGTGTATCATCATTAACTCAGCCCGAGCATTACACTTACACCACCCATGTGACATCACTTGCACCACCCGTGTGTATCGTATCCTACGCAAACGTGTTGTCATCATTAGCACAGCCCGTGCGTCAACATTCAACGTGCTATTTATATAATTATAATAATCAAAAATATATGTACAAGAAGAGATAAACAAATTAATTAATTTAAATTAATTCAAGTAGACCCTGGGCGCGACTAAGCTACCTCGTTACAAAAAAAAATAATTCTGTGAATGAATTCATAGAATTAATATTAATGAAGGAACTCCTGGATTAAAACATTAACAATTAAAATTAAGAATTCCATTTAAATATACTCAATTCAACTTTTGGTCAAAGAATTCATTCCTTAAGAAATGAATTGTTCTCGAATTCATTTAATTGTCAAATTCATTCAATTGACCCTAAGTAATAAACTTTTTCTTTGCGCTTAATTCCGTATGAAATTAAATTTACAGCGTTATGCAAACTCATTTTAAGGCTATAAAATGAAGAGTACAAAAATATAATACTTATAAAATTCTAATTTATTTAATTTGAGAAAGGGCTAAGAAATTGTTAATTTATGACCGTGCCTAATTCTACCTGACCATTTAAAAAAAATATCATGGAATTCGTAAGTCTATCTAATAATAGGTTAATACTGAAACCTAAAATACGTATTTTTGTTTTATTTTCAAGTTTTCGATTTGAAATTTGTATGGAATTTGAAAGTCCAAAACTTCAGGTTTATATAAACGTAGAAGACAGAATTTTACTCAATTTATTATTTTCTTTTGTTTTTGTGGAAAATTTTTTACGTTCACAATCAAAAAAAAATGTAAGATATCCCTGTAAAATGCTCAGGAGCCAAAAAGAGAAAACATCTGTACTACACAAAGCATTTTGAAATTTGGTATTGCAAAAATGCTCATGAACACATTGCATACGCTACATTTTTGAGCCTAACTGTACCTAAAGTGGCACAGAAAAGTATACATACCCCTTAATAAAATGGTTGTTAAACAAAAGCAGACTTTTTTAATTACAAAAAGTATATTGTGTGACTCTACAAAAAATTTAATATACAGACTGGGGTGGTGTAGCATGCTTGCATTATTTTAGTAATGATGAACTTATTACTTCAAGTGACTGACATCCAAATATCGTATGTCACACTGAATTTAATCATGCTTAATTTTAAAATGTTACTTGAAACCCATTTGTTTCCAACATGGGAAACTATTTAAAATACACATAAACTTGTATTATTATTAGGTTATTATTATTAGTATATAAGCTAGAATAATTTATAATTTATGGCAATTAAATAAACAAAGACGAAGAGTGAAAGTCATTAAAAATTATAAAAAGTAATAGTTTTGATCTACATGGCGATCCTGCCAGACTTTTGGGGTGCTCAACTATAAAGCACCCAAAAACAGCTATTATCCTTAAAATTCGTTGGAGTGCTCGAATATAAAGCACCCAAAGCAAAATTAATAAAATCACTCTGCCAGTCCTTTGGAGTGCTACACTATAAAGCACCCAAAGTGGGAAAACAGGCAAGCCTCCTAGGGTATCTCAAATAAAACAGCCAGAGAGAGAGAAAAACAAACACAAAAAAGGGATACTCCATTTTAACCAGTTCCTGGCGGACAGCCAAGTCTCCGCCAGATGTCTGAAGAAGGTCCACAGCAATTGACCTTGGAACAGTACAGAGCAAGGAATAGCAAAAAACAACAAGAAGACCCGAAAATACCAAAAGTGAAAAAACCAAGGCGCAGAGGAGGACTACTCTGCAGACTAAAAAGAGAACGGGCGCTGTTATTGAGAGAAATAAACAGACAACCCTCTCCCAGCAGGAATGATGCCACAAATCTCTGGAGGAGAATAACCGAGTTGGAGCAGCTCATTAAAATAAAACTAAAAACAACTAACTAACTTTAAAATTAATTTAAATGAAGTGCACCTAAAGTGAACTCATAGGTCAATAGGCGTTAACCGCCGTGGACAAAATTTAAAAAAAAAAGAAAAAAAAGACAAAATATATAATAATAATAAAATTATTTATATGTCTCAAGTAATGACATAAACAACAAGAAATAAAAATAATATAATGATATAATCTTAAATATATTCATAATCGCCCTTTGATATAAATTAAAATTAAAATAATGACTTCATCATTAGAATGGTAGTCAGAATACTGGAAACTGATAGGAATGATAGGAGAACCTACAGAATAAGATTTAGCTACAGCACCACTAGAATAGAAGAGGAAACAATACGCTCAATAAGATAGAAAATAACAAAAATAGTAAGAAGAGTAAGATATAGAAAATAAGGGTAGGAACCCATTAAAAATTATAAAAATTTGCGAAAAAAACATTTTAAAATGGGGAAACCAAACTCTAAGATAGAAAGACCGAACGCAAATGGAGTGAATAACGTAGAAATTATAGATCATACCACACAAATTGATTCGTTGTGGACACTTTTCCTTATAGCTATAATTATTAGTACAGTATACTTACTTTTTAAATTTAACCTACTTCATAAGAAATCCCTTAAGAGAAAATATGTAAGTCGAGCAAATGACTTAGATAAAGTATAGAAAAAAAAATCAGAAAAAATATAAATATATAATAATAACCAAAATAGACGATTTAAATGGAATGGAACCAAATTGTAAACAAAGCCAGATTAATTAAGGAAGAATTCGAACGAACATACAAATGCCTAAATGTTGATAGACCTATCAGAGAAGAGACAATAAGACTTCATTTTAATAACCTTTTTAAAAATCTCGAGAAAATACGAGTTTTATTTAACGTTTATTATAACAGACTTACATTATCACATCAAGCTAAAGCAGATGCATTTTTTTAGATTTAAAAAATAAAATTACAAAAATAGCAGCAAAAAGGCTATAACAATAGAATTACCTAATTCAATAGAATAACCTTATAACTTCACTATACCATCGACAACAGACAAAATGAGCCAAACAATCGTTGAATTTCTCAATACAGCTTCCAAGCTGATTGCAGACTTCGATGGGAAGCCTGAAAATCTGACATCCTTTATCGATTAATTAAATTTAGTTGATACAATAAAGGGTCAACATGAGCTAGCTGCAGTATCCTTAATAAAAACCAAATTAAAAGGAACGGCTAGAAATTTAATAACTAATGAATCAAACATATCAAATATAATAACCAAACTCAAAGTTAACGTGAAGGGCGAATCTGTCGAAGTCCTTTCTGCAAAAATAATGAGTACAAAACAATTCAATAAAACACCAAACGCTTACTGTAACGAAATAGAAAACCTAGCGAAATCCTTAGAAAATGCATATACATATCTCAGATGGTTTGCCATGCCAATTAGCAACCAAATACTCGACGCAAGTTGCTGTAAAAGCACTTACTAAAAACTGCACCCTTGATAAAGTAAAACTTATCATGGAGGCAGGACAATTTAACAGTATTAATGACGCTGTTGGTAAATTCATATATAGTTGCACAGAGGCAACTGGCAACAAAATGCCATATTATATTTTGGACAGAAACCAAACAATAATTTCCGAGGAAATTATATAAAATTAAATAAAAGAAAAAATTATCCAAGATATAATAACGACAATAATAACACCAACAATGGTTATAATACTAATAGGAATAATTTCAACAACAGAAGCCAACAAAGGTACAATAACAATCGTAGAACTAGAAACTACGTCAGAGTAACAGACTCAAACGAAAATGATTCGGAAAACTCGAATCATCCCCTAAGGGAAACTCAGTAAATAATAATGTATATAATCTGAACCTCAGTTTTTGTTTCCTCATTAATACTCAAATAGATAAAACTAACACCACAGTAACACTACTAATAAACACAGGAGCTGACATTTCACTAATAAAACAAAACACATTTCAAACTAAACCAAATAAATACTAACAAAACAACCACATTGACGGGAATAGGACAAGGTAAAATTAAATCAATAGATACTACATTTTTTGATTTAAAATTTAAAAATTTCTTAATACCCCATAACTTCCAAGTAGTACAAAATGATTTTCCAATACCCTGTGACGGAATCATTGAAATGGATTTCATAAAAAAAAATACAATTGTATATTAGATTTCAATGAAAAATCCAAGCTCAAAATTAACGAGGATGAGACTCGACTTGGAGGATAATGATTTTACAGTGGAATATCTTAGGGGAAAAGATAATTACGTTGCCGACACGCTATCGCGTATAACTATAAATGATTTCAAAGACATGAATAAAAAAGTTTCTTCAGTATGAGGGGTCACGACTCGATCGATGGCCAATAAAGAAGAAAAAATCAGTAGTTCTAATAAACAGCTTAAAAATAATAATAATAAAGATAATCCCAGTATACAGGTTGAAAAGTTCCTGCGCTCACCAAGAGATGGCACTGCTAGCTCCAAACTTTTTTTCTCAAGTTGGTATAACTGTCCTGAGAACACATGCAAAGTTGCAAGTCATTCTGTCAATTATTTCTTTGTTTACAAGCTATTTTAAGTTGACGTGTCATTGATTATTTTAATATGAAAAAAATTGAATATCGTGCAAATTATGTTTTTTCAGTCGTGGTTTGTTAAAAAAATATGATTTCTAGGGATCTTCCACTGATCCCGGGTTTTTTAATGAAAAACGATTTGTTTATTTTTTATTTAAATATTATTTATTTATACTTATTTTACTTATTTATAATTTTAACTTTCACTTTAGGTTCTTGTAGCTTCCTGTTATTGCACTTGCATTTGTCAATTAAAAACTAAACTGGATTTTCAATGAGTGCAGCTATTTATACTTATGCTATTGTTTATTCAATTATCATGAAATATGAATCACCAATATGTTGCCATCCAAATATGGTAGCAGGGTTTCTAATTTCATAGATAAATCATACTATCCATAGGTCACTGATCTGATCATATACCTATACAATGAATTCCATTGTTATGTTATAGAACAAAGGAACATTAAACCAAAACACCAAAGTTCCTGCACATAAAAATGTAGCATAAACAAATCAATTCATTTATTATTCATTGATAACGAAACAGAGTTTCTTAACTCCCCCCTGTGTTTAAGAGATGAGTCCCGCATCTTTATACGCGTCGTCAATACGTTTACTTAATTCTTGAAAAGTTAATTCGTTATCATGACTGACGTCAACAAGTTTTGTTTTAAAATGTTTCATTAATTTAAATGCAGCGAGTGTCGCGATCAATAAAACAAACAGCATGATTAAAATTATCAATATTACGTTATTTGTTTTGGTTTCTCTTTTCAGATTCAACAAATTAATGTTGTCTAAGGTAACGTTAAATTCGTTATCTTCTACAGTGTTTAATATTTCATAATCATTGATTTTGTTAGTTCTTATATAATCCCATATTTGATATGATGGATTTTCATAAACAATTTCATCTATAGTGGTATAATTTTCAAATACAACTAAATAATTTCCATCTACATTGAAGGTATCTATGGTATGATTTCCATTTACAAGTATAGCACCTTCTTTAATTATCTCTATATTTTGGGATTTTGCTTTAATTTTGGTACAATTAGCTTTTTTGTTGTTTAATAAATTTGATAAACAGGTTGGTTCATTTATAGATTTACAGTAAGTATTTTTTAATTATAATTTACAATTTCTTACATTTATATATTTTCCTTTGCATCTTGCAATATTTTTACTTAATAATAATTTTTCATTATTTCTATTAATGGCCATAATCTCGTAATAATTACATATTCGGTTTATAATAGGATATTTTATATATACTACAATACAATCCTTTATTTGGGCTGTTTTTAAAATTGAAGAATCTAAAAGGTCTGATAAGGTAATTCTTTCCTTTTCATGTTTAATTATTTCCTTTATTTCCCTTAGGTTTAATATTGTAGGGTTTAGTACATTTACTTTTCCCATTGAAATTGTTTGTATCATATTTTGTAAATCTGATACAATCAATTTCACTCTGTGTTTATACAATCTAATCGTGCGTGAAGCTTTATTTGATTTCTGAAAAGATTGTGACATATCGGATATCATTTTAAATAATTTGGAGTTAGTGGTAAATTGCTTGTTATTGTTGTCAATAAGATCATCTATTTTTTCGGTTATTTTAACCATATCGTCGTGATCTGGTGTACCTGCAATCCATTTCCATAATGTACCAATTTCATTTATACCACGCTTGGTCCTTGATTCTGGTACTAGGAATTCTTTCAAAAGTGCATCCAATAACTCTACTTCAAGATCGAGGGAATCTAGCTCCTTCTCTTCTGTAGTTTCTGAATAATAATCATTATTAGTATTATTTATCAAAATATATTCTACCGGTTGTTTACTTATTAAGGATAATGTTTCCTGTAGAAGTTGGTTGTAGTAAGTTAAGTTTGTCACATGAAATATTCTTCCATAATCATTATATATTGCAACTTTGCCATTTTCTAATAGTAAGTATTCTTCTCTGGTGTAATCTACTATTTCAGCATGTACGATGTTTTTTATGAACATTATTATGCCAATTGCAATCAATATTACAATGGTAAGTATTGAGGTGAGTAGCATCTAAAATATATAGTTTATTTAATATTATCCTTATGAATAATTCTATCATAATTATAAATTCTAACTGTGTTCCCTAAATCTTCTTTAACTTTCTGTTTTTTATATCTAGGTCTCAGCTTATTTCTTTCTGTAAGGATTTTTTCATAAATTATGTCTCCATCGTTAAAGTTCCTTTTATGTCTGCTTTTGTTAAATCTTTCTAACATTTTATCCCTAGCAGTTGTTAATTTAGAACGAACGTTCTTGTGTTCTGTTTTGTTGTAGAGTATGTCTACTGGTGTAAGATCTGTTACGGAATTTATACTTTTGTTATACTGTTGTACAGCTCTAAAAATTGCTTCGACGTTACTGATTAGATGGAATTCTTCTTGAATACATCTAGCCATTTCTATAATTGTCGAATGTACCCTTTCTACTTGACCGTTAGTAGTAGTATGTCCTGGGCTACAGTAAAATATTTGTATATTTAATCTTTCCATCAGTGATTTAAATTGAACTGATGCAAAGCCTGGTTCATTATCTAATGTTATTTGTTTAACATCAGGATAAACTTGTAGTATTTCCATGACTTTTTCGTCTAGATTAGTTTTGTCTTCTGTCAGTTTGACAGTTAAGAACTTTGAATATGCGTCAATGCATGTTAAAAAGTTCAAACTTTGTGCGAAAAATATATCAAGGTGTACTTGTTCCCCCTCCTTGTTAGGAATTGGAGTCTCTCCGATTGGAACGATTTTCGGATGTCTCTGATATTTATTTTTATTGCAAATTTCGCAGTTTCTGACCCTTTCTTTGATTCCTTTAATCATATTGGGCCAATAGTATTCTTTACTTATTTGCTTAAAGTTTTCTGCATAACCCCTATGTGCTCTGCAATGTGTTTCCTCGATGATGATCCTTTAATCTTCTTCGTTATAGGTATCTTGTGGAAATAGTCTTGTATGTCGAAATTTGACACTACTGAAAGTTGTAAGCAACATTTCCTTTATTTCGTACAGCACTTCAGGTGTACAATAGATTCCTGTGACTAAATTTGGTCGAATAAATTCTATTAGAATTTCTTTTAAATTATCGACTGTGTCGAATTGTATTAAATGTCTAGTTTTTCCAAAAACTTGAAGTTGTTCATGGATTGTAAATCTAGCATGGTGTATGACCAATTGTTGTTTAAACTGGTTAAGAGGTTTACGAGTTATTGGTATTTGTCTCTCATCGCTACTTTCGGCTGAATGTTGAGTACCAACTGATGATTCTTGATCATTTACTTCGGAATTACTGGATGAATCGGTTAATTGATTGATTTCGTCCGTTTCTTCAACATAGTTTAGGTATTGTCTTGATAGTGCGTCGGCAACTATATTTGTCGTACCTGGTTTGTAAACCATTTTTGGTGAGTATTCCTCAATTAATGCATGCCATCTTTTCATTTTGGCATTTGGATTTCTGGGTGAAACCGCAAAAGTAAGTGGTTGGTGATCTGTATGAATTTCTAGATCTTTGGAACCATAAAGATAATTTCTTAAATTCTTTAACGACCAAATAATTGCATATAATTCTTTCTCATTAGTTGCGTAATTTCTTTCAGTGGAATTTAATGTCCTTGATATAAAGGTGATAGGTCTTCCATCTTGTGATAGTACTGCACCAATTGCGTCATTAGAAGCATCGGTTGTGAGAATGAATTTTTTATTAAAATCGGGTTGTGTTAGCTCGATTTGTCCTATTAAGAGACGTTTCAATCTCTTAAAGGCGTTTTTACCTTCTTCATCCAAATGGATGTCTGTATGTTTAGACTTATAGGCTGAAATTCTGCCATTGTCTCCTGATAAGAATTTGGTAAGTGGTTTTGCGATTAAAGCGTAATCTTTTATGAATTTTTGGTAATAACCTGTCATTCCAAGAAAACTTCTTAATTGTCTTAGAGTTGTTGGCTCTGGAAATTGGTCGATTGTTTCCACTTTCTTAGGGTCTGTTTTAATAGTTTTATGTGTAACCACATAACCTAAGAATTCTACTTCTTTCTTGTAAAACTGGGATTTTTCTAAGGATATTTTCATGTGAGCATTACCAAGTGTATCTATTATAGTTCGTAGATGTTTGGTATGTTCGGATAAGTCCTTAGAGTATACTATGATGTCGTCAATGTAAATATGACAGAATTTTCCCACGAAATCCCTAAGGATATTGTCCATAGCTCTTTGAAATATGCTTGGAGCATTTTTCAGGCCAAATGGCATTCGAATATATTCGTATTTACCATTATTCACTGAGAAGGCTGTTTTCTCAACGTGATCTTCATGCATAAGGATTTGATGAAATCCCGATTCAAGATCTATTGTGGAGAAGTATTTGGCTTCGTCAAGATTTGATAATATAACATTAGTATCCGGAATAGGATATTTGTCTGAAATTGTTACCTCATTCAATTTCTTGAAATCTATTACCATTCTTTGTTTAGGTGTGCCATCTTCATGTGATCCTTTTTTTGGTACTACCCAAATAGGTGAATTATAAGGACTTTTACTGGGTCTTATTATTCCTGTTTCTAGCATTTTTACCATTTCCTCATTTATGAATTTATTCAATCCCAATGGATATGGGTATTGTTTACTCCATACTGCTTTATCAGTTGTAGTTCTAATTTCAGCTTTAATGTCGGTTCGGAAAGGTAGGTCGGTATTAATATTGGAATGTATTTCGTATACCTTTTCTATTATACTTTTTCTTAATCCCTCTACTTCATCTCCTTCAGTTTTCCTTATCTTTTTCTGACATTTATTATCAGTTATATATTTATTGAAATTTCTATCAAAATCCTCTGATTCTATATTCAATAAAGTGTCGGTATTAACTTCGACTGGCGTTTCAAGAATTGTTCCCTTATAATAAAAATTGTCGGCTTTATCATCGACTGGCGTTAAAGGATTTGTTCCCGAATTAATTAATTTGACGGTATTTAATTCTTCGTCTGGCGTTCTAGGATCTATTCCCAGATAATTATTATTTTTGCTGGAATTTCCATCAGCTGGCGTTCTAGGAATTTGTCCCAGATATAATTTATTTAATTCATGAACCTCTTCATTTTCCTCTAATGAAGGTTCTGATTCTTTGATTGTTGAACCATAAATCTTTTCTGATTTATTACCATACAATATTAAGTTGTTTTCAAAATCCAATTTTGCACCGTTTCTTTTCAGTAAGCTATATCCTATAATCATATCCGCGTCTAAATTTTCTACTTCATAAAATCTTTCTTTTATCCCCAAAACTGTGATGTTATGGTAATACTTAATTATAGAATATCCATTTATTGTTTTGACTCTCCTAAATATTGGAAGTTCATTTCTGTTTCTATAGATTCCCTTTTTTATATAGCAATTAGTTGCTCCTGTATCTATAAGAATTTTTTTCCTTTTTCTAGTTAGTCTGTCCGTTTTGAAGATGTAGGGAAGATTTAATTCTCCTCTAAAAAATGGTCTTCTGAAATATTATTAACCCTTTGTGTTTTAGGGGCTTGAGATTGTCCACTTCCTTCGGATGATCTCTTAGGTGCTTGGTTATCCTGATTTTGATTTCCATAACTTTTATGCTTATGGTAATTATTGTTATTACTATTCCAAGGCCTTTTTTGGTGATGGTTAGTATTATTTTGTGGATTTTTATTATAGTTATGTCCACTAGAATCAACTTCCATATACTCAACTTGATTCTTATTATTGCTATTAGTTTGATTATTATCACTATTCTTTTGATTATTATTCTTACCCTGCAATCATAGATTGTTCTGATTATTTTTTTTAGGGTTATATACGTTTGCGTGATTATTATTTCGGTTAAATTGATTGGCAAATTGTACTCTGAGATTATTTGATTCCAACTCCTGTGCCTTTGTCAATGCGTTTGGCAAATCAGGTGGTTGTAATGAGAATATAATATCTCCTAAAGGTTGATGTAACCCCGTTATAAAAATTCTCAGCGCGTAATTTCGGTTTCTTTCATTTAATTCGCGAGTTAAATCTGAGTCTGAACCATGTGTCATAATTGTCTTATTTATGAGCAACGTTAGTTTCTTATTAACCATATTGTAGTATTCTATTATAGTCAGTGAACCTTGTTTTAAAATACTTAGTTCTTGTTCTATAATATGTATCGGACGTTTATCCGCAAATGCAAAGTCTAGTCTAGCTAACAATGCATCGAAATTTAATACTGTACCGTGATTAGTTAATATATCATTGGCTTTGCCAGTGATTTTATTGCGCAGGATTGTGAGGGCAGCGAAGTATTTTCTACTTCCTGTATTGTAAAGACTAAGGGAATTAGTTGCTGATTCTCGCCAACCAACATATCCCTTACCATTGAAATCTGGCAATGATTTGATTATTTCCAATGATTCACTACTCGCGATAGTGTCGTCAATGGTTTGTTTTGTATAATCCCTAACCTGTGAACCCGTGACTAAAAGACTGTATTGTTTTTCTAAAGTTTAAATTTTGGCAAGCATTGGTGCCATTTTTTTTTAAAGAATTGCAGCATTATGTCCTGCTCTGAAACGGAAACACTTGGTGTGGTCATTTTCACAATGTTTTTAATTAAAGAAGACAAATTGTTTTATAAAAAGAAAATAGCTACTTATCTAAAAATATATATTAATCGCTTAAGGTTAAATCTATATAATCTTCACGTTGTAAGTATCTGCGTTTTCTTCTTAGTCTTTTTTTTAGAATATGTCGCCTGTGTGCTGTTTCTTCGTAAGCTATGCTATTTATATCTTCGAGAGAAGTTATTCCCGAATCGTACGGATAGTTAAGGTTAATAGTTATATATTCTTCAGCTTCTGAATGGTATTCTGAAGTTACTTCTTCTTCGCTCATTTATTTAAATTTTTTTTTTTTTTTTAATTTTAATTTATTTTCTCCTGGTAGGTAAGGATACTTTTCTATCTTTTCTCTTTATATTAAAGGATACTAAGATGATTGCTTTTTTCTCGACCCTGGTCGATACTTGATTTTTCGAGTAATTAATTGTCAGTGTTACCTTATATCTTTTTCTTTTCAGCTCCGTTTGATTTATCCTTTCTTGTCGGAATGTCCTGTGGGAGTTGTTTTTAGTTGAAAAAGCTGGTTTGTTGAAGGCAATCCTTGAAGCCCCACGTTGGGCGCCAATTATGTTTTTTCAGTCGTGGTTTGTTAAAAAAATATGATTTCTAGGGATCTTCCACTGATCCCGGGTTTTTTAATGAAAAACGATGTGTTTATTTTTTTTTAAATATTATTTATTTATACTTATTTTACTTATTTATAATTTTAACTTTCACTTTAGGTTCTTGTAGCTTCTTGTTATTGCACTTGCACTTGTCAATTAAAAACTAAACTGGATTTTCAATGAGTGCAGCTATTTATACTTATGCTATTGTTTATTCAATTATCATGAAATATGAATCACCAATATGTTGCCATCCAAATATGGTAGCAGGGTTTCTAATTTCATAGATTAATCATACTATCCATAGGTCGCTGATCTGATCATATACCTATACAATGAATTCCATTGTTATGTTATAGAACAAAGGAACATTAAACCAAAACACCAAAGTTCCTGCACATAAAAATGTAGCATAAACAAATCAATTCATTTATTATTAGTAGTAGGAAAATAAGGAGGCAACTTGATTTAATGGCTTTTTCATAAGGAGGCAACTTGATTTAATTGCCCTTCATACCTATGGGGACTCAACTTGATTTAATGGCTTTTTGTATAAGGGACCAACTTGATTTAATGGCTTTTTGTATAAGGAGGCAACTTGATTTAATTGCCCTTCATTTTTGATGTTGACACAAAATGGTTTAATTGCCTTCATTTTTGATGTTGACACAAAATGCTTTAATTGCCCTTCATTTATGATGTTGAGACAAAATGCTTTAATTGCCTTCTAGTGTGGCCGTCGGTTGTATGCTTATAATATAAAAGGGTTGTAATACAAAATTTTTATGATCAAGTGAAAGTCATTGATCTACATATTTGTTTTTGGTCTTTTTGAAATTATGTGGTTAGTGTGGCCGTCGGTTAATTCTTTTTATCTCTTGTTATACCCTCCACCATATATGGTGAGGGTATATATCAGTTTGTCATTCCGTTTGTAAAATGTCGAAATATAGGCTTAAGACCCCATAAAGTATATATATTCGTGAACCTTATGCAATTTTAAGTCGATTTAGCGATGTCTGTCTGACCGTCTGTCAATTTTTACCCAGATTATTGAACATCCTCCCGAGCAGTTTGGTATTTAAATTACATAAATTGACAAAACATATTCATATTACAGTTCATGCAAAATTAAGTATATACGTATATCATCTTCAGCCCCTATGGTGGAGGGTATTCAAAGATTCGGCACAGCCGAATTTAGCCCTTTTTTACTTGTGTTTATGTTCTATTTTTCTTTTTATTTTTTTGTGTTTGGTAATGTATATACCGTCGGTTCTTTGCTTATAATGTAAAAGTGGTGTTATGTGACAAGGGTCTTTGTTGTTAGTGTTGCCGTCGGTTAATTCTTTTTATCTCATGTGTTTTTTTTTTCTATTCTTTGGTGGTCATTGATCTACATATTTGTTTTCGTATTAAGAGGAAATTTGCTTGTAATGTAAAAGTGGTGGTTATACAAAATTTTTCTTGTTCGTGATTGGCAAGATTGACAAGGATCTTTTTTGAAATTATGAGTGTTGCCGTCGGTTAATTCTTTTTATCTCTTGTGTGTTTTTTTCTATTCTTTGGTGGTCATTGATCTACATATTTGTTTTTGTATTAAGAGGAAATTTGCATTAAGTGAAAGTCATTGATCTACATATGTGTTTTTTTTTTTTGTATTAAGAGAAAATTTCCATTTTTTCTTTCTTGTGTTTATGTTCTATTTTTGTTTTTGTGTTTGGTATATACATTCTACATGTACAAGTAGGTCATAAATTAATTATTTATTAATGTGACATTTTCATTAATCTACAAATTTTTGTGTTTTAATGAAATTCGAATCTGTTTGTTTTGTTCGGTTTTGTTTCTTGTAATAAAGCGGTAATTGGAATCTGTTAGTGTTTTGTTTGTTTGTTTGTTTGTTTGTTTAGTTGAGTATAATAAAAATTAGTTTTACATGTATTTGGTTTTATTTTACTTTCTTTTGAAAAAATTCTTAAATTAAAATCTCATTAAATATTTCTTATAAATTTAAATACGTATAATATAATAATTTCGGTTATTTTTTTTCTTTAATTAAAAATTTAGATGTTTATGATAGAGATTTATAAGATCGTTGACTGAATTTTCTCTAAATTTATAGATGATGCAACTACATGTATCAGGTCCTTCAGTACATCTGTCGTCAGACCATATGCAATCCTCAAAATGCTCTCCATGCACTGAATTAAGAATTCTTTTATTCTCATATAATTCGAAATAATCAGCGTTCTTTAAAAAGAAGTGTAAATCTTCTAGACATATAAACTCCTTATATTCATTAAGGAATTCTACAATTTGTTCCCGCATTGACATCTTAATCGTCTGAGTCGTTCTTTCTGTCTGAATCCAGAAATTATTATTATTTATTGTACCCTCCGCATTTATAATGTGAATATTTAAACTATTTGACAATACTATGAAAATAAAGTGTGCAATTTATTGTAATATCTTTAGGATACATTTCACAATATTTTGAAATAAAGAGTGAAGAATTAATCCGTCTTTGAAAAAAAAAAAAGAGAAAAAAAAGACAAAACAAATTTATTCCTCTTTTCATATTAGCCCATGGAATTTATTGTAGTAATTTTTAATATATAACAAGAAGTTAATTTAAAATTTAATTCATGTGAAAGTTTTATTCTTAACAAAGCCTTCAAAGAAACAACAACCATGAGCGCTGTATCAAAATCATTAATAAACAAATTTGATGACCTCAACAACAAACCAATTCTCCATATTAAAGGTATGGAGGATCTTAAATTATACAAAATATTGAAAGCAATTAAAATGCAAACGAAATATGGGGAAAGTATCCAGATTGAGGGAGAAAATTGTGTCATCTTTCTGCCAAAAAGATTTAATGCTATAACTGATGATGAGATAAAGGAGTTATCATCTGGCAATTACTTCATCAAAAAATTACCTACAGTAGACGATAAACACTTGCGATTAGAGTTGGAGTTATTTGATATAAATGAATATATTGTTCCTGAAAGTGGCAAATATCCGCTTTGGAGATGAAATTGTAAATTTGTATTAAACAACGAGAAATAAAAATATTAAAATACATTGAAAAAAAAGAAAAAAAAATGCGTTTTTATTTATTAATAATTTCATACAAAAATTTCAGGCATAAGTGACCACAATTAAATGAATTATATTTTTGATGTCTTCTATAATTGTACACTATATTTGAGCCCAAATATGCTACTAATTCAAGTGGTGGCTGCAAATTTCCAAAACTATCAAAGTACTCCTTATGATCTTTATTTTTGTAGTATGCTACCCAATGAGTGCCTGCTCCAATTGAGGAATCCAGATTAACAATGCCACATTCTATTCGTCGAGGATGTTTGGGGAGTGAATCTCTCATAAAAATACCTCTAAAGTGTGGAATATGTGTGGTAAACTTAATCAAATCGATATCAGTAAGTGGTCTTTTGGGGAGCATCTTAATTAGTTTTTTGACATTTTATCGAATACAAGACCATACCCCTTCTTATATGGTTTAAGATAAAGACCCTTTCCCATTGCTATAGCCTCCATTTTCTTATTATGTCTAGTAGCCTCTTCGAGTTGTTTCTTAGCATCTTTTGCAGCATTAATAGCTTTAACAATAGCTGTTCCACCAGATGACAGACCACCTAAGGTCCCTAAAGCAGTTAGTATTGGCACTAATGGTAAGAACCCTCCAACTTTTGGTACATTGATAATGCGAGGTATAACAACTTTTGATTTTTTTCCTTTCAGCGATTTATTTAAAACTTTACGAGCAATTTTAATTGCGTCGTTTATATCTTAAGGTTTTTCTTTCTTTAAAGTTGCCGTAGCCATTCGTATTGATGTGCCTCTTTAAACGTTTTTCTAGCTTAGTACCTGGTCCACAAAATTCATAACCCGGTAAATGAAGTTCAAAAGGTAGAGAATTTATTATTCTATCTACTAATCCACTCCCAGTGACAGAATGCATATGATTGATAATTCTATGATATTGTTAGACCTATTTATATAATCTGGAAACTAATTAAAAGGGAAATTTAAAACTTTGGATTTAGTTGTTAAAATGCGGTTGACCAAACAACATAAAAATATAGTTGTTAGGAATGTTGATTCCTCAACAAGTACAGATATGAGAAGAAAACACAGTTCTCTATTGCCAAATTCTATAAGAGCACTTATAGTGGGACCTTCGAACTGTGGAAAGACTAATGTAATGATTAGTTTGATTGAAAGTCCTAATGGATTAAAATTCGAAAACATCTATTTATATTCGAAATCAATATTTTAACCTAAATATGAGTACTTAAATAAACTCGTATCAACGATTAAAGGAATGGGTTATTTTACATTTTCTAACAATGAAAGTGTTATTCCACCAGATGAAGCTAAAAATAACTCAATAATTATATTTGATGACGTTGCATGTGAAAATCAAAATAATATACGTGCATACTTTTGTATGGGTCGTCACAAAAATGTGGATTCATTTTACTTGTGTCAAACTTATACCCGAATACCTTAACATTTGATACGAGATAATGCCAATATGATTATAATGTTTAAGCAGGATGAAATGAATATGAAACACGTCTATAGTGATCATGTTGGAACGGATATGTCCTTTGAACAATTTCGTAAAATATGTCAAGAATGTTGGAGAGAAAACTATGGATTTTTAACAATATGAATCGATAGGATTAACAAATTAAAAACATTTAAATAATTACATCCTTTTATGAATTCAGCTGATTCCAAATAAGCTTGCTACATTTTATGGTCTATTCCTGGTCTGTTTCTGATCTATTCCTGATCTGTTCCATTTTCTGATCTATTCCTGGTCTGTTTCTGATCTATTCCTGATCTATTCCTGGTCTGTTTCTGATCTATTCCTGATCTGTTCCTGATCTGTTCCTGGTCTGTTTCTGATCTGTTCCTGGTCTGTTGCTGATCTGTTGCTGATCTGTTCCTGGTCTGTTTCTGATCTGTTTCTGATCTGTTCCTGATCTGTTTCTGATCTATTCCTGATCTGTTCCTGGTCTGTTGCTGATCTGTTGCTGATCTGTTCCTGGTCTGTTTCTGATCTGTTTCTGATCTGTTCCTGATCTGTTTCTGATCTATTCCTGATCTGTTCCTGGTCTGTTTCTGATCTGTTCCTGGTCTGTTGCTGATCTGTTCCTGGTCTGTTTCTGATCTATTCCTGATCTGTTCCTGGTCTGTTTCTGATCTGTTCCTGGTCTGTTGATGATCTGTTGCTGATCTGTTCCTGGTCTGTTTCTGATCTGTTTCTGATCTGTTCCTGATCTGTTTCTGATCTATTCCTGATCTGTTCCTGGTCTGTTTCTGATCTGTTCCTGGTCTGTTGCTGATCTATTCCTGGTCTGTTTCTGATCTATTCCTGGTCTGATATGACTGAAGTGTTGGAGGAACTGGTCAAGGTAAGAAATGCTTTGAAGAAGAAATTTCGAAGCATAAAAATGGGTGAAGATAATACTCATGAAAGACTACAAAAAACATTTCAGCCCATAACTAACCCGCTGAAAGAATTTATAAATAATTCTTCTAAAGAAAAGAGAATTTCTAAAGATGAAAAAGAAGAAATTAAAAATGAAATAAAAAAAGAAATAGAAAATGAGACGAGTTTATCGTTTAGAAAATTACCAATGAAACTGGGGACAAGTACCCCAAAGAAAGATTTTACGAGTGATGAATACAAAACAATTGATGAAAATGATGATGATATTTACTATCAAACTGAATCCCCCGCTGATGTTACAAACGATACAATAATAAACTCACTCGATTTATCGCATTTAGCTCGAAAAAATGAACTGGAAACGCTTTATGGTCCTCACAAAGATTCGAATGGTGAGTGGAAATTTGGGAATAGCTACATAAAGTTGAGTGATGATAAAATTATGCTAGGAAATCAAAATTGGTTGCTAACACCAGGTTTGGTTCAGTTAATGTTTTATAAAACTCCAAAAAATTATGATAAAACAGAATTGGAGATTTACAAAAAGATTTTAATGGAGACAAATGCTCACAAAAGAGACTATAAATCAGACAGACAAATTAAAGGGACAAGGGCCAACAAATATGTAAACATTATCAGCAAATTATTTAAAAATGATAAAACAGGAAGTGGTCTAATGAAATTAAATTCTAATAAACCTAATTATGTATATTGGAATGATCCGAATGAATTAGTTGACCTCAGATTATTAATCGCCTCTCAAGCTGCTGGTCATAACAATCATAACAATGAAATTGTTTCTATTATCGGAGAACTGCAGGAAGCTGATATAATATTAAAATATATTTAAAGTTTTGTGAGTTAAGGATATATATTGAAAATGTCTGTCGACAAGTTCGGACACTATTACAATTCTAAGCTGAACTATAATAATATAATAAGAAAGAATGATTCGAAAATATTTGGCCCCATTTTGGATAGCGATAAGAACTTTAATATCCAAAACAAAAGAATTAAAAATGTTGCGAGCCCTGTGGAAGAAAACGACGCCGTCACAAAAGACTTTCTACTCTTACAAGTCAACAAAATGCAGACAGACATACTTTTGAATATAGATAAAAATAATGATGTAGTATATAAGAAAATTTCTGATATAAATCATAATCAAAAATCGTACTTTGACAGAGAACTTAAGTTGTTGCGTCAACGAATTAATCTTTTGCAGAGTTTACTACTACAATTGATGCCGAGGGAAGATGTGTTACATATGATGTCTAACACTGATAACATAATAAACTAATATATGTTGTCGATAATGAATACAAAGAGAATTCTGGTAAAAGAGTTGCATAAACAGGCTCGAAAAAATTTTAAGCGTCGAAGAGTTGTAATGAAAGGCATTGATGATTTATGGCAAGCAGATCTAGTTGAAATGGGTAATTATTCATCGGATAACAAGGAGTATCGTTATCTGCTAACGGTCATTGATACGTTTTCAAAATATGCTTGGGCAGCACCTCTCAAATCTAAAAGTTCATCGGATGTTTGCAAAGCAATGGAAAATATATTGAATTTGGGTCGTGTGCCAAAAAATTTACATACTGATGATGGCAAGGAATTCTTTAATAAAAACTTTAGTAAATTGACGAAAAAGCATAATATTAATCACTACTCAACGTATAGTGTAATGAAAGCGTCTATTGTTGAACGATTCAATAGAACTCTTAAAGGTATGATGTGGAAGGAATTTAGCTACAACGGATCATATCATTGGATTGATTTATATAAAGATTTAATTGATGAGTACAATCACAAGATTCATCGTACCATAAAAATGGCACCCATTAATGTTAATTCTACGAATGAGAAAATGTTACTAGACACAGTGTATAATCACTTGAAAATGTACAAAATCTCAAAATTTCATGTTGGAGATTCGGTACGCATCAGCAAATATAAGCATATTTTTGAAAAGGGATACACACCTAACTGGACAACAGAAATTTTTAAAATCAAATCTATAAACAACACTTATCCAGCAACAAATATTTTGGTGGATTACGAGGGAAATATAATTAAAGGTGCCTTCTATGATGAAGAACTCTCAAAAACTCGACTGCCTAATACATATCTTGTTGAAAAAGTTATTAAAACTAAAGATAATAAAGTATTCGTGAAATGGTTGGGTTTTTCAAATCAGCATAATTCTTGGATAAATAAAAATGATATTTTGTAATGTGTGTGTGTGTGATTACTTTTACGACTATAAAATTAAGTATAAAAGGATTAAATGTTTTCTCCACTTTTTTAGTTGAATAAAAAACTTTAGCTTGATAATACATTATATTTATATATTAGCAGGAGGAGAATGGATAAGATTTTTAAGAGCTCTGAGATTAAATATGAAAAACTAAAGTATTGTAATTATTGTGGTAGTAATGATCACAATGAAAATAAATGCAATCAGAAGAAAGATGATAATAAAGTTAATAAATGAATCTTCTGGAAAGAATGTTAAAATTGATATATATATATATATATATATATATATATATATATATATATATATATATATATATATATATATATGTGCACAGCACATATTGCGGGGACGGGTTTTCGTTCCACAAGTTACTATGAAGACATTGTGTTACTTTGGGGACTGTCCTTAAACTTTTCATTATTCAGCCAAAAAAGTCCCTATAAAATGCGCTGTGTCCATTAAAATGTCTTCAGTGAAAACAGTAGAATAACGAAAAGTTTAAGGACAGTCCCCAAAGTAACAAAATGTCATCATATTAACTTGTGGAACGAAAACCCGTCCCCGCAACATGTGCTGGGCACATATATATATATATATATATATATATATGTGCACGGCGCATGTTGCGGGGACGGTTTTTCGTTCCACAAGTTACTATGAAGACATTTTGTTACTTTAAAGACTGTCCTTAAACTTTTCGTTATTCTACTGTTTACACTGAAGACATTTTACTGGATACAGCGCATATTATAGGGACTTTTTTGGCTGTATATACAGATGTCTTCAAAGTATGAGTAATGCATATATATATATATATATATATATATATATATATATATATGTGCCCAGAACATGTTGCGGGGACGGGTTTTCGTTCCACAAGTTAATATGATGACATTTTGTTACTTTGTATATATATATATATATATATATATATATATATATATATATATATATAGGTATATACTACATGTACTTTAAGTATTGATATAAAATTATCTAAAATAAAGAAAAAAGCAACCCTTTAAAAAAACAATATTTTGTTTTATTTCCTACATTAGCCATTTGGTAAGCAAAATGTCAATTATACTAACATTGAGCGGAAACTCCTCAAATTTATCAGCAAATTACTTTCCTCCAATAAATTTAAACGGCGATTACGAGTGTGCTCTCGTAGATTTTCACACATACAACAGCATACCAAATGTGGACAAATACAATAATTTGTTTCACATTGGTAGTAAAATTATTACAATACCTATTGTTGATTTCATAAAGGGGGAATATGAGAAAGATGGTTTGGGGAAGAAGAAAATTATTATAGAAGCTAATAACAATACAATGCAAGTCAAATTGTATAGTTCCGAAGATTCGATATACTTTAACAAGAAGAATTCGATAGGAAAATTGTTTGTTTTCAATAAGAATGTCCTCTCTCCTAATGTCCCCCATTTCTCAGATCTACCAGTAAATATTTTTAAGGTAAATCTCTTGCGGATAGAATGTAATATTGTGGTAAACACATATATAAACAATTCTCATGCACATACATTACACGAATTTGCAATAAATGTTCCACCTGGCTATAAAATGGATGAAATGCCTACAAATCTCATCTATTTGCCAGTGAATTCCAAAGAAGTATGTTCACTAACACTACGGATAGTTGATCAAGACGGTGATTTAATTAATTTTCGAGGAGAAGAAATTACTATTCGATTACATTTAAGGCCAAGAAAATAATGATAATTAACAACAAAGAAATTATCTCAAATAGCATTCCTTATACCACATTGTTATCCCCAAAATCCATATTATTGCCATCAGTCAAACCAAAATTAGCGTCCACGCTGTTCTCATCTTCACATTCAGCCAACAATTTAACAGAATCAAATAGAAATTTTCTCAAATCATTGAATTTCCAATTGAAGAAGCAACACCAAAGAGAATGAGATCAATAATTAATGTTTTGGATAAACCCTTATCGGATGAAAGCATTATAAAAAAAGATTATCACACTTATACTCCATACTTGCAATCATTTAAAAATAACGATGAAATAAGAATATCAATACAAAATCAGGATTTGTATGTTTTGCCGAGTGAAAGTTTTATATACATTGAAGGTTTAGTAGAAGAAGAAAGCGGCGATAGTAAAAAAGTGGTAGCATCTTCTGCTTTCAGATTGAAAAATAATTTTGTTGCTCATCTATTTGATGAAATTCGTTATGAGTTAAATGGCATTGAAATTGATCGCACAAGACACCTAGGAGTTTCAACTAATATTAAAAATTATGTTTCTTTGATGGCAACGGACGTTGCTCTCATGGAAAATGCTGCTTGGAGTAAAGTAGATGACCTAAATGTAATAAATGGACGCTTTAACTTTTATGTACCATTAAAAATATTATTGGGATTTGCTGAAGACTTTAATAAAATTATTTTAAATTCCAAACATGAATTGATGATGATCTCGTATATTCAACAGCATCTGTTCAAAAACCAAAAATTACTATTAAGAATATTTCATGGAGGATACCACATGTACAGCTTTCTGACTTGAGTAAAATTAATAAGATAAAAATTATACAAAATGGAACAAATTTACCAATAGCATTCCGCAGTTGGGACTGTCATTTTAATCCTCAATTATCAAGCGGAACTAATCATATTTGGAATGTTAAATTATCTGCAAATAGGGAACGACCTCGCTTCGTTTTGATAGCATTCCTGCGTGAGAATAAATTTATTAATTGTGATTTAACCAACATCAAAGTTCACTTAAACTCAGAGTCATATCCTTATGATGATCTAAACATTAAATTTGGGGAAGAACGCTTTGCCATCCTCTATGATATGTATGTCAGATTTCAACAAAACTACTATATGAGAGAACCTCAACCTCTACTCACTTGTCAAGAATTCAAAAATAAAGCTCCTATTACAGTTATTGATGTAAGCCATCAAAATGAAACGGTTGCAAGGGGTCCGATTGATATAAAAATTATGTTTGAGACTGGCATCAATATACCACCAAACTCATCAGCTTACTGCATTCTTATTCATGATCGTTTAATTGAATATACGCCTTTGACAGGACAGGTTCATAAAATTGTTTAAGCAATGAAAATGCCAAAAATAGTTTTTATTGATCTCCAAGGCTTTAGAACAGATTCTAATAATTTTATTGCCAAAGAAATTGCATTGGTTTTTAACGCTAAGGAGTATATAAATTTCATCATAAAACCCCCCTTCGATTATAGTTATTTATCACCAAAGAATCAAAAACAAGTCAATTGGTTAACAAAAAATCATCATCATCTTCAATGGGAAGATGGATCCGTATCATTCAAGTCTGTGTGCGAATTTCTCAAATCAAACACAGAGGGTTCTTTAATTTTTGTCAAGGGTTTGGAAAAGAAAAAGTGGTTAGAGAATATGCTGCGGAAAAACGTTTTCAATATAGAAAATATCAACTGCTGTAATTTAAGAGAGCTCGATGAAAAATATCCCGATTGCATCCGTTGTAGTTCTCACAAACATGGAACATGTGCACTGAAAAATGCTCTTTTACTACAAAAATTTTTAAACTTTAAAATAAATGAAGGCAATTTTCCATTTTTATTATCTTTATTAAATATTTAGAAAATACACACTTAAAAACAATGTCTTAAAATTATAAATAAAAATATGTATTCTTAAAATAGAAAACTAAAATACCAGTGTTTTATTTTGCTTAATAATCAAAAAATTTTAAGAGAAAAATACAAAATATTTATTTTTCAAGAATCTCTTTTAATCTTAAACTTATTAAATTATATTACAAAATATACATCAAATTTAATTTAAAGCTATTAAAATACAATGTTTTATTCCCTAATAATTGATGCTATTAAATATTTCATCCTCAGAATCATTCTGGAATTGTACTAAGTCCATATTTACTCCCATAATAGTATTATCTCCATCTTCATCAAAAATATAATTCCTATTGCTACATTTTAGACATTCATTGTCAGGGGTTTTATTATACTGATCATATTCACAATGCCCCCTAGCGACTGTTTGAACCTGATTGTTCATAATTATTCGTTTTTCATCCTTATAACTTAAAACGATTTTATATATATTTATTGTAAAAACATTATGCAATCTAGATGCAAATAAACACATATTATCGCTTACGATTTTACGATTAAATAAGGCAGTTTTATAATCAAACATACAATATTTATTTAATGCAGACTTCTTAACCTCCTTGCTTTTTTAATTTCCTTGTTGTCAATAGTTTTAATGGAATACATTTTCGATCTAAGACCAACAAATTCAGTCATAATAGTACCATTATTCTCATCTTTCATTTTACCCAAAACTTTTTTATTCACTAACGGTATGTCGTAAGGATTTTTAACGGGGTAATCTGAGGTATCAAATTCAGACAACAAATCATTAAGTATATCTTTGTAAAAATCTTCAGTTTTTATTGAATATATAAATGAATCGGTGTCCATATAATTGAGAATTATATTTTGACCATATTTTGACTTCATTATCCTATAATGAAAATCATACATTTTCCATTTAGATAATTCAAGTACGGCAAAACCTATGTATATGGGCTTATCGTATAATATATCAACTTTACCCATCTGAACTGCAAATAAGTCTTCAGAAAACTTTGAAATGTTTTTAAAATTGGGGCGAGAAACAAAATATCTTGCACCTCTACGATTTCTATTTTCACTCTCCCAGTTTCTTGTGATTTTGACATCCACCCTTTTCTCAACATTTTCCATGGTCTTCCCATAAACAGCGTTATTTAAAAGTTTGAAAAAGTCTTTTTCAAATATATTTTGAGCCTCTGCTCTATGTTGTGTATTTAAGTTTATATATTTCTGAAGCCATGGTGATTGATTGAATTTTATTCCCCTATGATATTTTGTACAAATTAAACCATTTGCAAGGCATTGTTTAAGGTTTCGATAATGAATCAGATATTTTGTTTTATTAGTCAAATCTGCAATAAGTTTTTTGCATTTTGAGTTTCCAACTACTTTATTTTCAGGAGCAAAAGGAAGATCATTATGCAGTTTATGAAGAGAGTGTGGATATTTTAAATCAACTTCTAAAATGTAACCGACAGGAGAAGTATCAGATATTTTATTTGGATTAAATTTCTTTAAATCGTCCTCGCCAAGCCACTCAAATCCCCCAGCTGGAAGATACTGTGACATTGCCCATCCATATAAATTATTTGCATCTAAGTAAGCTAAATATTCAGATGGTTTACTACTATCATAATCATCTAAATATATATTATTGGCTTTGGCATGTCTCTGTGAACATTGTACGAGACCACCCCTTATTCCCTTTTGTATAAACAGATGCATATCTTTATCTGTGAATAATTCTAATTCCTTCTTTGTCGTTTTAAGCATTGCATCCCATGAAAGACCTGGGGCGGTATAATAATGATTTGGATCTAACTTATATATGGATTTGCAAATTTTTCTAAAGTTTTGAAATATATCTGCCAATAAAAGCACATCCGTTTTTAAATACAATTTTGTATAATCTAACATATTTTTACATCTAAAAGTATTCCAAACATTTTTCGCGTGTTCATAATCTTCTTCAGAACATTCTGCGTCAATTAAAACATTAAAAAACTTATCTCGACTGGGGAGCTCAGTTTCATTGAATCTTTCCACAGAATCCATATAAGAGTATGGAAAAACACCTTTTCTCCTAATTAGATTAACATGATTTTCATCAGAGAAATTTTTGCGGACAATATTTAAATCCTCAACACGTAAATTTTTTGCTAGGGAATCTAAACTTGAAGCCATAAATCTGAACGAATCCAGAAATCTTATTTCGAATTTTTCCTTAGTCGAGTTTTCTTGAAAAGGTAGATATATAGATAAAGATATATATAATTCCTTGTTGAGAGGAACTACACGTATATCACTATCTGGAATACTATTTAAATATTTAAAGAACATATGACAATCATATGAAGAAAAGTTGTAAAAAAATACTGGAATAAATTTAGGTTTTCTATATTTTAAATTACAATCATTGTGAGCAGGGCCTCTATACTTGCCAGTAAAATGACAGTGATCTTTAACTTTGGATAAATATATCACCTTTTCACAAACATGACAAATATTAGATGAATTATGAAAAATTATATCATCTTCAGTCATTATTATTTCAACTTCTTTGTAAATATAATTTTTATAAATGTCTTTTAAGTCCTCAACTAAATCTTTAACAAAAACATTAGGTGCATCTTCTCCAAAATAAATTTTAAACTTGTCTAAATTATCATTAAAGCTACATTTTATAAAATAACTAAAAGCACATGGAATATGTCGTTGTATTTTTGTAGTTTTAGTACTAACCTCTTCACTTATGCTACTTAAAATCGATTCAAAGTCCGCATAGACTGTAAACGGAACATCTAGTTCCTTATGAGCATTCGAATATTTTAGAACAGCATCAGCTCCTTCTGGCATCCTTGTGCAAACTTTATTGCAAGTTTGTTTATGAAGTGATAAATCTCGTTCACTATATTTGTAAGTAAGGCATGCATTACATACAAATATTTTTCCTTTGTATCCAGTCAAACTGCTTCGAATAAACCTTTTATTTAATAAAAAAGAACAAAAAAAAGCAAATTTGAAATATTTCTTTTTATAAAGTTTTACATGTATTTTTTTTTTTTTTTTGCTACTAACCTTGAAATATCACTTATAACGATGTAATGCGACCTTTCTTCCTCTATGAGAAGCAGGAGGTTTATATGATATTTCTTCTCCTCCTTCGTTAGATAGTAGGGTCCGACTATATTTTTCTCTTCATATCCGAAGACGTTGACACTTATATCTACATTTTGCCTTTCAAAGTCTTTTAAGCTTTTTAGACTTAATGGAAAGGTGAGGTTTGAAAAGTTTAATTGCAAATTGTTTACAATTATTATGTCGGCAGAAATACTTTTTATGTTGTAGGATGAACATTCCGTTTGTTGACAACGAGACAATTCTTTTTCACAATACAATGAAGCAATTAAACACCATTTGAAGCAGTAGACATCATCATTCTGGATATTTATAAATGCCCGCTTTCTGACTAATTCCTTTGGCAGAGGTATATATTGTGATCCTCTTATAATATTAACTTCATTCACATTAATATTTAAAAATTTTATGGTAACCAGAGACCATCCACTATCCCTTTCTTGGAACTCAGACATTTTATTTCTAATTTCATCAGTTTGCGAGTCATAGATATTATTCAAGTCATCGCTTAAAGTGACCATTGCCATTTTTGTTGAGTGAGTCATTGTAGCTGCAACCATTTCTTGCTCGCTTATTTTGATATAATCACACACAAGCTCCATATTGAATTTAAAGGATATGTGTTTAGCTTGACAATCCTTTAGGAGTTCTATTAAAATAGATTCCTCTTTTTTGAAAAATTCCTCGGGCATGAGAATTTCATCTTTTTCATTTACTAGCATATAAATTGCTATTCGTTCACTATAATCACTGCTCCTTACAGTGAGTCTAGGGTTAATTGTCTTCATCCCACAATTGCTGCGATGTTGTAGTGTTCGCAAGTGTTGGCTATAGTTTAAGCTACTAACTGCTTCATTGCAAGGAACGCAAAATTTTGATGAGGTGGTTGCATGGGTCCTTTTATGCTCCTTGATTGTGGAGCGCTTAAGGAAAAACTTTCCACACTCAACACAAATGTTTATTTTTATGTTGAAGCATGTGATGTTTGGTGTTGAAAGCAGCTTGGCATATCACGCAGAAAAACATTTTGAGCTAGTTTTTTATTTTTTTTTTTTTATTAAAAAAAAAAATTTTCACATAGTAAAAATAACTTCACACAGAAAAAATAAGTGGATAAAGTTCTCAGAGATTTTTTTTTTTTTATTAAAAATTTGTTTTAACAAAAATTTTTTTAAAAAGTTCAACAAACAGGAAAAACCGGATGATGAAGTAAGAGATATATTTGTTTTTTCTTTTTTATTTAAAATTTATTTTACAGACAGAAAAAGTTCAACAAACACAAAAAACCGGATAAAGTAATCTACTTATATGATGAAGTAAAAATAACTTCACACAGAAAAAATAAGTGGATAAAGTTCTCAGAGATTTTTTTTTTTTATTAAAAATTTGTTTTAACAAAAATTTTTTTAAAAAGTTCAACAAACAGGAAAAACCGGATGATGAAGTAAGAGATATATTTGTTTTTTCTTTTTTATTTAAAATTTATTTTACAGACAGAAAAAGTTCAACAAACAAATGATGAAGTAAAGGATACTGAACTTAATTTTCTGATGGGATTTTCGTCCAACCATGATTCTACATCTTTATTATTCGACTCGCTGCCTGCGTCTCATTCGCTAGTGGCAGAGGAGGGTGGGTGTAATCGTTTGTGTTTCATGTATCACGCTATAAATCTCTATCATAAACATCTAAATTTTTTAGATTTTAATTTAAGAATTATTTCAAAAGAAAGTAAAATAAAACCAAATACATGTAAAACTAATTTTTAGTATTGTTTTTTATTATACTCAACTAAACAAACAAACAAACAAAACACTCATAATTTCAAAAAGACCTACCGCTTTATTACAAGAAACAAATCCGAACAAAACAAACAAACAGATTCGAATTTCATTAAAACACAAAAATTTGTAGATTAATGAAAATGTCACATTAATAAATAATTAATTTATGACCTACTTGTACATGTAGAATGTATATACCAAACACAAAAAAAAAAAAAATAAAAACAAAAATAGAACATAAACACAAGAAAGAAAAAATGGAAATTTTCTCTTAATACAAAAAAAACACATATGTAGATCAATGACTTTCACTTAATGCAAAAACAAATATGTAGATCAATGACCACCAAAGAATAGAAAAAAAAACACACAAGAGATAAAAAGAATTAACCGACGGCAACACTCATAATTTCAAAAAAGATCCTTGTCAATCTTGCCAATCACGAACAAGAAAAATTTTGTATAACCACCACTTTTACATTACAAGCAAATTTCCTCTTAATACAAAAACAAATATGTAGATCAATGACCACCAAAGAATAGAAAAAAAAAACACAAGAGATTAAAAAAATTAACCGACGGCAACACTAACAACAAAGACCCTTGTCACATAACACCACTTTAACATTATAATCAAAGAACCGACGGTATAATGTATATACCAAACACAAAAAAATAAAAAGAAAAATAGAACATAAACACGAGTAAAAAAGGGCTAAATTCGGCTGTGCCGAATCTTTGAATACCCTCCACCATAGGGGCTGAAGATGATATACGTATATACTTAATTTTGCATGAACTGTAATATGAATATGTTTTGTCAATTTATGTAATTTAAATACCAAACTGCTCGGGAGGATGTTCAATAATCTGGGTAAAAATTGACAGACGGACAGACAGACAGACAGACAGACAGACAGACAGACATCGCTAAATCGACTTAAAATTGCATAAGGTTCACGAATATATATACCTTATGGGGTCTTAAACCTATATTTCGACATGTTACAAACGGAATGACAAACTGATATATACCCTCACCATATATGGTGGAGGGTATAACAAGAGATAAAAAGAATTAACCGACGGCCACACTAACCACATAATTTCAAAAAGACCAAAAACAAACATGTAGATCAATGACTTTCACTTGATCATAAAAATTTTGTATTACAACCCTTTTATATTATAAGCATACAACCGACGGCCACACTAGAAGGCAATTAAAGCATTTTGTCTCAACATCAAAAATGAAGGGCAATTAAAGCATTTTGTGTCAACATCAAAAATGAAGGCAATTAAACCATTTTGTGTCAAAATCAAAAATGAAGGGCAATTAAATCAAGTTGCCTCCTTATACAAAAAGCCATTAAATCAAGTTGGTCCCTTATACAAAAAGCCATTAAATCAAGTTGAGTCCCCATAGAAATGAAGGGCAATTAAATCAAGTTGCCTCCTTATGAAAAAGCCATTAAATCAAGTTGCCTCCTTATTTTCCTACTACTATTATTCATTGATAACGAAACAGAGTTTCTTAACTTGCAGTCATTAGATTCTTTGTTTTGAAGGACTTAAAAGCAAAGGAAATTTATGAACAATTGTTAGAAGTGTATAAGGAGTCCTCACCTTCAAAACGCACCGTTGAATTTTGGGCTGGTGAATTTAAACGTGGTCGTACCAGCCTTGAAGACGATCCACGCGAAGAACGACCAAAACTGCACCCACAGCAGAAATCATTGAGCAGGTACATAAATGGTTAGTGAAGATCCAAGTTTGACTAAGCGTAAAAGTGCTAATTCCATAGTCATCTCAGACAAACGAGTACTCCATGTTTTACATGAAGAATTACGTATTATTAAACTGTTTGGAAAGTTAGTGGATCGAAAATAAATTTCTCAGCGTAATTTGGAGCGTTTTAAGCCGAATAAAAAGGACTTCTTGCGTCGTTTTATAACTATGGATGAGACTTGGATCTACCACCATGATCCTAAATTGAAACAAGAACGTTTACAGTGGATTGAAGCTGGTTGTTGAGCTCCAAAGCAGGTGAAGTCACAACGATCAGCAAAGAAGGTTATGACATCAGTTTTTTGGGATGCAAAAGGAATTTTGTTGATTGATTATCTTCAGAAAGGTAAAACAATCAACTCTGAATATTATTGCAGCCTTTTGGATCAGCTGGATGAAAAAATTCGTGAGAAAAGACCTGGTTTAAAGAAGAAAAAAAATCATTTTTCATCAAGACAATGCACCTGCTCACAAAAGTGTTTTGACGATGGCTAAATTCAAAGAATTAAAGTACGAATTGCTTGAACATCCACCGTATTTACTCAAATCTCAAACAATTCCTTGAGATTTGAATGAAAAGGCCATAGCAGCCGTAGACGGTTATTTTGCAGAGCTTCCGGAAAACCATTATAAGGATGGGATAAAATTATTGGAATATCATTGGAACAAGTGTATTGAGCTTCTAGGAGATTATATTGAATAAAAAAATATATTTCGTAACAAAAGCAGTATTCTTTCATTTCACCTTTAACAAACTCTGACGTCAGAAAATACTGTAAACTAAAGATTTCCCCCGGGAGATGTTATATCAAACGAGGAAAATCTATAGTAACATATATACAAATTAAAGATTTGTTTACTAACGAGAACTTTGACTTAGGACAATTTTTCTCTAGGCTCGAAAATGTGGCCGGTAAACATAATGTTTATAAATTACAAGTGGCACCTAGTGAGAAAATTTTTGAATTTATCTCTATATATGAATTCAAAAATATGGGCAATAAATTATTGAATAAAATTAAAGTAGCGCTACTAAATGAGCTGACCCAATTTGATAGTAAGAATGCCAAGGCAATTCTCGATATAATACTAAAATATCACGATGATCCCATAGAAGTGGACATTGTGGAATATATAGAACAATACAGAAAATTAAAGGATATTACTACTGGAAAAATATGTCGAAAGGCATATCTAAATATGTAAAATCAAGTCATAAATGTCAAACAACAAAGACAACTTAACATTTGAAAAGTCCAATGACCATTACAGAAACACCAAACAAACCATTTGACACGGTGTATGTCGATACAATAGGTCCATTTCCAAAATCAATTTACGAAAATGAATATGCAATCACGATAATATGTGATTTAACCAAATTCTTAGTAACTATACCAATACCAGACAAAAGCGCTAAAACAATAGCTAAGGCTATATTTGATAATTTTATACTTACCTATGGTCCGATGAAGACGTTCATTTCAGACATGGAAACAGGATATAAAAATTCTATCCTATCGGATATTTGTGATTTATTAAAAATTGAAAAACTAACTTCAACAGCTTAACATCATCAAACATTAGGAACAATAGAAAGAAGTCATAGAACTTTTAATGAATATGTACGTTCTTATATTTCAGTGAACAAAACAGACTGGGATGAATGGTTAAAATACTTCATATACTGTTTTAACACAACACCTTCAACAGTGCATAATTACTGTCCATATGAATTAGTTTTTTCAAAACTTCCAAATAAATTTCAACAATTTGATAAAGTAGATAGAATTTCTCCACTATACAATATAGATGACTATGCCAAAGAGGCAAAATTTAGGTTAGAAGTAGCACATAAAAGGGCCCAAATATTATAAGACAGAAATAAAAATAAGCAAAAACTTTATTATGATAGGAAAATAATGGACCATGATCTTAAAATAGGAGATTTAGTTTTACTAAAAAATGAAGCAGGACATAAGTTGGATAACCAGTATAAGGGACCATATAAAATTAAGAAAATAGATATAAGAAACAATATAACCATAGTAGATAATAAAACAAAAAAGGAACAAATAATTCATAAAAATAGAATTAAGTTATATCATACTGGCTAAAATAAAATAAAATAAATAATAAGAAAAAAAAAGTTAATAAAATAATATAAAATAATATATATCAAATTAAGCTATTTTTTCGCTTTCAGGGGGTTAGATAAGGATAAAACTCGATTTAAACCTTTTATAACTTAAAAATGAAATTATAATACAGTCATTACATTTTTTAGAAAATACGAATTTTTGGTCGATAATATATCAAATGAAGCTCTTTTTTGATCTCCGGGGCTTAGTTAAGGAGAAACTCTATTTAAACTTTTTATAACTTAAAAAATAAATATAATTAATACAAAATTGAAATTTTTAAATTTTTTTAGAAAATACGAATTTTTGGACGGTAATTTATCAAATGCAGTTCTTTTTCGCTCTTCGAGGCTTAGTTAAGCAGAAAACTCTATTTAAACTTTTTATAACTTAAACAAAAAACATAATTAATACAAAATTTAAATTTTTCAAATTTTTTAGAAAATACGAATTGTTGGTTCATAATATATCAAATTAAGCTATTTTTTCGCTTTCCGGGGCTTAGATAAGGATAAAACTCGATTTAAACCTTTTATAACTTAAAAATGAAAATATAATACAGTCATTACATTTTTTAGAAAATACGAATTTTTGGTCGATAATATATCAAATGAAGCTCTTTTTTGATCTCCGGGGCTTAGTTAAGGAGAAACTCTATTTAAACTTTTTATAACTTAAAAAATAAATATAATTAATACAAAATTGAAATTTTTAAATTTTTTTAGAAAATACGAATTTTTGGACGGTAATTTATCAAATGCAGTTCTTTTTCGCTCTTCGGGGCTTAGTTAAGCAGAAAACTCTATTTAAACTTTTTATAACTTAAACAAAAAACATAATTAATACAAAATTTAAATTTTTCAAATTTTTTAGAAAATACGAATTGTTGGTTCATAATATATCAAATTAAGCTATTTTTTTCGCTTTCCGGGGCTTAGATAAGGATAAACTCGATTTAAACCTTTTATAACTTAAAAATGAAAATATAATACAGTCATTACATTTTTTAGAAAATACGAATTTTTGGTCGATAATATATCAAATGAAGCTCTTTTTTGATCTCCGGGGCTTAGTTAAGGAGAAACTCTATTTAAACTTTTTATAACTTAAAAAATAAATATAATTAATACAAAATTGAAATTTTTAAATTTTTTTAGAAAATACGAATTTTTGGACGGTAATTTATCAAATGCAGTTCTTTTTCGCTCTTCGGGGCTTAGTTAAGCAGAAAACTCTATTTAAACTTTTTATAACTTAAACAAAAAACATAATTAATACAAAATTTAAATTTTTCAAATTTTTTAGAAAATACGAATTGTTGGTTTATAATATATCAAATTAAGCTATTTTTTCGCTTTCCGGGGCTTAGATAAGGATAAAACTCGATTTAAACCTTTTATAACTTAAAAATGAAAATATAATACAGTCATTACATTTTTTAGAAAATACGAATTTTTGGTCGATAATATATCAAATGAAGCTCTTTTTTGATCTCCGGGGCTTAGTTAAGGAGAAACTCTATTTAAACTTTTTATAACTTAAAAAATAAATATAATTAATACAAAATTGAAATTTTTAAATTTTTTTAGAAAATACGAATTTTTGGACGGTAATTTATCAAATGCAGTTCTTTTTCGCTCTTCGAGGCTTAGTTAAGCAGAAAACTCTATTTAAACTTTTTATAACTTAAACAAAAAACATAATTAATACAAAATTTAAATTTTTCAAATTTTTTAGAAAATACGAATTGTTGGTTCATAATATATCAAATTAAGCTATTTTTTCGCTTTCCGGGGCTTAGATAAGGATAAAACTCGATTTAAACCTTTTATAACTTAAAAATGAAAATATAATACAGTCATTACATTTTTTAGAAAATACGAATTTTTGGTCGATAATATATCAAATGAAGCTCTTTTTTGATCTCCGGGGCTTAGTTAAGGAGAAACTCTATTTAAACTTTTTATAACTTAAAAAATAAATATAATTAATACAAAATTGAAATTTTTAAATTTTTTTAGAAAATACGAATTTTTGGACGGTAATTTATCAAATGCAGTTCTTTTTCGCTCTTCGGGGCTTAGTTAAGCAGAAAACTCTATTTAAACTTTTTATAACTTAAACAAAAAACATAATTAATACAAAATTTAAATTTTTCAAATTTTTTAGAAAATACGAATTGTTGGTTCATAATATATCAAATTAAGCTATTTTTTTCGCTTTCCGGGGCTTAGATAAGGATAAAACTCGATTTAAACCTTTTATAACTTAAAAATGAAAATATAATACAGTCATTACATTTTTTAGAAAATACGAATTTTTGGTCGATAATATATCAAATGAAGCTCTTTTTTGATCTCCGGGGCTTAGTTAAGGAGAAACTCTATTTAAACTTTTTATAACTTAAAAAATAAATATAATTAATACAAAATTGAAATTTTTAAATTTTTTTAGAAAATACGAATTTTTGGACGGTAATTTATCAAATGCAGTTCTTTTTCGCTCTTCGGGGCTTAGTTAAGCAGAAAACTCTATTTAAACTTTTTATAACTTAAACAAAAAACATAATTAATACAAAATTTAAATTTTTCAAATTTTTTAGAAAATACGAATTGTTGGTTTATAATATATCAAATTAAGCTATTTTTTCGCTTTCCGGGGC
The DNA here is from genome assembly GCA_949748255.1 of Eustalomyia histrio. Taxonomy (NCBI): domain Eukaryota; kingdom Metazoa; phylum Arthropoda; class Insecta; order Diptera; family Anthomyiidae; genus Eustalomyia; species Eustalomyia histrio. The sequence continues at coordinate 7,044,225 of OX456528.1, forward strand.
TTAGATAAGGATAAAACTCGATTTAAACCTTTTATAACTTAAAAATGAAAATATAATACAGTCATTACATTTTTTAGAAAATACGAATTTTTGGTCGATAATATATCAAATGAAGCTCTTTTTTGATCTCCGGGGCTTAGTTAAGGAGAAACTCTATTTAAACTTTTTATAACTTAAAAAATAAATATAATTAATACAAAATTGAAATTTTTAAATTTTTTTAGAAAATACGAATTTTTGGACGGTAATTTATCAAATGCAGTTCTTTTTCGCTCTTCGGGGCTTAGTTAAGCAGAAAATTCTATTTAATAATAAAACAATTAAAATAAATTTTATAAAACATCTAAAACTACTAATAAAAACCTCAAATTGTTGTAAAAGAATGTCCATAGAACAACATTTTGTTATAGAGCAATTCCATATGAAAACGATCAAAATTGGCAAATTTTTGGACGACCCCTCTCCGATTTTAAAATAAATAGTCTCAATCGATTGCCCAGCAAAAAATAATGTACCTACATATTTTTTTTTTTATAGTGACTGGTTTAGTGGTGGTGCACACCACTGTCATGTGACAAAATTGAACAATTCTTCATAAGGGACCTCATTGAAAGTTGTTTAAAAAAAAACTACCAAAGCGATCGCAACGAGTGATAGCTCGTTGGAAAGGTATTGAATCAGGCTTTAATTGAAAAATAAAATTTTCCTAATTTTTCTCAGAAATTTACCTTTTTTCCCATGAAAATTAAATTTTCCCATGAAAATTAAATTTTCCGATTTTCCACAGAAGCTCCTAAATTTTCCGGCTAATTTTATTTTTTTTGGATTCCTCATAATTTTTGCTTTAAGAATCAGCAATAAAAAAATGGGCCCCGACTCCTTGTTTGGACAGGAGAAGAGCATTTAAGAGACCACCTTGTTCTCATTGTTTTTATATTTTTTATAATTGAATTATTTTTAATTATTTAACATTATTTTATTTTATTATTAAAAACATTCTTATGAAAATGGAGGTGAGCATGATTGCATTATTTTAGTAATGATGAACTTATTACTTTAAGTGACTGACATTCAAATATCGTGTGTCACACTGAATTTAATCATGCTTAATTTTAAAATGATACTTGAAACCCATTTATTTTCGACGTGGGAAACTATTTAAAATTCACACAAACTTGTATTATTATTAGGTTAAGCTAAATTCTCATAAGTAGTATATAAGCTAGAATAATTTATAATTTAAGGCAATTAAATAAACAAAGACGAAGAGTGTAAGTCATTTGCACCTTCGAATTTAAAAATTATAATAAGTAATAGTTTTAATCTGCAGTGGCGGATGAAGCTATTTGGGAACGCTATATAACTCTTCTTTACAATGCCTGCTATATGCTTTGAGTCATTATCTTATTGGAAGTACCATCTTCGAGGAAGATTCATTTTGCTTGCTGACTGCTTTAAATTATCCTTATGGGCCATCCCATGTTAATTTTTTTGTATTAAAAGGTTAAAGGTCAATTTTTAAGTTTAATGTTCAAAGACCCATATCTCAAAATCAAATTTTTTAAAATTTGGTCACACGCACAAGTCACTCATCTGTGGCCACCTTTAAGGAATTCAATCCCAAAATATTAATTTAGTTCAAACAGAAATTAGGGAATAAATTATTCAAAGCTCTGCAAAACACACAATTTCTCCTGAAGCCATCATTTCGTTTGCTTTTAAATTCAGAGGGATTAATTGTTGCATATTGCTGTTACTTACCATTTTTTCTTCTTTAAATTTTTGTTTTTTTTTCTGTTTGAAAAACAAAATTTATTATTTTTTATTTCAAGCTGTATTAGGTATCCATGATTAACATTTTAAATGTTTTAAGGTTTTTAGATTTTGTATTTGCATTTTTGATTCTATATCTTAAAATTAAGTGTCAAATAAATTTTTTCAAATTTGTAATTTATTTATTTTTCTCTTTTACTTCACTACTTACAGTTGATTTTATAAGCCAAAACCTATTATAATTATTATTATTAATATAATATTGTATGATGTACTGTAAATCCATGTGCGTATTGAAACAAATGACTGAGAGATATTTGAATAAATGTACTTGTATATATATATATATATGTATAAATATATATATGTTTAAGTAATAATGTTTCAGTTTAAGTAAATTTTATGATATTTGTCAGACCTGGGCGATCTAAATTTAAATTTTTTAATTATTAGTTAATGTCATTTTTCCATATCATTAATTCTACCAGATCTATGCTCCAATTTTTGGGCTTAAAAGTTTTCGTAAAAAATTTTAATTCTTTGATACCATGATACATGGGAAATAATAAATTTTTTTGTGTACTTATTCGCAGGGAACAACTCAACTACATTCAATTACATGTAGTTGTAATAAAATGTAATTTGTAAGTGTCCTGTACTTAGGTACACAAAAATAATTTTATTTCCCATGTCTGGTATTCCCAGAGAGAATTTTCTCGGCGAGTTTTAATTAAACTTTTAAGTAAACTAATGTGAATAAGAAATATCTTAAATTTCATGGAAAAGCTTCATAGTTTTTATGAAATTGGTTTTTTTGAAACTTTTAAATGTATCAAATTTTTAATAAATACATTTTTTTTAAATTGTATGAAAAACTCAGTGTTAAAAAAGTTGGAAACTTTCAAAGGAAACATTTAAATTTACATATGTAAGCGTATGCAAATATACACAAGTGAATAATAGCAAAATGAAAGTGAGACCACCCAGGTCTGATAATTGGAAATCGCTTCAGTTAAATAAATATATCCAACATTTATTTTGTAATAGGTTGTCCTGTTTGACTCAAAATAATGATTTCCGCAAATGTTGTCATGATTTAAATTATTTCTAAGAAAAATATAATGTGAATAACATGTAAAAGCATATTTATATCTAAGTTTATAAAAAAATAAATAAAACGTTTTTATATATTACGAACTAGTACTAAAATGGCACAAAAATTTTGCTTTGTATTAATATGAATAGCATAGAAATTATTTTAAGTTGTTTTTGTCTTATATTAATTTTTAACTTTATACAATTTTTAATACATATTTTTCGATTTATTTTACTACCAAGGAATGTATCCCATAATGTGATATTGATAAAAATTTGGATACCCGGACGGCAAATTTGCATTTAAGCAAAATTGCATTTAAGAACAGTACGACTTTTGACTAACGGATTTTCTGATATTTTATATTTACTTCTGATATTTTATATTTATTCTTTACTATAACTTGGGGGTTACACGATCAAGTTTTGCCATTAAAGTTTTAATACACTCACGGTTTTTTTAATACACTCATACTTTTTAAAATTGACGCGAACTTGCTTTCAATTTCTCTTTCAAGTTGAGTGTGTCAATTTACGGTCAAGAAAACAGCTGATTAACATACACATCTTTTGAACTATTTTTCGTATTCCTTTCTTCAAATATTTTGCCGGCAAAAGTTTTTGTTTTTTTTTACAAATATTTAAAAATATAAAACCTCTAATAGAAATATCATAAATAAATAAATGACAACTTGAAGAATAAAATTGCTTTCAATTTGCGTGCAGCCTACGTCGCAGCTATCAATTCTATTGAATTTTGACAAGCAGTATGTGTAAAAAACTTGAAAGAAAAACTTGATCGTGTGGCTGCAGGGTAAGGTACGTATTCATTCATTTTGTCTCCTCTACAATGTTGCCAGAAACTTTCTGTCGAAATACAATACTAAACCACCCATGAAATATGCTTGAATTTGCTTATGCGAAAAAATATATTAGAAATTTGACAAACAAAAAATTCAAAAAGTGTTCTAATACTTAATAAGCTATATCACTATTATGAGTTGCTGAAATCGGGCCAGACGATCACAGGAGACCTTTACCGAGCACAATTGATTAATTTGAATCGAGAATTGGCCGCAAAACACCCGGAATATCTGACCAGACACAAAGCCGTAGTATTCCATTGACAACGCTCGGCCACATGATGAAAGACCGGCAAAACTATTTCGAAAATAGTGGTTGGGAAGTTTTGCCTCACCCTATTTGTTTCGATCGATGCAAAACGCTCTCACCGGAGAACACGGTATCCGAAATTGACTTGATTTGATCTTGGCCTCAAACAATACTAACAAAGTGTAAAATTCTGAAATAGGCATGTTTAAAAGTTTACTTTATTTCTTTTTACCAAAACGAATTAAAACCTAAAATGTTATTATGTTTGAATTTTCTGAAAATCATAATCCAGTCAGGTATATAAGTAAATCCGAATTTTAAAGAAAAAACTGGGTTTTCGGTAAAAGTTAAATTTGCGTATATTTCAAAATGTAGTGCGAATTTTTTAATTTTGTGCACATCCGTGATCTACATCCTAAAATATACTAGAATTTACAGGTCCGGTACATTTTCTGACTATGTACTTTAAAAAAGTGAAGTGATTTGAAACTTTTCCCTATCAAACTTGATATTATTCAAAAAAATATGTTTTAACAAACGAAATACAATACAAAGTATTTAGCATATTTTTTAGAGAAAACAGAAAATGCAGAAAATATGCTAATATGGCACCATTACTCCTCTGTCACATAACAGGATTTCAGCGAAATCGGAATTCTCCTTTGGATGAGTATCCAAAGTGTATTGTTGTTATATGAAACTGTTGTTTATGTGTGTGTATATTGGAATATCCAATATAAGGAATAGAAACTTTCGTACTTTAAGAAAAATTATGTCATTTCGTTATCCAAATTTTAATATCAATATTGTTTCTTATATTCTTATATATCTATGTAAGAATTCATTACAAAAAATTTTCTAGCATAGGGATATAAATTTGACTTGTTGGTTGTAATTTCAATTAAACTATTTTACACCGTTTAAATCTTATATATTACATAGCATTTGTAACTACTAAATGTACTTAAAAAACGTTTTCAATCATGTTGTTGTTTTTCTTTTGTTCTTTCTTTTAATCGATATTGTCTATAAACTAAGTAACAATGGCACTCTTTTTTTAATTTAATGCTAATGTTAAATTATGTTAAAATAACTTGGTTTTTAAATCATATTTTTGTTTTGTTAATGATATCTTAAATTGTATATGCTTTTTACAGCAGCTGCTGAGTACAAAATATTGCAATGCACCGTAATAACGACGGCAACAACATCGCGAAAATATGAGTACAGCTATCTCTCACGATTTGCGCGGTTGGTTTTTTTCTATTATAACTTCTCACAAACATGACACAGAGGCGAACTTCCTCATTTTTATAATTGTTCGTTTCAGAAATATTTGTAAGCTATTAGGTCGAACGTTTTATCGCGTTTTCATTATACCGAGTAATCGTTATACCGGGCTTCGACTGTACTTTGTTTTTTTGTGCATAAAATTAGTGTTTGTGCATAAACTTTTTAAATATTACGCATGCGGTAAACTCTCAAAAAAATAAATACCGTTTGTCCAAACGTCATTTTTACTCTTATTAGCAGATTTATATATGAAGTTCTTGATTCTGATATTTAACTTGTTTGTTGTTATTTTCATTCTCCACGTTTTTCTCTGTTTTTTATAAAAAATTTCAATAATTTAATAAAACATTCCAGTGAAACTCATTCATTTAATTAATAATAATTTTTTTAGATAATTCAATCGTTGCATTTCAAAATCATTTTTATAAGATATAACGAATATTCGGCAGAATTATAGAAAGTTATGAATACCGAATATTCGGTCGAATAGTAAGCAATTTTTTGATACATCTCCTGGGGGGTTCAGAAAGTTGTTGGCAACAAATCTAGAATTATAATTTGTAATCCTATATGGCGGACACATATATTAATACATTGAATTTACATAATTTGTTTGAAAGGATGCTAATAATATATTAATTTGCGATTTATTCGACTAAATGAATTGTTCTAGAAAAATTGTAAAACATCGGTATTTTAATGTTGGACTTTTTTAAGAAAATTTTGGATTTTTGCATGGGTACAACCAAAAGTTGAATTTTGTCGGACAGTGTTACAGCTGAGACATTAAAAAATACATTTCCGAGTGATTATCGTGTATTTAAGAATATTAAACGGTTCAGTTAAACCGAAAAATAAAATTTATGATAAATTTTTTAAAGTAATATTTATAACTTGGGAATAGTGTTATCAAATCGCGTAACTAAAATACATTTTTTTGCCTGAATTTCGAATTTTTGTTAACCTCGTTTTGTCTCGGCTAACCAATTTGTTTAATGTTTAATTGAGATCAATTGAAAAGTAAAATGAGCTAATATTAGTGTTTACGATATTAAGCCACACCAGAGAAGGAAACGTCTACCTAACCTCTGAAAATCACATATAACTCACAATACAGCTAACAAGGGGTGTTTTTCGGAATCTACACATATTTCTTTTTTTACCGAAATCTTGTTAACTTAAGCATAGAGGAAGGATAAGTATAGAGATTTCATTGTAAGCAGCGCCTAAATAAAATTTTGTACAGATTACAAAGGTTCGGTAACTGAGAGAAAACGGGAGAAAATTGAACAAGAACATTTCTAAGCAAATTTTTCCCCTTTCTGCACAAATGTGAGCAAATTTCGCTGATTTTGAAACCCTTTTTTTTAACCAATTGGGAAATCTGCTAAACCCAATTGGTTTGCAAAAATCCCTTGGAATCGCAATAAAATCTATTAGAAAAATGCCGGACCTTTGTAACCAGCACATATACAAACAAAAAGTATGTTTTTTTCATCATGAGAGACGTCGTCATGATGTGACTAAAGGCATTTATTTTGCGTTTGAAAATGTCGTTATACTCAGAAAAAATCTCGGATTATATTTGGTAGGGTTGTAAATTTTCGATAGATTTGAATACTCGATACTACTCAATACTTTTATTTATTTTATATAAATTTTATTTATTTTATATAAATAACTTGTGTACAAAAAATTGTTTTATTGTAATACGATTCCATTAATTACAATGCTGCACAAATTTAGAAAAAAATGCTCAAATCAATATATTTTAACTGGAAAAATTTTGGTCTTCTTCGGGAATTTACGATTGAAAATTCCTGAAACTGATATTTTAGGGCTTTTTGTAAGTCTACAGTAAATTACAATGAATTTAGCGAAACACAATAAGGCTCAAAGAAGATTAAGAAAAACCAACCTCTTTTTGAAATGTGTAAGTTCGACTTGCGAAAGGTGAACCTTGTTTTACTTCGCTAAAGTTAGAGTAAGTTGCTATAGACCGCTTAGCCGCCGCGAACCTTTATTAATATGTCGCAGCCATGCCAACCCTTCGGTTTAAACCGGATATCGGATGAGTCGTTAGGTAACTAATAACAGACAATATTTCAAATTTGATTATAAATTATATTTTGAGTAGGCATGTATCGTTGTTGTAGATTCTCAAAAACCCATGTAATAATCGAAATATATATGAGCATACATGATCATACATGGGCTTGTATATTGTCATACAATACATGGTCATATACGTCCATGATGGTTCAATATATGACCATACATGACCATATAGCTTTGGATACGAAATTTGAGGGTTGTGGCCATATATTGTTATATATGATCATATATTATTCATGTATGTATTCCCGTATATGATCACATATATACGGAAATATACCACCGAATTTCTGATCTGAATATATATGGTCATATATGAGATCGTGTATGTTCATATAATATGCTCATGTCAAATAAAAGACCATGTATTTTCATATACATTTCGAATTTTACATGGAAAGTTACAAACTAGCGAATTTTTAATCTCGAATTTCTCACAAATGCTACGTGATGAAAAAATTTGGAGAGGATTTTGATGAGTATCATCGTTATAGAATACAATATCACCAACGTCCAATTGACTAGTCCATTTGAATTATGCATTTGATTGCTGGTTTGTTGTATTTAGTAATTAATGGCATCGATTTCCATACAAAATATAAATCCGTTTAATATACATGTATTATTTTTAAATAAACAATGTCTATAAGGTATTTCTACACCATAAGATTTTGAATTTTATGATTTTTCACAAGACTTTCTTCATTATGTTCCGACCGTATGTTATTATATATATTCATATATATATATATATATATATATATGTTCGAATCCAAACACATATAGATATATGTTCATATACGATCCCTTTTTTTTAGTTTCTAAGCCGAAAAATGTAGTTTTTGAAAAATTTGCGGTCAAAATGCATTAAAATTTTTTATTATTCTGTTATGCAAAAAAATCTTGTTTGAAAAAGTTCTCGCTTATACTTTTTTGACAAGCGAATCAAATTTAAATCTAATCCAAAAATATAACAGTATAAAAACACCTTATAAATATAAAAATTAGGGCGCAGCTTGTTGTCAAAATGTTAAATTTCGCTCTGCTGTTTGTTTTACATTTGAACAAAAGTATATGGTGAAAATTTAAGCCAAAAAGAAAATTTAATGCATGATTCACTAAAATGAAAGTTTCGGAACTTCGAAAAATTAAAAAAAAAATTACTAATATTTTGTGTTACAAAATTTGAATCACTTAAATCAGATAGCGAATGTATGTTTTTGAAATCGGTCAAACTATTTTTGAGTTAGAGCAACTTGAACTAAAATTCGAATGTTTTCTTATATTTAGAATATTTCAAAAATAATTTTTAATATAGGGTCCGCCAAATAACTTTTTTTTTGAAAATGCTATAAAAAAACTACTGAATATTTTCTCAAATTTCTTTTTTTATTTGAAAGTACAATCCTTCCGGTTAATAATGGAAAATAATTTCATTCAAACGGCTGCCTCGGCTTCACGAATATTGTCCTTTAAAGCGTCAATTGTCTCTGGCTTGTCGGCGTAACACTAATCTTTGACGGCACCCCACAAATAATAGTCCAACGGTGTCAAATCGCAGCTCCGAGGTGGCCAAACGACATCAGCTTTGCGGCTGATAATGCGATCTTCAAAAACAGGGCGCAAAACATCGAGTGTCCAGAGGCATAACAGTGACTCGTTTTGGGTGCATCGGCTTTTCAATCTATGCGTGCGGGTTTTCTGTGTCCCAAATGCGACAATTTTGCTTCTTTACATACCCGCCAATGTCAAAATGAGCTTCATCTGAAAAGATGACATTCTGCAACATTACCATGATTTTCAAATTAATGCAATATTTCCCAGCGTTGTTCAAGCGTATACACAACCATATTCGTTCAGCGGAAGGATAAAACTAATTATCTGTCAAATCAGACGAAATAAGCACTAGTTGAAAAAAAAAACGTTAGATGGCGGACCCTATATTTTTCTCTTATATATAATATTTTCAAATCTGCGTAAACAAAACTTACATTTTAGATAATTTTAATATTTTTTTTTAAATTTAAGAGTTGTGAGGACATTTCCTGCAACATATTCGAAATATCTTTCAATCAATACATACGAGGTCATAAAAGTGTCCTTTAAGTTAATAATTGTCGAATTTCATTAGTAATAACAAATTCCTCAAATCCCCGAATTTAATATATTCGTTATTAAAAACCAAAAATTAACTAGAAATGCTGTATCACAAAACAAGTATGCCATGGCACAGTGGTTCCAATTAATTTTTGTAATCCAGGTCACAAGATAAGAAAAGAACAGGCTAGACGTATCACTTAAGAAACAACACAATGAATATTTCCGTATTATAAATATAAGTCATATTTCATTTAGAAGTTCCAAATTTGGATATTTAAATTAAATAATGAAAAACATAGTAATTATATTTAAAACCCTTTTATATTTACAACGATTTGATACTACAAAGTGTGAACGTATTTTTCGTGTTTTAACTTTCCGCATAAACACAGCTATTGTAAATTAATGAATCAAAAATGAATATGAAGTTAACAAACATGCCCATAATTACGGAAAAAGGTAAAATAATACATTTTTTAATGCGAAATGCAATTGACCAAATAGAATTTGCAAATATTTTTAAAGGTACTGTTTTACTTGTAATAATAAAAACCAATGGCTGCTGAATTTCACTATCATTATTTTGATCCATTATTTAACTTGATTTTAATAGTGACCACAAAACGGCTAAACGATCAGCTGTTTTAGTTTTGTAAATGTACAACATGTTTTTACTATACCTTTGGTATAGTAAACCTTTACAAAGTTTATAAGGGTACTTTACTACCAATAGTGAAAACCCATTATGTTTATATCCTAACCTGGATTACAAAATGTCTTAAATCAGCAAAATTGGTTAACATTTGAAAAGGTTCTACACTCTAAAAGCTTTTATACAACAGCAAAAATCAACTTTGTGCACCATTGACAAAGCCTGTGTTAAAACAGCGTGACTAAAAATATAAATTTCTAAAAGCTTAGGTTCTTTCTTAAATTAGATCAGTAGTATAGAAGTTCCATGATACATTTTTTTTTGGTTTAAAACTACTGTGCGCGGTTTAGAATTGTCCGATGTAGCTAGAATGTTTACCATATACTTTTTAAAATGGAAACAAGTTGTGGTGTACATTTCGAATTTCGACAATTCGCTAAATAGCTGCAACCTTGGCGTACTTTGGCGTCTTTAAACGCTTAGTTTTGACCTATAGTTACTACAACTACTATTATTATTTTATAATTATTCATTATTTGTTACTACATACTATTTTCTTACGTCTACGATTACAAAGTCATTGTTGGCCGCTCAATCATCATCACGTGAATCGAAACTGATTGCATTACTTTCCGAAGAAAATCCAGATTGTGATAAACTTTCAGCGGGATAATAATAACTATTGCTACTACTATTTGTGGGTGTTGCACGATCTAACAAATTAGTGCTACAGTCTTCCATGACACTCATACCAGCAGCAGCTGCTGCTGCCGCAGCGGCCGCGGCAACAGCCTGACCCATATCCTGCAATTGATATGCAGCGGTTACAGCTGCCTGAACATCATCTTCACAGTCGGATGGGTGATGACAGCCTCCTCGACTAGATGGACTAGCACCAGGTGGCGCCGTACCACGACACCAGAGTTGTCTCATTTCAGCTCGCCTATTTCGCATGAGTACCTTGTATTCGGAAATTCGCATTTTTTTACCATCGACTATGCATGTCCGCTTAGGCCTGGGCCTATATCTATAATCTGGATGCTGTTCCATATGAAGTTTAGACAGACGCGATTGTTCCTCGTAGTAGGGTTGTTTGTCGGCGTTTGACATGGCTTTCCAGCGAGCACCTAAAATTTTTGATATATTTGAATTGTGCATATCGGGACAGGCTTTAAGAATTTTCCGACGTTCGTCTTTGGCCCATACCATGAAAGCGTTCATGGGTCGTTTTATATGTGGTTTGCTATGATAACCGTGACCGTGGCCGTGTCCATGACTATTGGTAGCATCGCGGCTGTTGCTGCAGCTTTCACGTAAATTGGAATGGGTTTCTTGTGTTAAAAATGACTGTGAATGATGTTGCTGCTGCTGTTTGCCGCATGCACTGGAGTGCTTGAGTCCAGGGATATGTGAATTATTTGCTTGTTCCACTGTTGTTGATTTACCCGAACATGTGCCAGCTGAATCTCGACTATTACGTGTAGCACGTGTCACTGATATATTCTCAATATTATTGAAAGGGGATACCGCATCACTTTCTTGTATTTCGGCGGAATTCCATAACTGAATAGCTACGAAATTTCCATCAGTATTGGAAGATGATTGCCAGTGCAGTGGAGAATTTCCTACTGAAACTGGCGTCAGGCGTTCGCTCTCTCGCTTAATTATTACAGAAGCTGCGGAGGCGACGTCGCTGTTAAGCGTGGAAACTGGCGATGGTTTCAAAGAGTACTTTGGCTTAGATAAGTTTAAAGGCGCATCCGGTCCGTTCTCTTCGTCTGACGATTCTTCCTCTCCCTCTTCCCTACTGGCTAGAATCATATCATCCTGAGCTGAGCTATTAGAGTTTGTTCTAGGACTATTTGTTGCATTTGAGCCAGACAATACATCAGTTTCATCCTCTACTAACGACGGATCCAACTGCATATGTTGTGATAGTGAGTCCACCTCAGGTGGTGGAGGTGATGGTGAGGTGCAAGTATTGCTATTCGGATTGTACAAAGGTGTGGGTGGAGGGGTAGTAGTAGATGCAACAACGTCACCAAAATTCAATTCGGCACCAATGGCCTGCAATGCTTTCTTTGCATCAGCATTGTACTCATGTGCTAACGTGCTACCGCCGCTTATGTTTCCAGCTGCTGTATTAGTTGCGATACTATCGCCGCCATTGTTACTTACATCTCCGCTGTTATTGCTACTATCATTTCCAACGGCTACCGCTGCCACCGCTAAAGCGGCTTGTATATGTGCTGCTGCTACAGCCGCCGACGACCACATTGGTTGCATTGTCATCTTGGTATTGTGCGATGCATGCAGGGCGTGTGTGTGCAGTACCGTTGGCAGGCCGCTAACTGCTGTTGCCGCTGCTATATGATGCGATGTTGGCGGGGGAGGAGGACGCAGAAATGCGGGTAAGAATGGCACAAGTGTTGTTGCTGCTGCAGTTGTTGGTTGTGTTAACGTGGTCTGTGTCGTAAGGGTTTGCTGTTGTGCCGCGGCACATAACTGTGTGTTTAATTGATGTTGCAGCTCTTGAAGGCAATTGTCCTGTTGTATGCGCTCTAATTGCTCTTGGTGATGTTGTAGATTGCTGTCTATATTTGTCATATTTTCGAGTTGCGTCTGAAAAATTAAAAAAAGTATTTTTTTTTTAAATTATATATTTATAATGAAATATTCCCAAGTAAAGAAGTATATACACCCTAGTAAAAAGGTAGATATCATCACCTTAAATGCAATACAATAAAACAACACTTTTTAAAGTCTTATAGGAGAACTAGCTGACCCGGTCCACGTTGTTGGACCTTACAAATTCTGTTGTGGTCTTTTATAACTCTGTTTAAAAAGTTTTCTTGGATTAAGAGATCTCAAGCTTAAGACGACTGTACCCGAAACTTTTAAAATAAATTAATCAAAAATTTCAAAAGATAGTATTATTGTTTGAAATGAAAAATTGTAATTTTGATTACCATTTGTTTATTTGTTAAGTAATAATTATCACAATTATTAAGTGTTTTGGTATTAATGTTAAAAAAAACTTTAACTACTATTATTGAAAATATTAAAAATTAAATAAATTAAGATTATTATTGCAATGCTAATCTGTGAACTATATTTTTTGTTTGACCATTTTCGGCAAATATAAATAAATCACTGGGTTTGCCTACTCTGGAGCAGGCTACATATAATTGTCCTTGTGAAAAGCATGGATTTCCCAAATCCAAACCGCAAACATTCATAGATTGGCCTTGAGATTTGTTTATGGTCATGGCAAAGGCTAGTCTAATTGGGAACTGCAAGCGTCTAAACTGTATTGGACTATCCGTTGGTAACATTGGAATTCTTGGTAACAATACATGTTCTCCTCGAAACGTACCAGTAATGATGGTTGCCTCAATTATGTTTCCCAAAATTTTTTTTACAACCAATCTTGTTCCATTACATAACTTTGGTGCATTAAGATTTCTCAATAAAATTATTGGTGAACCAACTTTGATTTGTAGATTATGAGGAGGTAGGCCTGGGAGATCAAGTGAGTTTAGAAATTCAGTTGGGAAATTAACGGCTTCGTCTTCGTTTACAACTGTGTCAATTGATTTAAATAATAATGACTGTGACTGCAACATATTTTGAATTTGTATATTTATTGCTCGTTTACTCAACCATTGATGATTGTTAATATTACTACGAATGTTGGGAAATACATTATCTATTAATGAATCTCTTTTAGTCACAATGGTACAAAAATTATGTGGTAATGTTATAAGTTGAGTGGTTGGATTTATATTAATTTTCCCTTCACCAATATCAAGCAATTGCTTAGAAAATAGAGCTGCAGATGGGTCATTTTGTATCTTGACGCGCATGTTTGTTACTAATTTCAATTTAATGACTCTTGTCCATAATGTGGACGATTTAAGACATGCATTGATCTCATCTGCATAAGTGGACCGTGGTATTACAGGAAGTGTTTGACGAAAATCTCCAGACAATAAAATAAGAACACCACCGAAAAGTCTTTCATTGCCATTCAAATCTTTTAAGGTGCGATTTAGTGCCTCTAAAGAGTGTTTATGCGCCATTGTACACTCATCCCAGATAATTATTTTGCATTTTTTAAGCACTTTAGCCATATCTGAATGTGGTTTAATATTGCATACTGCATTTTCATTTGTCTGGATATTCTCGTTGTAATTCACGATTAAATAAATCGCTTCTTGGACGATCTGGTGATGGTAATCCCAATTTATGAAGTGGTTCGTTGGAAATAAATGTGCATAAATCTTCCAATTTTATTAGTGCTTCATTATATATTGCTGGCGTGTAATTTAAAAAAGGCTCACCATGAATTATTCGTTGTGCGTGTAGAATATCTTCACTCATGGAATCTTTAAATTTTTCCCACAACACATTTGGTCTTGTTGGAAAACATGTTGTCAATATAATAGCAAATAAACTTCGTATCTGATGTGGAGTTGAAGAAATTGCAGCATCGGTTAGAGTGATGTCCCAATGATTATCTTCTTCTAATAACTGCAGTGCGCAACATGCTTCATGATATGTTGTGTGTATTTGATCATTAACTGTTTTTAAATGTTCAAATGACGTTGGCCCTGTGATATTTATAAGTAATAAACGTAAATAAAAGCATTCTCGTTGTCTGGGATGAACTGTGTAGAGTCTGCCTAATGTATTTGTAAAAAAAATCCCTTGATATTGGGTGTGTGGTATGCCTCTTTTACGGGGTTCCCATTTTTTTTTTTTTTGATTTATCCCACGTGAAATATGCTGGAACTTGTGAATAAAGCAACGTTCTTGCAAAAAGTCCAAAATTATTTTGTTGTTGGCATAATGTAAAATATTCTGTTAGTGTTGTTTTTGGTGGAGTTTGTGCTCGATCAACTGCATTTAGATCGGTGAAGTAAACACGTTGTCCATTTTCAAGGTGTATTGCCAAATGAATAACAGCTGGATCTCTTTCATGAATTGGAAACGATAGGATTCGCCAAACCGCTTCATTGCTGCTTATATATCTACCCATTTGGTATCGTGCAACTTCATCATTTTCATTTACACCTTGAATTGCAAAAACGGCCATATCGCTGCCTTTGTTTACATATTTGCAGATGTACTTAATTGATTTTACAGAGCTACAAAACTCTACATTTATATGTGCTTTAAAGGTTTAAGATAAAATAGGTGAATATGGCACTACCCATCTATTATCGATTTCAAAACCATTCTGGTTATTTGATGAGTTTATTTTAAATGAATTACCACCATTTTCAGTTGATCTTTTTCGATATAGTGGGTATCCATCATTACCTGTAATAGTTTCTGATAATATGTCCTTAGGAAAGCGTTTTGTGCATTTGCCGTTATCCATGCATGGTGAATTCATGTTGATGGAACCACATGGACCATGAATCATGTTTGTTATAACTATTTTAAACAATTCAGGATCCAATGTTTTATCTGGTATTTCCGCTGATATAATTTTATCAATATCCTCTGGTCTTATTTTATTGATCAACCATATTAATATATGTGCATGGGGTAATCCACGTTTTTGCCATTCAACTGAATACATCCAGCATCGCGTTTCCCCAAAAACGTGATGCTTTACAATTAAGTCGATTAATGATTTTAATTTTTGTTTGAAAACTCGCGCAGTGATGTCATGGCGATCATGTGATGATTGACCTGGCAATAAACAGTTTTTGATCTCATCCCACTGTGGGTTGCATGTAAACGTTACAAAAAGATCAGGTCTTCCGTATATACGCACATAGGTCATAGCATCTTGAATATATTCCTGCATATGCCGAGGACTGCCAGTGTAAGACGAAGGTAAAATACACATTTGGCCTACATCGTTAATATTAAAATTTGTATCGACATTATTATTTATTGCATCGCGTAAATGGATGTATTCCTCTGATCTTAATTTAGCTTGATTAAATCTGATAAAACGAAGACGTTCACTTTCGATTTTGGCATACATGTCAACAATAAATTGGTGGTATAAATGTCTGCATTTTAAAATGTGATTGTCTTCGTTGGTTCGAATCATAAGTCTGTATGCATAAAAATTCATCGAACTGACCTTTTTATTCGTTTCTTCACCTACATATACATTTTGCAACAATGTGTTGTAAATAATATTTTGAATTTGAGTATTATAATTGTTATATTCACCTGTTTGTGGATTCCTCTGTTTTATATTTATGTGGTAGCCATCTTCACCTTCCCAAAAAATTAAAGGATATTGAAGTGCATCATAAGAACGATGCGTATCGGCAATGATATGCGTCGTGTTGTTGCGACGCATAATACGTATATCTCGATGTTCGAATGAATCACCTACCATTACAATACCAACTTCATTTACTGTAGGTGTATTAAAACGACGTGCATGCTTCCCATTTGGAACTTTGTCTGGTTTAATAACGATCATATAAGTGTCGTTATGTAATTGGCTTGAAAATTGTTTAAATAACTGTATTAAATAGTTTTTATCTGCGAGAAAAGATTCTAGTTCAGATACGATAGCACGTTCTTGCATAGCTTGAATTTGATTGTAGCCGCAACGGATGTTGGCCTGCTCTTCAACATCTCCCATAAAGTATATTTGTAGAAATTTTGGTTTTTCCGTAGAAACAGGAAGTAAAGAACCAATTTTATGGTAAACTTGGCCCTGAATCTTGAAGGTAGAATTAAATGTGCGTCCAATGCCATCCGTATTGCTAATGATGTTGGCGGCAAATGATGTCATTTGGAAGCAATTATTAAATTTTCTTATTTTTTTAAGAAATAATTTTGACTCGGCGGTATTGCCATCCATTAAATTTTTTAATGGGTCTGGTGGTGGGTTCAATGATGGCAATACAACTTTTCCTGAAGAGCAGCACATTCCAGGTGGCTCATTTTTAAACTTCAATGCATGACAGTGCACACATTCCTTGTCCATGCTTCCAATATTTATTTTGGGGTTTGCGCAATATTCTGTTTCTGGACTATATTCAAAAGCAATTCGATGAAATGAGGATAAAGACGGCTTCTGTTACCCAACTGGCTTAAAGTACGATTTAAATCTGATGCGCGGTTACGTGATGTGAGTCTCGTTATCCGCATAGTGGCCAATCGTTGCATACGGTGTTCATTTGTTTCAGCTTGGCGACGTACAGCACTTGATTCACGTTCGTTTTCTCGACGTTGGGATTGTTGTTCTGGTGTTAAAAGAATACGAAATCATTCTTTGGGTACCTGAAGCATTTCTAGTAGCGCGGCCAATATTACCACGACGTCTTAAAGGCATTTTAAAGCTTCTGTTTTATAAAAATAATTCTTTTAGCACATATTAAATAATAAAATAATTAAAAATTATATTATATTACATTATTTGAAGTAAACAGAAAAGTAAATAATGAAAGCTGAAAAGCCAAGTCTATATATATTCGTTTATGTCGTACTTGGGAACTTTTCATCGTTATCAAAATGTTATTAAAATTTAATTGAATTCAAACTTTTTTGGCAATAGTATTTGTGTTACTTATATTATAATAATAAAATCATACGAAAAATAATAACTTCTATGAATGGTTAATATTTATGTGGAAATAAAACGGAAATTGACGAAAATAATAACTCCCATGTATGGCTAATATTTATGTGCAAATAAAACGCCTAAATTTGTGTTTAAAAATTAGTTCTGTGCCTTAAATACATTGCATTTAATAATATTATGAATATGACTGAAAAAAAATATACGTTTTCGTGAATATTTTAACACCAGCGCCACCTACAGGTGAAAAACTTTGTCAGCAACTTTAGTTTTATGTACATAATATATGTTGCGAATTTGAGCTAAATTGGACCGTAAATAAATTTTTTGGGAAAATATCGACCCCAGCGCCACCTATCGGGTAAAAAAAAAAATTATGCAAATCGGAGAACCAAAGGAACATATGGTATGAATACGAAGTCGCTAGCATTAGTGGTTCAAGAGTTATTAGAGTACCAACATACGCACCAACGTTTTTATATATTAAGAAGATTAAAAAACATCGTATTGGGTCTATAATTTAAAAAGACGGGATTCACAACAGATGGCGTTTCTTTTACACGTGGTTTCTGTCTTTAATAATTTGTATGGCATTTTGGAGGGTAAACATCTTTCATTTATTTTTACTTAGTCATTAAACGAAATAGTGTAAATAGTGTAGTATTTTTTCTTCGAAAATGTCGAATTTGTGACAACAAATCATCATTTGTGGGAAGTTCTATATTACCTCTTCAATTTAAAAAAAGTGCAGCTGAACTACATCGATTGCTCCCTAAAGCTTATTCATCGATTTCAACGTGCGTGAGATGGTTTGTGCAGTTCATCAAAAAACTAGCAGTTCTTTTGACGCGGAATCCATATGATGCCAGAAAGATAAGAAAATTTCATAGCTAACGATGGCCAATATTGTACCAATGTTTTACAATAAACGCCCAAAATTTTCCAAAAAAGTCCGCATTTGTACGTTTAGACCCAATAATACATATAATATATCAGATATTTGTAAGAATTCTTTTTTTTTTTATTGGACGGAAAACCTATTTCTCAAAGCAAACTAAATTTCTAACATACATATTGTTAAAATCGTTAATTTATTTCCTTTTAATAAATTGAGTTCTTTTGATATTGCAAATAATTTATTTTTATTTTATTTTTGTTTATTTAGTCTATAGATTTAAATCCTTACAGACTATAATACAATATAAAAACAATATTTAGTTTGTTATAATCGCAGCAAATTCTTCTAAAAGAAGAACTTAATTGTTTCTGAAAAATTCAAACTTTAGTGGCTTGAAACGGCGCGACACGTTAACGTTAAAGGAAATATTTTTTATAATAAACTCAGAGCAAATATCACCATTGATATGATTGAACATAATCGTGTATATTCTGGAATTAGCGACTAATTAAAAACTCAACATTTTTCAAATTCATCTTATTGCAAAAAAGGTGTTCTTGAATTCGAACGTTTTTAGTGTTTATGTTCCAAAAATATTTAAGTTGTCAAAAATCCTTTGTTTTTACGAAATTCGATTCCGTTTAATGCGAATAATAAATTCCAGTTTTTTTCTTTTGGGTGAAAAATAAACTTTCCTCGTTTTTTACTACCTAAAATTTACTAATATGAACCAAACGCATATTTGGAATCTTGAGAAAATTTCCTTTAATTTGAGACACCTACCATTTTGGATGTCTTTGTTTTTTTGGACCTAGCGGTTCCCAGGGGACCCGGCCCCTTAACACCATATGTAAAAAAATTTCTTTTTTGAACTCCCGGGGGGTCATACATATTTTTAAGGGATGCCGGAAAAAGTAAACTTTTGCCAAAAAATTTACATGTTTTAGAAGATTTTTAAAAACTCTTTTTTTAGTGTTAATAAATGTTAAAATGGTAAAAATGCGCTTGAATATAATTAAAATAATTCCAAATTATATGAACCAAGTATTTTGTTCTTCTCACAACATATGTTTAATAACAAAAAAACCTCACACTAATTGATTTCGCCTGCTAACCATCTGGCGAATTCAATTAGTAAAAAACTAGTGAAAGTGAATTCAAGTACACCAAGATATTTGAATTCGTTTCATTTTTACGCAATGGGATTCCAGAACATACACAAATAAAGACAATTGAAAATTTTAATAGCAACTCTTTATTTATACAGAAACTTATTTACACTTGAGACTCAATTTGAAAGCTAGATGCCATAAAGAAATTTTAACTTATGTTACATAAAAGTTAGGAGTTAACAACAGCGGAAAAATATATTGTCAAATCGTAAAGAGGTTACACAGCTCTTGTGTATAGAATGGAACACATAACATTTGTGCTACGAGTGTGTGCAATGTTCGTATATGCTTCACAAGCAAGAGGAATTGTTTTTTTTATTATATTGTATTTTTATTATATTATCGCTGTCCGCGTTTTATTTCAAACTCAAACTGACATGCACGTTGCGCGTGTATTTATATGTGTGGCGAGAATAACTAGAAGGTGGCAGCATTCTCCGGAAGTTGTATACCGAAAACGTCGAGTGTGTTCTTTGCTATGTCGAAGATGAAGAGTTGCCATTGTTAGCAACTGTTTGACATTTCAGGGCTAGCGTATGGGAATTTATGTTCCTACGAGTAAATGGAAATTGATGAATTGAATTTGCGTAACAATATTTTTGAAGTTAGGCATCATATTAAATTAAAAAAAATTGACAACTGTTTACGCGTAAAGTGATGAACGCACCTATTGTTAGCATAACGAAACTTATTTCTCGTGCTCTTAGCATTTACTCCTAGCCTTCGAGATCTTCTTTTGTTAAGCTTACATTTTAGTACTCTTGTACCCACCCGTAACAAAGGTTTTTTTTGTTGCTCGCTTCAACCCCCGAATTATTTTATTTTCTTTAATTTTTGGGAAACATTATTGTGCGCAGAATATTATTGGTCCTTCGAACCAAATAAAATGATGCTCAAAGAAATAAAACATAGGTATATGATTTCGTACACTCGCGGTGTTTCTTTTGTAGCCGAAATTTTTAAGCATTTAAAGACAGAAAAAGCCAGAGAGATAAACTCGCATCCCGCGATTCTTTTGATGACACTTATACAAGTTGGCCTACGTTTTGCGATTTCCTAATGGCTGTGTACATATGTTAATACCTAAGAATTTACCAGAATGTGATGAAATGGATAAATTTGTATCCGCCCTGTATCAGACCCTTGAATCCGTTACTGATATAAGACGTTCACAATTAATTCTTACTCAAAATCAGTCCCGATATTTGACTCCCGCTAACCCGAAGTAATCTTTTAATGATTGAAAAAGTAAAAAACAGTTTTGTGACACAGACTTTGTCAAGAACGCCATCCCCTTAGAATATGTTTTACAAAATGTTGATCAGCGATTATTAACAGTAAAAATACTAAAATGTTGTCCTAATAGCCTTGCTACCTCCCATGAATTTAAGACTTGTAAAGCATTTACGGTTGCTTATTGTGTATAGAAAAGCATTACTTACTTCTTCACAGAAGAAATCAGCCCGCACGACACCTCTGATACTACTCCCGGACGACACTTCTAATACTACTTGCAGCTCGAATGTATCTCCCCAGAGAGGTAAGTAAGTAATGTTATAAATTAAATATTGTCCTCTGTGTTAAATATAGTATATATCTTTTTGTTTTATCTTTCTTTTTTAATTTAGGATTTAAACGAACAAATTATAGAGCTAGTTCATCAGATTCCATGCCTGTATGACAAAAGGGATGGCAAATATAAAGACGTCCATATAACTCATTTTTTAAACTTTAATATTTTGTTTCTTTTTATTGAACCTTACTTTACAAATCATAAAACACAAACTCCAATATTGTAATGTTCTTTATTGTTAAAATAATCAGTGTTGTTATATATATATTTTAATAACCCTGTTTTTATCGTTTTGGCTTATCGTTGCCACTAATGTCTAGGTATGTCATTTCAGCGTATAAGCTAACCGGATGAAAACGTTACGCCTTCCGCTCTTTTTTAGGCATGGCTGTTAGAATGGAAAATGTTCATGGTCTTGAGCCGACCGAGAAACATTTATTTTTAAATTCCAAAGTTTATACACCTTTCAAAAATAGACGATAAATAATGTATCTTACAGTCGGTGGGTGTTAAAATGATCCTATATCAATACTTAAGGAAATAATGCTTAATATTAATATATTAATTAACCCAAAATTGGGGACGAATTTGAGATTCCAGATTCAATCATGTCTAATTATATAATAACAGATCTGGTCAGGTCTAATGCGATATTTCAAATACCGCAGGTGATATTTCGGGAGTTCACGGTGATTATTTTAAATCCATCGAATTCCAGAACTTGTTTTATTTCCATAGGGTCCACACAGGGTCCACCTTTTATAACAACACTTAGCCCTAACTGCTTTCCCAATATTTAATTACATCCAATTTGACATTCTTTAGGCGATCCAGGTTCTATTTTTTCTCATTAGAAAAAATTACCTTGAAAAGAAAAGAAGATTTAAGAAGGTTATATAAATTATATTTACCATCTTACCCTTGCTCAGATGCTCTGTTGACAGTTCATTTAGACACAGTTTTTTCACGATCATGGGCGATTTGCGCAGCGTTCTTTTTTGAATTGCGCGCACTTTTATAGTGCAACGCTTATTTTGGTCTGACAGCTTGCTTTTTGGTCTACCTCTTCTATTTTTTCCATATTCTTCAGTATTACGTAAAAAATTCCGAACAATAGCGTCATACAGCTCCAGTTTTTTATATAATATGCCACAATATAAGATAATTTAAAAAATTCATGTTTATATGGTTATGCATACCAACATAGGTATTTATTGTATATATGATAATATATTATTATATAAAGCCACATATAAACTTTTTTACTCGGGATGTGTAAAAAATTGCTTAACAAAAATAAATAATTAAAATAAACGAAATTCTGTAAAGGAAAAAAGTATTAAATAGTATTGAGTACTAAATTGCAAAGTATTGAATAGTACTACAAAGTAAAAAGAAAAATAATTTCCCCCATTTTGCTCCTGGCCTTAAAATTTATATTTACCGTATTATAAGCAAAGCATCCAGAATGAAATTTGGGTATGTTATATAGAGAAAAAATTAGTGAAATAAATTTTTTTAGCGTCCCAATCTCCAGTATTTGTTTTACAAAAATGTCAGTGATTTATGAAGCTAAAAATGCACTTGCATTTTCCACTACTTTCGGTCAGAAATTGCCATCGGTACAAAAATCATTGACCCAGTAGAGCACTGATTTTATAAAAATTATGATGCTGTGTTTAAAAAGCTTTTAGTCAGAAAGTTTCGAGTTCGATTACGGTTACAGGCATACATTTTGTTTGTATATGTTACATTTTTTTAAATAATTTTAATCTTAAATTTTTATTTAGAATTTGTCATGCTCATTATCATAACTAAATGTTACTATGAAATAGAAAACACTAATTTTTCAATAAATGTAAGAGAAGATGGAAAAAAATTGTTTCCCGTGCAAAAAGTATCAGATCTGAACAGATCTAATTGTGCCAGATCTAATTAGAATTTAAAATTTGCGACAAATTTGATATCTTATTAGACCTGAATAAATTCAGACAGATCTGGCGCACAATATATAATCAGGTCCAATTCGCTCTGGATATTATATTAAAAAACCACCTTTATTATCTTCCTTATGAAGAGGTTGGTCAAACTCATTAATGGTAAAAATCCCACTTTAGCTAGTTGATTTAACGTCTGGAATATATTACAATACTAGTAACGTATTACCTTAAGTTTTAAAGTTAAGCAAATGGTATAAAGATGTTGTTATCAAGTAATTACTGAAATATGTCCAAGCTTTTACAAAAACAATTGATTTTATTGTAAAAAATAATATATATTTTTTTTAGAGAATCATCACTTAGGAAATTCTTCCTACTAATCAATGTGTTTGTGGTAAAATATTAAGGGCTTCAAATATTGCATCACTTTAATTGCGCGATATGATTAGTCTTGGAACAGTTGTTGCCCGCCATATGATGGACAGTTGTCGAAATTTTTAAAACTTTAGTATATTATTTTTCTAAGTCCAATTTTATAACATAAAATTGGCTTCTAAAAATAAAATTACGTCTGATAAAAAATCGCAAGATACCGCTATTTGCTAGAGGCAAAACATGTACTAAACAATATATCATATATAAAAATATGTTTTTTACAATAAATGTGATTTTAGTTAGAGAAAATATATTTCATATTTTAAAAGTATATCTCGTTTTAAAAGTATATTTAAATTAAGAAGAAAACAATATCAGGTTAATTTCAAAGCTATTTAAATTAATGTTATTTCTGCTTATTTTATATATATCGATGGCTTAACATAAAAAGGCCCTAACTCGATTTTTTGTTACTTGACAGGAGAAGAAAAAAAATTTAATAAAATCCGTAAAATTTTAGATACAAAAAAGTTTTAATGCAATTTCCAAAAATGTGTTTCCTCTTTTTATTAAAAATTGCATTAAAATTTTACGGATTTTATTAAGTTTTTTCCTTCTCCTGTCAAGTAACAAAAAATCGAGTTAGGGCCTTTTTATATTAAGCCATCGATATACTTTTCTGTGTAAAATTTTTCTATGCGAGAAATACTGAAACGGGATGTAGGGTTTCTAAAAGATTTTTTACACTAATGTGATAAAAAAATCCGACATGTTTACAATTTACATGAATCTGACCAACTAGTATGTATTTTTTATTTGAATCTCTTCCATCCGTTCAGTTTTTTTGTTTTAACGTATTGACTACCCTTAATAAAAAAACCGTTTAACCTTATTTTTCCAAAACCCGAAACCGGATTTAAAAAAAGAAGATTTTTCGAATAAACAAAAACTGGTTTGTTGCGATTTTCAAATTTTCGAAATATATACCCACCCCAATGTTTCCCTTTACTCGCTCTTGTTTGAGAATCATTATTACCCATTAAACATGGCAATACGAATTCGATTATCCAATAGTATTACCTGTAAGAAAAATTTTATTGAGGCAACAATCGTTTTCGTATTGCGAAAGTTAGCCCATTTGGTGTAAAACTTGTGCCGAAGGCAATACTTCCAAGCAATACGAAAACAATTCTTCTGGAAGATAAGTGGGCAATATAGCTAAAACATCATCCGGTAGTTAAAAATATGATGTCGTCCAACAACCACCCAGGAGATAAATACACATTTTTTTATTTTGTTATATTTTAATTATAATATTATAATTGCTACATGAAAATCTCACTTATAACAATTTATAAGTTATCCGAATTTTGTTTATTGTTTTTATTCTTCGATATCCATAATGTTTATGTTCCATTTTGTCGCCTTTATGAATATTATTTTCTAAAAATATGTAATAGTTTTTATTTGCACTTTAAAAAATGGCACGAATATTGTAGCTTGTTAGACTTTGATTGATGTATGCAGCGGTTTCCATTTTCTCGGAGTTTATTTAAAATTTTTCTAAGTAACAATTAATTTTTAAAAAATGTTCTGTTTTCCTTCAGAAAGATATAAAGATGATAACTTTGCAATAAAACTTTCTAATATCACCGAAATCTCTTCCAGCTGAATAAAAGAAGATATATTAAAAATACTACTTTGAAAATTTTTTCAGGATGATAAAAAGAAGATATTTCCGTTATATCTTCTTGACGATATATCTACCAAATGCTTATTGGGTAATAATAGTAAAAAGCAAGGTTGGCAACCGAAACGAATAATGGCGTTTGTATAGATTTTTTGTTTGTTTCTGTATTGGTATCGGTATTTCATTCGTATCAGTATTACAGTTACAGAAAAATAGTACTGGTCTTATTGACTTTTCACAATTAATAATAAAATGTAATATTTATTATTGTTGAGTCAACAAGGTTTTGTTGTACAAATTCATTATAAAGCCAATATAGACCTACGGCATTCAGCTATAGGGAACTGCGTGTGCATCTAACGTTCAGAAATTACAAAGATGACAATCTACGACTGATAGTGAGTGCCCCATGGTACATAAGAAACGAAAACATACACAGAGACCTTAACATTCATATGGTTCGACATGAAATTGAGAAGTATTCAACTAAGTATGTGAATAAATTAATAGCTCACCCCAACTCTCTTGGCCGAAATCTGCTTCAGTTCGAAGGACACCAGAGACTAAGAATAATAGACACCCTGGGCCTGGGGCGGCAGGCTCATCCTAACTTAGGCAGCTGATGAACATTTGAGTACAGTATAATTGCTTTTACACTGGTGATAGCTTATATTTATAATTTAGTTTTTAAGATTTGAATACTTATTGTGAATGGTAAGATTCAGTAAATCAAATAGAATAATAAAAAGAAATATTGTTGAGTCATTAATGGGAATTTTTATTGGCTGGGTGAAGACTTAGTAATAAAAATTACATTTTAAATAATAAAGCTAATTTTAACAAATTAAAAAAATATATATTTTTCAGAGTTGGCTTAGTCCCTTCAGATCGTTCTATCTACGCCAATCTATGTCTAGTCCAGTATTTGTGGTACATCGGGATAAATTCATAATACACTGACCACGCGGTGCAGGGTATAACCAGACTTATTCTATGCTTGCCGTAGGTACTCATGCTGTACTCTTAATTTTTTCGTCGCGTTTCTTATGGGGTATTCTCTTCGGCGACAATTAGCAAATATATCTATAGAACTGTGAGTAGCATAATTTCTCTCATAAAATAAATAATCTTTAGTATTACAATCAACAAGAATTCAAACAACATCAAGTTTTAACTGTTTTCGTTAGCTTAATTTTAAATAACTGTCATTAAAGATGTTTTAGTTTTTCTATAGAATTTAAAGCTAAAAACTTCAGCTACCGTTCACTTTTTAAATAACTGAGTGTGTAATGATTTGTGAGTGTAATAATTACATAGTTAAGTAAATACATTAAAATCAAATCAATATTGACTTCCGTTCGTAAATAAATCCTTGCTAAATTAAGAACTAGACCTAAGCTCACATATTGGCAATCAGAGAAACAGAATTGTTTTTTATTTTAGGAATAAAACAAAAATTTTCATCCCAACCCTGCCTGCCTACATAGAGGAAGAATAGTATAGAGGATGCAACGCCGTCAGCAGCCAAATAAAATTTTATACAGAATACAAAGGTTCGGAAACTTTGAGAAAACAGGGGAAAATTGAGCAAATTTCCCTGATTTCTGCAAAAATTTGAGTAAATTTCCCTGTTTTTAAACCTTTTTTCCAAATCCAATTGGGAAAGCTGCTAAAAACTAATGGGATTTGCAAAGAAATTCAATTGGAATCGCAAAAAATCCAATTTAAAAAGATGCTGAACCTTTGAAATCTGCACATACAAAACTAAGAGAACGTTTTTTAAGACGTGAGAGACATCGTCATGGTGTGCTGCCTATGTAAATTCTAAACTATCCACCTGTTACAAAAGTAAAATCTGTCTAATCCTACGAAAAAAAATAAGTTATTGCAATGAAATTTGCATTATAAACTTTATAAAGTAAGTGAACAGGTTTTTATAGAAAACTTGTTTTTGTTTATGATTAGTTTGGTAATGTGGATGTGGCGTAATTGTTCCCAATACACTTTTTAGTTGGCAAGAGAGGAGCGTGCATAAAAAGTATATAAAGTCGGCAAGAATCTTATGGGAAATTTAAGCAAGTGTAGTGTCTAAAACGTCGTACAATTGGTGTGTTAAAAATTTGCAAGTTAATGTAATAAATTGATTTTCTGTTAGTTTAAGGGGTTACACCTATGTAATCAGCTAAATATGAGACTGGTTGTTGGTACATTTTTGTTGTTGACTGAATTGTGCTAACAAAAAATTGCACATATCAAAACAAAATATTTTTTGAATACAAAACTTTTTAAAATTATTATATATATATAAATATATATATATATATATATATATATATATATATATATATATATATATATATATATATATATAAATTATTATATATATATATATATATATATATATATATATATATATATATATATATATATATATATATATATATATATATAGGCGCAAGCTCCCGCAGCCAGAAAGCTTCCATATGCGGACAAATTTCTTGGTCCCTTCTTGGAACTAAGTAAAACCAAAACTATCTAACGAAATCAGTGTGACGGAACATCAAAATCAATGTATCGATTTATATCTCAAATTTGTTTTAAGAAAAATTTCTAATATAACGCTATATACAATTATTTATTATTATAAATTGTATATTAGTTTATCTTCTCTATCTCATCATATATACTTGGTATAAGTATAAACTCGATCAGATATTATACCATGTATAATTATATAATTCAATAAATCTAAAAAATTATATCACTTTTATAAATAAATATATATGACATCACATTTAATTTTATATGAATATATGTGTAAAAAATTTATATAAAAATTCTGTCATTTTTATATATAATTAAATATAAATGTTTACTCATATATATAAAGTAGAATTAACCAAAAAAATCGATCACTTTTTTATATATTTAAAAATTAAACATTATGATCCGGCTTGTAATGGGTTAATAAATTCACACACGTTGCATATCGTTGGCAAGATATTTTAAGAGCCTTTTCATTGAAATATATGTTCTGATCTGATAATATTTTAGTGAAGAAATGATCCGAGTAAAAAAGTTTGTATATAATTATATATAGGTTTATATAATTATATATAACTATATATGTTCCAATATATAATTACAACTGCCTTATATATTTATACATAATTATATATGGTTTCATGCGAAACGTTTTTAATCAGTAACTGATGTGAATGGATCGCCACTTGTTGATTCTCAAATAACTTTTGTATGTAGAAAGCGAGACTGACTTCATAACCACAGTATGCAAAGCAACATTGCATTGCATTGGGTTCAAAAACGTCATTGTCATTTTTTTGTAATGAATGGGCAAATCAGTGTTTTTATTTGTGTTGCTTTATTATTTTTTGGCTATTGAAATGACAGACACATTATCGTAAGTTAAAATTTAACATAATTTGTATACAAATAAAACTCATTTAGGTTTTTCATCATTTAGGTTTTTCTTCTTCTTTTATACGATTTTATGTATTTATATAGTGAAAAGCTTGGAACCACGAGAGGAAGAAACTTCTTATAGAAGTTTTTTTGCGAAATGAGCAAGACTTCAACGCCAAAAAAAGAAAAGGAATACAATTTGGAAGCAGATAATGATAATGACAGCACATTTCCCTTCTCAACAGATGAAACAACTATAAATATTGTAAATATAATAGGGACACATAAGAGAATAAAAAATATAACAACATATCTGGTGAAAGTGTTACAAACTGGAAATTTTTTGAAATGTTAGATGCCGCAGTAGTGTCCAGGTGCCGAATGAAATGCTGACATATTCACTAATGAATGATTAAAAAAGCGACAGACCATAGACGTCCGCCCAAGAAATGTCACCACTCCAAGAAATGTAATAAAACGATTTAAAGTTATGGATGTTTCAATCAAAGAATCTGGGGTAGATGCCAAAATTATGGAGAAGTTCTTAGACATGGTGTCAGAAAATATTGATGTGTAAAAAGTTAAAGTGGCTGAATTGAAGGAAGGTACCTTGTTTCAAAAAATTATAGAAAAGTCAATATAATTTTTTATTTTTTAATTTTATATTAATTTTAATTTTATAGCCACATTTCATTTTAAGTTAAACTTAAAATTAAATATAAATGTAAGAAGTTTACTGTTATAAGTTGAATTCAATAAAACATGATATAACAATATGCATTTAATGTTTTAATTTTAGTTTTTCTTAATATATGAAAAACTTCTTTTTCAGATATTTTCCAGGTAAACCAGGCTTTAGGGCTGAAAATATAGTCGTCAATGCGTCTCTCTTTGATGTGGGTTATTACGCAGTGCATTTGATTTTTATCTGCGACTGATTATTCTGTGGTTACAGTCATCTTAATAAACGCTTATTCTGGAGTGGAGGGAATCAGAGGGCTGACGACCTGGCCAGGTATGGATCGAACCTGGTCTCTGTAAACTTCCAAAATCCGAGACCTTTACGGATGACGAAAACAGAGCTTTGACAATGGGCCACCAACATGCACCAGGAGATCTGGAATCGAAATAATGTTGGTGCGATCACAAAAGCCCTGTGGTGTGACGCGGATTGGGAATCGGGAACTAGACAACATGATGGGAACTCCCACAGGCCACTCTTCACTATGATCACACCTTTCGAATTTGGGATGGAGTGACTCTGTGGTGTGTAGGGCCTGTGGAGAGGCCTGTGTGAAGCATCTTCTTTGAATCGGATTTCGACGAAAATGTACTTCCCATACTTATTTGTGTGGGAAATCTGTTCCAATTCTGGGAATCTAGTCTCATAACCCGATTTTTGGAAAATCCAGTTTCATAATTATATTTACACACCATTCGGTATTTATGAAAATAGTGTGGAATAATAATATATTTAAATTGTATTTGTTAATGGGAAAAGTGCTAAACTACTTTTTTTATTAACCCGTCATTGCAATCCCACAACTTGGCATATGATTTTTTCAATTTTTAATATCATCTTTATTTCGTTTCATTTTAAATATATATTTACAGAGTTTGAGATATTATTCTAAATATTACAACAAATGAGATCAGTAATTTATTTTTAATGTTTAATATAGTGTTAATTTGATTATTTTAAAGGAAAAATAGGGAAAACCTTTCTCTGAATTTTTAAAAGAATTTCAAACATTATTAGAAAAGCAGAATGTATTAAAATTGTTTACTATGTAAACAATTGTATACAAATAGTTTTCAGTTTGTTGATTTCAGTAAATGATCGCTAAGAGAATTCTCTACATGCCCTTATCAATGGATAAGTAGAATGTGTGTTAGTGTTAAAATAGTTTTGGCTTAGCCTGTAAATGAATTCCTGAATTTTCTCGTATCCACTTCTACTATGTAGAAGTTCTGTAGAGTACCTCCAACGCAGGTTATGTATTATTTTAAGGCATTTATTTTGGATTATTTGCAATTTCCTGATATGCGTCCTGGCGGCTTTGAACCATATAGGGCAAGCAAAAGTTAATATTGGTCTTATTACAGTTTTGAAAATAAGATTTTTATTTTTTGAATTAAGAGATGAACGATAGTTAATTAATGGCCAGAGAGCTTTTAAGACATATGAACCTTTCTTGGCGGTTTCCTGAATGTGTTTGCTAAATACAAGTTTTTTATCTATCAGAACACCGAGGTATTTGACATCGTTTACAATGGGTATTTCATCATTTCCTAACTTCAAGTTTCGATTTGGTAATCGTTTTGGGGACTTGTTGAACGGAAAGATGATTGCTTGAGTCTTAGCAGGGTTAATTTTTACTTTCCACTTGTGGAAATATTTATAACAACTTATTAGACCCTTTTCCATTTTCTTAAGAAGAGCTGTGGTGACTTTACTTGAAGTTATTAGGGCTGTGTCATCTGCATAGTATGCTGTACCAACATATGGAGGTGGAGTGAAGTCAGATGTGTATAAGGAGTAGAGCAATGGCGATAGTACCGATCCTTGTGGAAGCCCAGCTGTTGTTGTTTTTGGCGAGGAATATGATCCATTAACACTTACAATGAATTTCCTTTCATCAAGGAATTCGGATATTATTTTGCACAAATATTTTGGCATGTTAGAAAGGAGCATTTTATAAATAAGGCCATTGTGCCATACCGTATCAAACGCCTTTTCGATGTCTAAAAGAACAAGTCCAGTTGAATGTTTCTTACGCTTATTTTCCAATACTATATTAACAATTCTATTGACTTGTTGAATGCAGCTGTGTTCTTTTTTGAACCCAAATTGTTCTTTAGCAATTGAATTGTTGTCTGCTACGAACTCACTGATTCTTGAAAACATGATTTTCTCAAACAATTTGACTTGGTATATGAAAATGCTGAATATTACGAATATTATACGATACAAATTGCTTAAATATCTTGATTTTGCTTAAGTTTCTAATGTCAAAATTAAACCTGTCATAAGGTTCTTTCCTTCTTATTTTTTAACACCCATGAGGGGAAATATTGTTCTCCATTTTTTTCTTTAAATAAATTGACCATTTTTTCTGAACATTTATTAATTTGTTTTCATTTCTTTTTCGATTTATTTCATATTGGGACTTTTTATTTAAACTTTCTGAGCAATAAAATCACCATTTGATTTTATTGCTACTCAGAGGAGTTCGTTACATCGCAAACGGTCTTAACAATGCTATTTAAAATCATTATTTAATTATTATTCATTTATTATACTTTATGAAAACTTAACAATACGTATGAGTTGTAAATCCAATAAAATTGTATTCTTAATCTTCGTAATTTCAAGCAATAGATACCACTAGTGCTTAGATATTTATTGGATTTTGTTTAACTACACGGTTTGTATCTAAAAAGTAGTTGATATCTATTTCTTGAAATTATGGGCATAAGCACAAGATTTCATATTTTTGTCTCCGGCGAAGAAAATTTTTGCAAACCACATTAGATAGTGTTAGGAATACATATCGTAAACAAAGTGAAAAATCGTGTTTCTAAATAGTCATATCCCTTTTTCAAAATATAAGAACTTTTAAAAGCTATACACTCGGAATATTTTGTAGTTTTCTGTTTGTAGTTTAAAAAAAAAAAGTTCCAATAAAGTTAAAATTAAAGGAACATACATTTAGTTTGCAAAGACATATTTTTTTCAATTATTTAATATGTTCATTAAAATTGACTTACTATCATATACTGATTTTTTTTGTTTCGTTTGTTTTTTTGTTCAAAATTTTCTTAAAATTTAAGCACAAAAATAGAAATTTTTGGTTAATTTTTTTGTCTGCTGACTGTTTTCAAAAGAGTATTTAAAAACCCCTTTTTATTTTTGATTTAAATTGTTGTTTGACATACATAAAGCCATCCACCAAAGATTATGGGTAACCATTTATTTTTAAAGAATCGGTGAAAAAATTCAAACATTAGTTATTAACTGAATAATCATTTGTTTTTACAATTTGTCCGTTTTTAAACAACATTTAAAATAAATAACAACAACCAGTGAAAGTAATTACTGCAAATTTTATAACAATAAAATCCAGTCATAGTAATAATCATATCAATTAAAACATTAATTGTAAATTAATATTTTTTTATTATATTTACTTAAATATTTAAGTCAATAAAAATAATGAGATATTCCTTATTAAAGTTTAAAAGGTTCACACATTAGTTCAGTCGAATTACTTTAAAAGTTTTAAATTATTTGTATCAAATCTCACCGAAATATATAACAATGACAATTTATCTTTGTTAGGGACCACTGTGCCATATTATTTTTGTGCTTGGCGCAAATAATTTTTCTATCTTCTTTGAAAATAACTTCTTTGTAATCAATTCTTCAAAGGTATAGATATGTATGAGAGTTACACAATTTTTGTTTTTATACGTTTAAGATCACGACGATACAGTATTACCGTTCGTAGTGGACTCTAGCGTCGTTAAAAGGATGGTAGTTTTAACTTCAAGCTATCTCCATACCAACGTTATTTTGATTTTTATAGTACATAAGTAAATAACCAGCAAATGCAAACAATAAATATAAGCGAAAATGTATCTAAACAATGTTGCTAAAAACTAGTTTGCACCTGTCGTCTTCATAAGTTTTATACCTTTTGAATTTCATCTAAAGTAAACTATGATACAAACGTATGTTCCCAAAGCTTTATATAATTTCAATACAATTTAGTCGATGGATTTTGATGTCATTGGAAATAGTCTATGTAAAATTGGTTATCCAGAAAATTTAATATTTTTAATAACTTCTGGTAATTAACCGAATTTTTTGATTTGATGATTTCTTATATACAAAATGTTATATGTAGGGTAAGGAAGTTTATGCATTTATAAAAGTGTTATATGTATAAAAAATTGAAAAATATGCCTTAAAAGATTTTGAATATTGATTATTGATTTTTTACTATACCAACTCTCCTTTTTGCATTTTTTTGTTTCAAAAAGTGGTTTAAAAATTAGAAATAACCATGGACAAAGTAAGGACTGATTTTTATGACATAAACCAGAATAACAACAATACTGACTTCTTTAAAATCAATGGAATTCGGTCTAACCGACTTAGATGTTCCTTTCATGTATTGAATCGTTTGGCGTCATTTAAATCCAAGGATGGTATTGATTTTTTGTTTGTTTCGGTATTGGAACCGGTAAAGGTATTTTATTCATATCGGTAACGGTATAACCGGTATTATTAAAAAATTTAATTTTCACAATAGATTTTGTGTTTTTTACACTGAGATAATATTAATTGAAACTTTACATAATATAATGCAGTTTTACACAAAATTTTATGAAAAATTTAATTAATTAATAATTTCATGTACTTAATTAGTTTTATTAAAATTATGGAGCATTTTTTCTAAAATTTAAGTAATTTTTCATTTCACCACAATCTTAGAATTTCTCTAACGGCAAAATGTTTTCAAAATTTGTTGTTACTAAATGAGAAAACCTAACATTTTCTTTTAAATACTGAAATCAATCGTAGCTTTACTTACTCCCTGTTTTTATAAAGTAAATGGTATCATTTCGCCAGAGGAATTGTGTCTATTTTGTAATTGTACACACAGAAAACAGATTTGTAGTTGCCAACCGAATTTTTGTAGTTCCATCTACCGAATTCTATTCACGAATTCCGAATTTTGATTGTAATAGTTGATTGCTTTTCTTTTTATAGATTATAATATTCTTAAAACAGACATTATATAAATAGATATTCCACTAATAGAAACGCGGTTCCACAATATTTATTTTAAAAATAAAAATTTTGTTTATGCTGCGAACTGGGCTTGAACAGGCAACCTTTTGTTTGTCAGGCTTTTCTCTTTTCCTCTAGTCTAAACTGTATTAAATTTTTTCTTGACAAACATTGGCTATGCAAAATAAGTGTGAGCAAAAAGATGTGCTTTCTAGGGTTAAGGAATGTTCGTATTAAGATGGCATGTACTAGAGAGATATAATTTAGCTGAAGAAAGATTTCTTAAATTCCCAGTATTTAAGCCATTTCAGGACAAAATCATGAAAAAATCATAAAAAAATAACATTTTTTCCCAATTTTTAGCAATTTTGATGCAGTGGATGCAATTTTTTTGGGTCGGTCCATATGAGAATTTTTTTGCTTTGGTTTGGATCTACAACTTTGCCAAAGACATAAAAACAAAATTCCGAACGGTTTATGATATATGGATTTCATAAAGATTTTCCTTTTTTAAAAAAATCATGTTTGGGTGCAAAAACTTAGGGTGTCCATAAAAAAAAATTTCGATGTAATCTGGCCAAGTCCGTTGCGGATTTTTTTTAGTTTCGATATACACTTCAAAAAAAACCGGGTACGAAAGAGGAACCAATTTATGTGTTGCCATTTCAGGACAAAATCATGAAAAAATCATAAAAAAATAGCATTTTTCCCAATTTTTTGCAATTTTGATGCAGTGGATGCAATTTTTTTGGGTCGGTCCATATGAGAATTTTTTTGCTTTGGTTTGGATCTACAACTTTGCCAAAGACATAAAAACAAAATTCCGAACGGTTTATGATATATGGATTCCATAAAAATTTTCCTTTTTTAAAAAAATCGTGTTTGGGTACAAAAACTTAGGGTGTCCATAAAAAAAAATTCGATGTAATCTGGCCAAGTCCTTTGCAGGTTTTTTTTAGTTTCGATATATACTTCAAAAAAAACGGGTATGAAGGAGGAACCACACGATGACCTTAAAAATGCTGCACTGTGTTTGTATTCGTACTAATTCCAGAACATGCCCGAATATTAGATTTTTGCTGCAAATATTCTGTTCAAATGACAAAATCTTCGAAAAATTGTTGGTTGTGGGTAGAAGATAATATTTTTTCAATATTGATTAAAGAACCCAATATTTTGGATGATGTGACATTGTTTCGGTAAGTATGATATATTTTCTATTTATAATTAAATTTAACTATTCTGACAAAGATTTTTAAATACATACAATTAAAAATTTTAAATGACGATACAATTTTGGTAATTGCGACTGAATTGCAACTAATTTACGTTTTGTGTGTAAGTCCCATTTAATACAAAGCAACTTTTGTTGCGGCAATTCTTGTAAATTTTCTTTTAAAGTTGCCTTTATGTTCACACAGCAATTTTCGTCTATGTTTGGTTTGAAATGAATAAAAAATATAACGAAGTATGAAAAAACAAAACGAGTTGCCTAGAACAAGCAGCTCCGTACCAATTACCACTATTCTTTCCCTCTCTCTCACAAACTCAAGAGTTGCGCAACAAAAGTTGCTCTGTGTGAAATGGGACTAACAAAAACAAAATACAATTTCTCTGGAGGAATTATTTCCTTTGCTTTATAACAACAGGGGGATAATTTAAAGATTGACTTCTTCTCTTCCTCTGTTCATAATTTATTAATTTCATCAGAATTACGAATATTATTCTAAGTTTATTATGTATAAGTCATATTGGAATATTATTTTTTTTATTAAGCCATATAAAATTAAAATACTTATATTTTTGTCGGCCCTTAGTCTGTACATACTAGGCAGCTTAAGTAGCAGTTATAAAAGAAAACAAGTAAAAAAGGGCTAAATTCGGCTGTGCCGAATCTTTGAATACCCTCCACCAAAGGGGATGAAGATGATATACGTACATACTAAATTTTGCATGAACTGTAATATGAATATGTTTTGTCAATTTATGTAACGATCTTTTGTTATTTAGTTTTAGCAATGTTATTTACAGCGGTCTGCTCTGTTAGCGACTTTAACATTGTTCATTTTTACTTTAACTTAGTTATCATAGTATGTAAGACAATAAATGTAATCGAACAATAAGAAGACTTAATAACATTTTTACTTACTTAACAGAAAAAAAATAGATACAGAAAAATTGTACAAATTTGTATGGAAAATTTAGAGGTACCTTCACATTTTCACTCATAACTTTTGAACCGCTTGACCGATTTTGCTCATTTTACTCAACTGCTCGGGAGGATGTTCAATAATCTGGGTAAAAATAGGCACCCCCGCTTGCGTCGTGATTTCAACAGACAGACAGACGGACATCGCTAAATCGACTTAAAATTGCATAAGGATCACGAATATATATACTTTATGGGGTCTTAAACCTATATTTCGACATATTACAAACGGAATGACAAACTGATATATACCCTCACCATATATGGTGGAGGGTATAAAAATAACTATTTTCCCGTAACTTGTTTAACAATTTGTATGAAAGCTTATCTTCTCTTTTTGTTTTTAATTACTGCAACAAATGTTGCTTAATCCAAAGTTCTAATAGTTATTAAAAAAGTTAATAAAAAATTGAAGTCTTACATAAATTTCCTGAAAAAATCCCGCTAAATTTTATTTTCAACAAAAAAAAAAACATAAATTATTGTGAAACAAATTAAAAAATAAAAACTCGTCCAATTAAATTATCTTTGTACAGAGAGAATAGATCCGTCGTTTTAACAGAATTTGTTGCCAACCGAATTTTGGTAGTTACCTTTTTTTAGTTAAACCTAATATATTTTCGAATGTAAAAAGTTACGCTTTTTATGAATTCTGTAGAACCGACCGAATTTATTTAACAAATAATTTCAAAAAAATAACAGTGTTTCCAATGTTTTTAAAAATTTTATATAAAACATTTATCAAATATAATAACTATCAAAAATAATATAACACAAATTATCAGATTTGGATGATTTTCTCATACAGAAAATCAATAGATTTTGAGGATTTTCCCGCTGCAAAGCCTTAAAATTCAGAGCATTTTTTTTCAAAGAAAAAACCTCAGGTTCTGAGTACTTTTTCCGTTAGGAAAACCTTTATAACTTTAGAAAAACCAAAAACTTATTTCTATAGAATCACCCTAAAAACCTGTGATTTCTTTTAAACTTTGAGAGTTTAAGTACTTTTTCCTGCATATGATTTCTCAGGAGTTCTCAAACTCTCATATTCTGTGGAATATTTCCCCAAGAAATCCCCACAGATCCTAAGACCGTTTTCCCAAAGAAAAATTCTCAGATTCCAAGGACTTTTTAAATTAGGAAAGCCCTCAGAAAGTTGTGAATTTTATAGTAGATTTCCGAGCACTCTTTTAATATAAAAATACTTAAATTCTAAGGTTTTCTGTGAAAAAGTTCTTATGATCCAAGGTCAATAAGAAGTGTAGTTCTTTTTGATTTTCGATGGCTTTTTCTACATAAATTTCTTAGATTCGAAGCGTTTTTCTATAGAAAATATAAAATCTAGGAAAGTTATATTTTTTATCCCTCTGCTATTTTCTTTACATTTTAACCTCGGATTTTTCAAATTTTATTATTCATAGTTGTTTATTTTTATATTGAAACACTAATATGTTTGAAAAGTTATTTAGTTCACAATAAATATTTAATGTGACTGTAGTTACTTATACAGTCGTGGTCACACAATTAAGTCATTGTACTAACATTTTTTTCTGAGTACATTTATAGCGGTTCCTTGAGTTTTTGTTGATTTACTTTTTAACACAAAAATAATTGACCGCTAGATGTCGAAATGTTCAAACTAGCAATCAGTAAGTCTTAGAATATTGCGTCTTAAGTGGACACATAGTTAAGTCACTTATGTTTAAGTAGGTAACTAAGATCAGAAAAATAAGTATTTAATTACAAAATGACTGTATTAAAAATTGCAGCACCTTCTAAGTCGTTTATAGTGCTTTTTTTATCTAACGGCAAAAACAGAAGTACTACCCCCGCAGGGAGGCAACTCATTTGGAAATGCTTTCAAAGTTTTGGTGCGGTGGCTAATATAAAACATTCAATAATTTTTTCAAGAAAAAACCCCGAAAATCGGGTTTCCGCAGACAGGTTAATTACTAGAATTAGTTAAAGTTACAATTTCTTAACATCTACGCATCTACAAGTAAGAATACAATGTTAAAATATCAACAGG
Organism: Eustalomyia histrio; assembly: GCA_949748255.1. Classification (NCBI taxonomy): domain Eukaryota; kingdom Metazoa; phylum Arthropoda; class Insecta; order Diptera; family Anthomyiidae; genus Eustalomyia; species Eustalomyia histrio. The sequence goes on from OX456528.1 coordinate 7,083,039, forward strand.
AACTTAAAGAAGGTGTTTGGTCTAAAATAATTTACATGATCGCATAGGAAGACGAAAACCGAATTTGCCGAGGAAAAATATTAAGCAGGGTTTAGAGTATGCAAAACAATGTCTCCACTGTGACCAAAATTTTTTGAATTGGGTTGTCTGAAGTGATGAATCTAAGTTTAATTTTCTTGGTAACGATGGCAGACCGTACGTAAGATCTCCACAAAACGCTCAATTAAATCCCAAATATACAAAAAAAAAATAAAACTTTACGGTGAAATGCATAGGCGTATCTTAGAAAATAATCTGGATAGTCATTATGCTGACGATTTGTCACTAGCATGGATATTTCAACAACTTGACGACCTGAAGCAAAAGTCTCGGGTCGTTAAGTCTTGGCTGTAGTAGAATTACATTAAGGTTATCGAGTGGCCATCACAACGTTCATGTATGAATCTAACAGCGAGCATAAGGGGATAATAAAACAGGATATTTCAACAAGAAAAACTACAATTGTAAGAGATCTGTGGGACATTATTTAAGAAAAGTGGTATAATATCACCCCTGATCAGTGTTGTGAAATTATGAAAATAATAAAATACAATTGACTATTTCTGAAATACAATTGACTGTTCTGAGGTGCAATTGACAACTTCTGAAAAACAATTAACTATTTCTGAAATACAATTTACTATTCTGAAATACAATTAACAATTTCTGAAATACAATTGACTATTTCAGAAATACAATTGGAAAAGGTGTAGTTCAGAAAGTTAGTTACCACTACTAAACATTAGTAAAATTCTGTACAAAGCTTTTAAAATAAATTAGCTATTATCAACAAAAATTAATTAATCAGCTGGTCTTTTTTTTGTTCTTCATCAATTTGAAAACTTAAAAAATCAAAAAGAATGTGAAATTAAGAAAAATGCTCAAAATTACGGAAGAAGATAAAATAATAAATTCTTTATTGCAAAATGCAATTGACCAAAAAGATCTTGAAGGGATTCTGGAGTTTGAAGGTACGGTATTCTTGTAATAATTAAAACCAATAGCTGCTGTATTTCACTATCGGTCCATCATTTATTACTATTTTTTTAACGGTTTCGTTTTAAGTTGGGTTTTTTTTTATTATTTTGATCCATTATTCAACTTTATTTTAATAGTGAGCACAACATGAAAAATAAAAAAAAAATCAAACAATAGTTTTGGCGGTTAAAGCTGGTTTTACACACTATGTATTTTACAGTGGCTTTGTCAGCTGTACGATCCATCTGTAACTGCGCATGTGTGTCAAAATTGACAATTTACAGACGGTTTATAATTTTTGCTTTCACACTTACGTTTTTATTTTCATCTGACATAACCTACAATAGTTTATAGCAGCTGTCTTTGTAATGACTTTTTTGTTCTTGAAAATAAAGTTTAAAAAATGGATTAAAAAAATAAAATAATTGCAATCATTATTTCAATAATAGCTGCCATAAAATTGAAAAATAAAAAATTAAGCAAGAAAAATTAAAAAACATGCTTTATGGAGCCACAATGGTTGCTGAGAAGAGATAGTGGACTTTTCCATGCTTCTTTTCGATTTAAATACACGGGTGACAAATTATATACTAATTTTTATATTAAATATAATTAATATTATATTTAATGTTAATAATATTCTTGGCGCCACAAACAATTGACTTGCAAAACAGCTGATGTCAGATGCTTTGTCAGTTGAAAATAGAACTCGCTCTAATTGAAAATTTCCACACTGTAATTGCAGGCTGACATTTACCGAAGGAAATTTTCTTTGCGTTTACACACCATGTATGTGGGAAATTTGACAAGCACACTGTAAAATACACAGTGTGTAAAACCAGCTTAAATAAACAGCTGTTTTAGTCTCGAAATGAACAACCGGTTTTTACTATATATTTTTGCTTTGTTTTTTAAACACAGCATTTTTACTTTTGTTTTATACATTTTGATGTCGTGGTGTATTATATAGCTCGGGGAGACCCATAAGATGAATCCACTTCTCAAGGTCATTAAAATGAAAAACATTTAATTTTCGCCTGTACGGAAACTTATTTCGTTTTGTGCTCTCCTTGGAACAGTTATCTGGTTCACCTATAAGATGGACTTAATTTTTAAGGGTGCGCGCCCATTGAGGTCCTATAAATGTTATAAATAAAGTTTTGCTAATTTTTGGCTTTTTGCTCTCCTATGAACAGTTTTAAAGTGACTCCCGAGAACTTTAGTCGGAATTATAGCCCTCGGGGAGACCTATAAGACGTACCGACTTCCCCTTATTGAGGTCCTTTATATGGAAAACATTTACTTTTTGCCTGTACGGACATTTATATAATATATAAGTATGGATAAGTATATACAGGTGAAATATAAACGTTTTTTCCACTTAAAGGACCCCCATTTGAGTAAGAAATTGGAAGGTCTGTTCGTCTTATAGGTGTTTCTGAGGGTTATAGTTATGTTTTCAAACCAATAAGGAGCAAAAATAATTTTGTTCAATGTGCATGCAAGCTTAAAAATTGCGTTAATAATCCCTCCCAAAGTTATCTACATGTAATCCCTTCTGAAAAGGAAAGCAAACAATCAATAAGGGGCAATTTTTTTATTTACCAGACCCCTTTGGGAGTACACCCTTGGAAAGTGGGCCTTTTCAAGAGGAACTGTAATAATCTCGTCCGAAGTTCACGACAATCAAACCTCTTCCCAGGAGAGAAAAAAGGGCATAACTGAAATAAACGCTTTTTTTCTATTTAAATGACCCGTAATGGAGCAAGTCCATGATCTGCTGTACATAGTTCTCGGTAATCACAATATTTTTCTGGTATTTTTGGGAATTTCAGTACGAACAGGTAGCGCTGTCATATTTTGGTAGCGTAAAAAATATATGCTTCCTACTAAATCCTACAAAAATCTATTTTATTTTCTTTAAAAGTTCGTAAATATTATTGTTCTGATATTTAAAAAAAAAATGAAAATGGTGACAGAACACGTTGCAAGCATCACTCCTTTTAATTCCTCCTTGGAAATTACCGTTAATCATTGCCAGAAAGTAACTATGTATGTTAGTATGTACAGTTGATCACAAAAATAAGTATACACTATTTGTTTAATTTTATTTAATTAATTTTTAAAAAACTTATTTATTTTATACACCCTGTTTATTGCTTAACATCTGTTCTTTAATTAAGAATTAAAAAATAACGGTACATTTGCCTTATCTTAGCAGTTGGTTGCACTTTTCATAGCAACAATCAAATTAACGTCACAAAAGTATGTATGCAACTGCCGAAATTTGAAAGCGTCTGTTAGACCAGTATTTAAAGCACATGTGTTTATATTATTTTTGTGTATTAAATATTGTAACAAACACATTAAAAACTATCGCAATAGCAACTCGAGGAAAAGAGCTTTTACAAGATATGGAAGACTTAATCATTAAGTACTTTACGGAAAATAATTCAATTCTAGTAATTGCGAAAACTAAAAACAAAAGCTATGCAACAATACAAAAAGTCATTCAGAAATACAAAGCTGAAGGTAATACAAAAAACAAGGCTAGATCAGGACGCCCATGTAAGTTTACGGAACAGAAAAATCCGAAATTAAGTACTCCGAAAATACAGACTGAAATCGCAATCGAGACTGGTAAGACATGCAATGCCCAGACCATCCGGCAAATGCTATATAATGCTATATATAATCATGGCCGAAATATTATAACAAAACCGTACATAAATAAGACTAATTGCCAAAAGAGCTTAAATTTTGCAAACGACCATGGAAGATATAGCGAAATATTCTGAAATACTGTAATTTTTTGCTTTAGAGAAAACCAAATACAGAGATAAATCCTATAAACATGTCAGGCACAGTCAAGCATGGTGGAGGGTCTGCGAGGTCTGGGAGTGTATGTCCGCGTATGGCGTGTGAAATTTGGTATTCATTGATTCTATAATGGACCGATATGTGTATCTGGATATTTTTAAAAATGCACAGAAAATGAGGTTATTTAATAATTATTGTAATCAATTAGATATAAGTCTTCCTTCTTTGAATTTTAAATCTCTCTTAAATAATTTACTTTAATTAATGTAATAGTTTTAAGATGCTAGTCCGTAAGGATAATGTTGTGTCCATAGACTTAAAAAAATAAATAAATAAATAAAATGGGTCTTGAAGAATCATATATCTTCCAATAAGACAACGACCCAAAGCACACCGCACCTATTGTGAAGGAGTGGTTATTATATAATGTCAAAAACCGGCTCAAATCACCACCACAATCTCTGGACATGAATCCGATTGAGCATCTGTGGGAGCATTGGGATCGACAAATAAGAAAATATTAAATAAATACCAAGGAAGACTTAAAACGTGTTCTTCAGGTAGAGGGGTACCCAACTAACTAAATATTAATATTAAACAAAATACCAGCTAAGACATTCATAATTTTTCTTATTATGTATACTTACTTTTGTTATATAAATTTATCCACTTGTTTCATTAATGAAGATTATGTTATACAAATTTTAGTATCATTTTTTGTCTGTAGTTTCTTAAGGAATATAATTAATTTTAGCCTTATATACTTACTTTTGTGATTAACTGTAAGTATTTTATTGTGTAAAGTTTGTTTTCGCTTTAAAAAAAGAATATATCGGTCATTCCATTAACGAACATTAAAAAATGTTTACTTTTTCCATAGATGGTAACCGAAAGAAATGCGGTTATCGGTAAGGTTAACTCTATTTTCTATGTTTCGGTAACGTTATTTTAAGGGTAAAGTTATTTTCTATTATTTCGGTAACGTTATTTTAAGGGTAACGCTATTTCCTATTATTTCGGTAACAGTATTTTAAGGATAACGATTTTTTTAGTTATTTCGGTAACGGTATTTTAGGGGTAACGATAGTCAGTTGAAAGGGTTTAAAATCTATAACGGTATTTTGGCGGTATTGCCTGCCAACCCTCATTTTTTTTATATTGTAATTTTTCAAAAAATGTTTTTTTTTTAAATTTAAAAAGCATCTGCAAGTTACAGTTGTCTGCTTTACGATGTGTAGTAAAATCACATATTTGAGATATAATAATATATGTTATAGTCTCTTATCAAAATTATTTTTTAATATGGTAAAAGATATAAATACATATGATTCGATATATGGTCACATATAATATAAAATATGTACGGAATAAGATACAATTATGTATGTATGATTCTATATATTGCTACATATCAAAACACTTTTTATATGATATAGGATATAATTAGATATAACGTGGTTCCACATCAATGATTTCAAATCCTAGCCTGAGAGATGAAAAAAATATTAGTTTTTCTTTATTAATTTATTTTTATTAATATTTCTTTACAAAAATTTAAAATTTTCTCATCAATATTTTTTTACAAAACATTAAATACCTAAAAAATTTTAAATAGGATATAACAAGAATGTAATTAACACCAAGGGCGACATTGAGGTTTTCCATAAATCATATTTAGAAAAGCCACAATATATATCGTCATCAAAGTTACAGGGGAAGCTAACTTACCTCTTTTGTATAAACTTAGTGAGAATTCAACTGAATATTAATTTCCATAAAAAAAAATCTGTTAATACAACTTACTTTTAGTTGCAACACTCAAAATTAAAAGGAATCACATTTTAATATGCTTCACAATTAGGTTGGTACAAAATATTTATGTGTGCAGGAGCAGCAAAAAATTATATTTCCCTTTCGTAACTAGAAATTATTAATAAAGCTATCAATTTTGAAATCTTAAATTTCTTGTTAACTCCAACGATTTTTAAACACTCTAGTAAGATTTTTAATAAAATTTTACTTGGTCTGTATTCGGTATTTTTTGAAGCATTATGGATACGTTTTGCTAACAAAAATGTTTGTTGAGCCGATTTGATTCGACTTTGAGTGTAAAATTTAAAAAAGAGTACGAGGTAAAGCAACAATTTCGTCTACAGTGACTTCAAGAAAGAAAAACCGACCAAAAATAATTTTTTGGACAAACTGTTTGGTTGGATACATTCAGGATTATAAAATATGGTATAGCACCGATTACTGAATGTCCCGTTTAATTTAACCTCTAGTTACCTCTATCCGGGGCACCATAAGGTATCAGTGAAAATTAAACAAATTTTTTATTTGCTTTCATTTGTTATTGAGTTTTATTAAAAAATATGTATTAAAAAAATTTTATCCTTGCAGGATTCTAAGCAAGGACATGGTATAATATATATGACACCGCGCACAAAAGTAATGATTCATTTATGAGAATCACTAAAGCATGATTTAGTTTTGCTTAGACAAAAAAGAACATTACAAGTCGAAGTCGATTTTTGTAATAGGTCACTATTTTGTGTCAGAAAATTTAGTTATTCAACCTATGGAATTTTGCTTACTTTTGGCACTTCTCTGACGTTCACCTTTGTGCTTAAATAAATCCCACATCTATTTCTCTTTCGCACATGAAATAATATTTTTATAATATTAAATTAGATGTTAAACGCTGCTTATACCATACCAATGCGTACAAAATTTATAAAAATTATTTAGAATTGTGGTATGTTTTTCATACCACCGGCCCGGAGAGATAAATTTAAATTTTATATGGAAAACAACAAGAAATGTGTCAGTGACTAATGGGTCATTGAGATAATGGGACTTAGGATAATATTTCACTAGAACTTTAATGACTTTTTTATTTCATAAGACAAACACATCACAATTAAACCGAATTGTCACTTTTTCACTAGAAAAATAAAAGTGTTGTACATTAAATTTGCCTGAAAACAAATTGTATTAAATTTTCACTAAAAACCATAATAGCGAAAAACAATTTTTTATAGAATTATAACAGTTTTTCCACGTGAAACCCGAACAACTTACTATGCTTTAATGGAAAATTTAGCTATATTTTGTAAGGCGGTCTTCTTGATTTTAAGCATTTTTAATACATTTATTCCTGTGGCAATATTGATAAATTATTATCATAAAATTTACAAATTTTCCGGAAAATTTTAGGTATTTTTTTGTAATTTTTCAACAGATATTAAAATATGTAAAAATTTATTGCAAAATTTTTTAATTTTCAAAAAAGCTATATTCTAGCAATTTAGATTTAACCATATTCTGGGTAAGATTTGGCCACAGTGGAGCATCTCCAAATTTATTTTAAGCAGCCAAAAATTAAATCAACTCATTTTACGTCATGAGAAAGTTTTTGTTTATTAAATTGTTGATTTACACAATGATCATCGATGCGAGCTTAGTTCGAGGTTCTGGCAGTATTTAAGTGCTGTTTGATTAATTAAAACTTTAACTTTTTCACATAAAAAAAAAAACGACTGCTATTGTAATATTTAGTTGATATATTAGGTGTGTTCGAGGTACGTTACCGCAGGTGCCCACGGGAACCCAATCTTACCAGAAAGCGTTTCTTGTAACAAAAATTGGGTAAATGAGAGCGTTCATGAGAGAGTTATTGTGTTTCTCTTTTTACCAGAACTTACCCGTACTTTTTGTTTGGGTAAAATGGTAAAATTGTCAAATCATCAGCTGTTGCTAATAAATTAAAAAAATAAAGTTAAATAAAAGTTTACTATAAACAACTTTTTTTTCTTAATAATGAAAAATACATTTGAAAATGTTAATATATATTTGCAATTTCAAATATATTATATGAAATGTGGTTTTGTGCGTTCGCAGTATTTTTGGCATTTTTATGGTTTTGTGAGAGAATTTTTTGCTTACTCTCATTTTACCAGACTTTACCCAAAATTACCTCGTACAGACCTATTATTTGTTTGCATTTCCAGTAAAAAAAAATAGTAAACTTAAATATAACAAAATACTTGTAAAAATAGAAACAACTGCATTAAAAAGTTTCAAATGTCATGTCAAAACGAATTTAAGAGAAAAAATTAGTAAAAATATTAAAAACTAGTATGTAAACAAAGGGGAACAATATTGTGAAGAATAAGTGTTGAATCTAAGAATTAAAAAAAAAAAATACATTTGGAAAAACTTTACGAAAAAAATTGTCAAAAATCTAAGAAAAGACGAAATTCAAATTTTTTCGAAGGCCGCACTAAAATCGGCAATTGCTTACCGTTGGGATATAAGATATAATTAGTTTATAATAACCTAGGTTCTTATAATTATATATGATCTTTGTTTTCAAAAGTCCTCTTAGTGGTGAAAAATTACATATTTATTTTGGTTTTAATATTTTTTCTCCACATTTTTCTTATCACATATAATAATATATAGTTAAATATAATTATATATAATATTATATATAATTATGTATAATCAGATAAGTACAGGGACAATTTAGTCTCATTAATTCAGTCATGTAAAGTATAATTTTTTTCAAATTCCCGGATATATAATTACATATAATTCCGAGGCTTAAATTAAATATTATATTCAACATAATTATACCAACAAAGTAGTCTAATAAAGTCAGCTATTAAGGTTTTGGCTGAATGAATTAAGACCAAGTTCAAATCCTGGCGAGAAGGCATTGTTTCTTTTCTGAATTCTTAGAATTATTTAAAATTTAATGTTTTTGATACAATTCGATCTGCTAATGGTTTTACTTAAACTCCAATTATTATAGCTGGATCTAACGTGATCTGTCATTATTCGGATAAATTTGGCTCTTACTTAATCATCAAATTATTGCTAGATCTAATTCGATCCAAATAAGACCAGCTAGATATTACAGCAGATATTAAAAAATAACAAATAGGATATTATGTTGAAAATATATGGCATTTCATATATACGAAATGGTGTCATATATGGACGAATTTGGAAGTATATAAAATCCCATAGCTTCCAAAAGCACTCATAAACATAAATTATTTAAAAATTTTTTAAATTCCAAAAGCAAAAAATTAAGAAGTTCAATCTTAGTAGCTTAACAATAAAAAATGTTTACATAAAATATAAATTTTGTTTAATCACCCTTTTTATTAATTAATTACATATTTGTTACTTATAAACAATTTCAATGGAATTCAAGTTGAAACAAAGTAGAATTCCAGCCTTGCTTTTTGATTTGATGGCTGAAATAAAATTAAGCAGTTAATTATAATAGCATAGTGCTGAAAAGGGGAGGAACATAAACTGAAGTTTGAAACATATTAATTAAATTTAAAGTGGTTAAATTTAAAGTGGTCAAAAATCTACTTTAATTAAAGAACATTAAAGACACTTTAATGTTTTACCTTTAACCTTAATGTTTATTGGGTTTAAAGTTTTAAAAAATTACATGAAAGATTTTAAAATATATGAAAATTATGTGTCACTCAGATTCATATTATTTTTTTAACATATATTCAAATTGCATAGAAATTGAAGTGCATCATTAAAGTGTTAATTAGGTGCCAATAAGTAGATTTTCGATTATTTTAATACAATATTAACGAATAAATTTTAAAATTCCAATTACGTGTGTATCGAAGGTATTATTTTGTATAAAAGCCATATCATTATAAAATATGCATAGTGAAGTTTGGAAGCGGTTTGTTCAATTAGCTAATATGTGACATGTAGTGTAACGGGGGTTTTGTCGTGGCTTAGGTAAGTCAGTCGTGTATACTTGATTTTCACCTTAAGTAGTGAAAATTCTGTCATTTTACCCTTTCAGGGGATGAAACGAATAGATCTTTATTCGGTTTTCTTCTCCAATCGGAGTTTTCTCTACCACTCAATAGAATACGCTGGCTGTACGAAACAGGACGGCAATCGTACGACTTTTCTGCAGAAACAGTTCGTTAGACCTCAGCAGAAGTCGGATTAGTCAGTTTCGGCAGCGGTGGTGTCTATTCTGGGAAACACCGGGTTGGTGTATTCGGCGGACGTTGGTTCGTTGGATTTCTGTGGAATTCAGCTTGGTGCTACCAATTCGGCACTGGTTGTTTTTGGGTTGGCAGCGTTCGGTCAAGTACACTCGTTCGTTCTCGGGTCGGCAACGTTCTGCGCAATACAATAGGCAGTTGTAGGGAAGGCAGCATTCGGCACAATACAATCGGAGTCGATCGTCCGGCAAAATATTTGTTTCCTAAACTAAGGAACAAATAAGCATACAAGAGTATCCCTGCGGGAAAAATGGGGTCAGTTGGGAATTGGGACCTGTCCCGGTATAGGTGAAAACTGAACCGGTTTCGAAAAGACATATCACGAGATAGGTGAAAAGAGCACCGGTTCCTAAAGTACCTATCACGTGACCGGTTTAAATGTCACGACATCTCCTTTTAGACCAGTCCTGTGACATGTCACAGAGGGCAATTGACCCCCTTCTAGGACATGCACATGTTAAAGTGATCGGTCCCGTGACCGGTCCCTATCACAATGAACCAGTCATGTGACGTGCCCTGGGATAGGTCCTTTTCCGGCAGGTATGGTATGAAGTTTGCTGTTGATTCCCCAACTCAAACATTAGGTATAATTTAAAATATAAATTAAACGAGAATCGGGATCTTGTTTATGCATTAGTTAAAAAATTCAAAATATATTTACAACAATCACACTTTACTGTGAATAAACAAGCAAGCATACAAATGTAGTTAAGGCATTTACATTGTGCAGAAAATATATTAAGTTTTAGGGCGTTTAAACACTGTAAACGAATTTTTGAAAGAAGTTTGGATTATATTATATAATAGTGAAAATAATTAATAAAATATGTTCGTAGCAAATCGGTAAGGGGTTATTTGCTACGTTACAATACCTTACGTTTGACCATAGAGACCAAACATAGAGACCAATTGGCGTTATTCCCGTTTAATTATCGGATTGAATAATGTTTTCCCAAAACAGCATCTCAAAACTTTTCGTTTAAATATCTCCGTTTTCCTGATAATTATAGGTGATATATTAAACCATATTGGAAAACCACACAAAATAATTGGCCTTACACTGGTTTTATATAATAAAAGGTTACTTTTTACCGACATATTTTTGTTGTATAGAATTTTAGAAAATGCAATCATTTTTTATATGTTTATTGCACAATGTTATTTCGCTTAAGACGATCTGAAATATACATTAAATTAAACGAAAATACATTCAAAAAGAGGACTACTGATTTTTCATTATATTCAGTACCTGGTTGTTTTTTATTTTCAATCATTTTTAAATAATCGACAAATGCAGTAAAATCAATCGAGTCGTTTAAAATAATCATCAATTTTTAACTTACAAAACGTAAGCGGAAAACGATTTTTAGTTTTTGGTTTGTTTTTTAAATTGAAAATTTTTTCCATTTGTATGTAATTACAAAACACAACAAACACAGAGGTATATACTTTTTTCTATGTTTGTATGCATATTTAAGAAGTTTCTTGTAATTTGTATTGAAATAATTTTGTTTATTAACAAACTATTTAAAAAAAAAAGAAAAGGAATTATTTGAATTTCTATTTTTAGAAACAGAAAACATTAAGTTTTACATTTAACTGAAAATGTTAACTTCTAGTAAAAGTCCGTATTTTTTAAAGTTTGTTTTTTGAATGACTGATTTAAACAGTTAAAAAATTATTAAAATATACGCCAAGTTACTTAATAGTGATGTTTCCAAATAACGTTTTGCTTTGGACGAACGAAAATACAATAACAAAATACGTACAATACATAAACTAAATCCATGCACAGAGAAAACAGATTCATTGAGATAACCTAATTTCTTATCCACCAAATGGTGCAATGTAATTTCTTATCCACCAAATGGTGCAATGTAAGGAAAATCATACATATTAAAGAGGTAAGGTGCTAAAGTAGAACCTTCTGGAATTCCAAAACCTATAATTCTGACAAATTACCATTAAAATGAACAGAAAATAACATCTTTGTGAAAAAACTACAAAATAGTTTAATAACACGGTGCTACACTGAAAAAGAACTTGCGAAATGACCTAGTGTAGGTTGTAGGTCTAGCTGAGTGTATTATATACCCGGTTTTATAAGTTGCAATATACCCTCAAAATTTCGAGATATGGGGGAAAGAGTATTTTTTTGGACTGGCGCACTTAAACTTTTCTAACTCAGTAATTTTTTAACAAATATGTTTACTTCCCGTACTATTAATATAAATATGTAGAGATTTTTTTTTGATACTTGCAAAAAGTTGTTTACTAGTTGGTATTAGTGGTTCAGCTTCAAAAAACAACATATTTTAAGAAAAAAAAAAACTAACTAAAATATTTAATTGTGTTATAAGCTAAGTGATAATAAAAATCTTTGATTTATTAAAAGTTGGAGCATGGATGAGTTTTATATCTTTATCTAAACGTTTTTTGGGTAACAAAAGAAGTGCTGACTACACTGATGTTGTTAGTGAATTTCTAGAGCCGTATGGAAAAATCGATGCAGAATGTCAATCAAAATACATTTTTTGCATTCCCACTTGAAATTCTTCCCAGGAAATCTGGGTCAATTTAGTGACGAGCAAGGCGAACGCTTCCACCAACAGCTATCAGCAAATGGAAAAGCGGTTCCAAGGAAAAAGTCAGATCAGAATGCTAGCGAATTACTGCTGGTCGCTAAAACGTGAAACTGATGATTTGTTCTATAAACGTAGTAGATTAAGTAAACATTTTTAAAAAATATACGTAATTAAAAAAATAGTTCGTACTTTAAATTATTTCTTTTTGTTGAATCATATAATCGAAATCGCGTTTTCGTTGTTTAGAAAAAGTACTAAAGGGTGGTTAAATTTTAAGAACCGATGTTGAATGTGAACCACACCTAAACGTCAAGTTTTTTTCTGCATTTCATTTGACATTTCTCAATTTCAGACTAACTCAGTTTGAACCATGGAAAGATACACAATCGAGCAACGCGTTAAAGTTATTCAGGCTTATTATGAAAATGGGCGTTCAAATCAGAATCCACTTTGTGATTTTTTTGGTCAGCATAATTGACCAAATGTGTCCAAAATCGGGATAATTGTGCACATATTTTTGCAAATTGGGTCTGTAGGAAATGAGAAAACACCTGTGCATGCTCGCCAAGTTCGTTCTGCGGAAAACATTGCTGTTGGTCGCGATAGTGTGGCAGAATAACCATCAACCTCGACTCACCGTCGGTGTTCGCTATCGCAAGATCATAATTTTGAAGCCAGAAATTGAGGATATGAATGTGCACGATATGTGATTTTAACAGGACGGTGCCACTTGCCACACAGCTAAAGAAACAATGGATCTTTTGCGCGACAAATTTAATGGCCGTGTTATCACACGTGGTGGCGATGTCAATTGGTGTACGTCGTAAGCCAGCAACAATTCAAGAGCTAAAGTATGAGATAATACGGCACATTCATGGCATAGAACCTCAATTATGCCTCAGCGTCATCAAAAATTTGGACCATCGGATGGAGGTGTGCCGCCTAGGTCGCGGCGGCCATTTGACCGATATTTTGTTCATAATTCATAGTTCATACCATATTATCATAAAAAGAAATGACAATAATTTCCTAAATAATTTGTATTTCATTCAAAATCAACATCGGCCCTTAAAATTTAACCACTTTTTATAACACTGTCAGTTTTTAACCGATTTACACGAATAAAAGCTTGTTTTACTCAGAAGGATACTGACTTTGAGATTATTGTTGTTTTAAAAGATTCGAAAAAAAACCTTCGTAGAAAATGCAAAAGTTTAAAAAAAAAATGAAAAACTTTTATATTATTGAAAAAATCTCTACATATTTATACTAATAGTATACGGGAAGTATATATATTTTGAAAGAGCACGTTCATTTCTAATTAATGCCGTTGACCTTTTCGAAAATGACTGAGTTACAAAAGTTTAAGTGCGCCAGTCCAAAAAAATACTCTTTCCCCCATATCTCGAAATTTTGAGGGTATATTGCGACTTATAAAACCGGTTATATAAAACACTCAGCTAGACCTACAACCTGCACTAGGTCATTTCACAAGTTTTTGCAATTTTTTTTGTAGCATAGTGTAATGGACTGAATCCAATTTTAATTATACTTTTTCCACATCCAAAGAAACAGCTAAAGTGTTATTACGTTTACGAATATTGCGTACATCATCGTTTTAAAATTCAAGCAAAGCATCAACTTTCTTACGTCCAATCTTCCAACCAAATTGTATATCTGGCATACAATAAGCTAGATATAGTGTCCAATACACTGGACTTTTTATACCCTCCACAAAATATGATGAGGATATATATCAGTTTTTTTTTTTTAAAGAAGCAACAATCAGGAGATTCTTCCTACTTATTACTCGTAATGTGCTTTATTTGGAGGAGAGATGAAAGTTGGTGAAAGATGAAAGACGTCTTGAAGTATTGCGCGAGATGATAAATAACTAAATAAATAAATAGAAAGTTGGCGAAAATTGTTAAAGCTTTTTAGTTAATAGCTCTGTTATGTTATTTTACTTCGGTGGGGTTAAGTGCTATTGAAACACCGAAAGAGGACGTTGCGATATTTATGAGGTAGAGAAAAATCACAAATATTATTTTTTCTTAATTGATGTTGATCCGAAAAATGACAGATCAAATAAGATCGAGCAATATATTTGGGAATTTAAAAGGATCTAAATTGATCCGAAAAATGGCCGATCAAATTAGATCTATTTATGTATTTAGGGTAAAATTTATGAAAAAAATATCATATTAAATTGTAATCTGATATAATCCAACAAAATAATATATGCGGAAACTAGTTCATTAAAAAATAGTTGAAAATATGTGCAAAAATTACAAAAACATATATTTAAATAAGAAAACCGGTTAAAAGACACAAAAAACAGGTTTTCGGTTACTCAAATTTAAGGAAAACTCGAGAGCGGTTGGTTTTTTAAAAGTTAATAAACCGGTTTTCGGTTTTAAATGTTAAGCAGAAACATTTAAGAACGGTTTCTTATCTTCTCCAACGTAGTTCTAAAATACTTTTTTATTCGTATTTACAAAAATCAGTCATACATTTTTCCAGTAATAATTTGTAAACTATCAGTAACGAAATGCCACTTTATTCTGTATTTTTTCTTTCTGTTCACTAAGTATTTGTGTAAACAAACGTCATCCAGTAAAAATTTGCTAAAAATTATCTAGTAAGCGAATGAAGCTTTTGTAGACAAAAGTGCTTAAATAAGGTTTTCAAACACAATGAGCCTAATTTTAATTATGTTTTACAGTAAAATTTTAAAATTGTTTGTAGCATTTCACGTGTATTTTGTATTTTCGTTTATTCACCTGACAATATTAAAAACAATTATATTTACGAATTTACAAAAGTAATATAAAAAAAAACTGTGCATAAATGACTCGTTTACACTAAAATACTTTTATTTGAAAAATGTGCAAGAACTTTGAATTTGTTATTGGGAGAAGTTTAATTGTAATTCAATTTAAGCCTGATAATATTAGGTAAGTTAAGGTATGCCTTTAAGCTGTTTAAGTTATGTGTGTTTTTGACCAAGGCCACAGTCCTTGGTAATTGGTCTTAAAATTTTAAGCAACAATAGGTCCGTTCGTTTATTTTTCTCAGTCAAGTAAAGTAAGAATTACTCAGTAACAAACTTAAGGCCCAACTACAATTGGCTAAAGTGACTTAAGCTTTATTTCAAAATTCAACAAAAGTTGACTTAAGTGCCCCAAATTACACAACACCCATATTTGTCTTGGAGGATTTAGTTAAGATTCGCACAATTACATATTTTTTAAATTTCTTAAATTTCAATTTAATTTGTTTTTTTAATTGTTATTTTTATTTTTATATAATTTTTTGGACATGTTTTAATTTGCTTCAATTAGGTACGATGAGTTTCGATTATAAATTAACTGAATTAATAGAAATAGAACTTTTCAAAAGTTGACTTAAGCTAAATATAGGTACTTTAATGTATTTGTATGGTATTGCTTTTATTATAAATTCAACTTTTCTTAAAATAGTTGGGCCTTTGCAGAAAGTAAAACAAATTTAGTCTCAAAAGGAAACTAATTAATTTATTTATTTTATATTTTAAATTTTCTACAAAAGAACGCGAACGAAAAATTTTCAATAATTTACATTTGATGGTCAATTTTATTGATTCCGCCTAGATAAGGTCTTGCCAGAAATTTTAATTAATTAATTTAATTAATTTATTTTATATTTTAAATTTTCTACAAAAGTATGCGAACGAAAATTTGCAATTATTTACAAGTTTGTTAAACAACTGATTCTAACAACAAATGCAAAAATAAATTATAACTGGTCGATATGCAAAAAAGAGGAATTTTTATGTAAAATATTAAGCAGACAAATTTTAGAAAGTTTTCTTATCTCTTCCATCTCATTTTTCCATATTTATTGCTTTGCATTTGCATACAATAACGTAGTTGTAAAACATTTTTATTTGTATTTACAAGTATTAATCATATTCTTTTCAATCAAATATTTTTTCTGCTTGAAAATTCATGCTGGCAAATATTTGTCCTGTAAAAATTTGAAAACTCTCATCACTTTATGCTATGTTTCCACTTGCGTGTTTTGAGCAAATCATGGTGTTTTGATTAAAAACAAAATATATGGAAAAACATGTACAAAACAGTGTTTTGTTTCAAAACACATGCAAAACACGTTCAGTGGAAACGTAGCCTTATTCTCTCTTTTTGCTTTCTGTTTACCGAGTATTTGTGTAAACGAATACCATCCAGTTGAAATTTGTACAAATTATCTAGTAAGCGAACGGAAAAAATAATTTAACATTTTCCCAATTTCCTTTCACCGAAAAATAAAATTTTAATCATTCCTTTTTTAAAAGTCTTCATTTGTTTATTGTTGTTCTTTTTGTTCAGCCTTTTTAACATCGATAATATTTTGAAATGAAACAATAATATTTGGCGGATTATAAAATTAAAATCAATGTGGATTAAAGAGTGCAAAAATTTCGTCCAGGTTATCGAATATTCCATAATAGTGCGGGCTGGAATATCGAGGTTTTGGTATATACTACACAGTAAGTGCGGGTAATGTGGAATATACTTTTATTTCAGGAACTAGTGATTGTGTGCCAAATATGTCTTTACGTACTAATATATATAATACAACTAGGAAAGACCACAAAACGCAAAATTCAATGTATTTAAAGCAAAAGTAAAAAAGTTTTAAAAAAAGAATTTTGAAAAAAGAAACAAAACTAAAGACCCGTTGAAAAATTTGTATAGATGTTCAAATATGTATGGACAAATAGGGACATATATGTTTCATATATGGACATATATGGAAGTATATGTGATTCCACATATGCCAAAGAAAGAGTCATATATGGGCATGTGTGGAGGTATACGAGATTCTTTATCTGCACAAAAAGACTCTTATATCAACATGTATGGAAGTGTATAGATTGCATTTTATTATCCAAAATTTATTAAATTTCAAAAGAAAACAATTATCCAATCTTAGAAGCTTGACATTAAAAAATGTTTACTGAAAATATGTATTTTCATAACATAGTTTTTATTAATTCATGAAATATTAATATATGTAACTTTGCTTGAATTCAATTATAAATAAAGTATAATTCTAGTCTTTTTTTTTTTGGTTAGAAGGCCAAAAAAGTAAAACGTTTTATTTTCATAGCATACTTCGCCCAGCAAAAACAGATATTACCAAGTAATTAAGGAAGTAAATAGCAAAGAAAGGGGTTCACTAGTTACCAGACTATTTACTCGCTTAATTACTTTTGTTCGCAATGTCCCAAAATTCATGGGCGGTCATTACCCTCTCGCTTACAAAAAAAATTAGAGTAATGAATTACCAGTATGGTTACTCGTAGTGAAGAAATAAGTGGTTACCTACAATAATAAAGTAACTAGTTATTCTTAATTTTGCTGGGCAGCAAAAAAGGAACAAAAAACTGATATTTGAAACATTTGTGTTAAATCTTCAAGACGAAGAATTTAAAGTCTACTAAAATTTAAGCAAAATTTAAAGCACTTGAATTTTTTAAGATTATTGCTTATTGGCTGTAGAGTTGTAAAAAAATTACAGGAAAGATTTTAAAATATAAAAAAAATATATTTTCAATTAGTTGGATTTCTATTATATCAAGACACTATCAACGAAGCTAATTTCAAAATTCTATTTAGTTCAGTAGTTGTATCAATTTTTTAAAATGGTGATGTTTAAAAAATTACTTTACGTCTGAAAACTCTGACAAAAGTGAAAAATTTTGATTCACTATTATTTTTTTTTTGATCCCATGCAACGCATTTCAAAATTCCGTTGGAATAAGCACGTATTTGAAGTGTCAAAAGAAGCATTAAAGTGCATTGGTTTCCTAAAACAGTAGTAGAAATATTTCACTCCATCCGATCTCTTTACCACCTCGATACCACCTATATCCGGCCAAAGATGGAATACAACTCCCATATATGGGTTTCGAAGTCTATTTTGGAGCTTTTAGACAGTGTACAAAGGAACGCGTCGGTACTCATTAATGACAGTAGGGTATCCAGCTCAACTGATTCATTAGAGCATTGTCAGAATGTGGGTTGTATATCACTGTCATACCGATATTACCATGGGAATTGTTCTGCCGAGATAAGTGAGTTTATATTTGCTTATCTAAAGGAGCACATCCATTTGTGGTCGACTGCCCAATGAATAGCAAAACACTTTACGAGGAAAATACGTTTATGGGTCGTACAAGTCGTACGTGGAATAAGCTCCCACGTAGGTCTTCCCTGCTAGCTACCATATAGAGAAATTAAAATTAAACATACATAAACACCCTTTTTCCACCTTTCCGTAACTTATTTTCATAATTTTAACATAATGCACTGCTATACGAAATTTTCTGATCAAATAGATCATAATACATAAAAATATATATAAAACAAAAACATATATATGATGACATATAGACGTTAATTTTTCTAGTATGTACGAATATGGATGCCCATATATGATAGACTTTTACACAGAAGGTTGCAGGTTCGATCTCCAGCGAAGGCAACATCAATTCAGAAAAATAATATGTATGAGTTTTTCTATCCCTCATACAAATCGAGACGCCCACTTCCGGTGCTTCCCCATCGTAGTAAACTACAAAGCTTCAACAATTTCGCCAACTTTCATCCGATGGCGAGCACCAACTATCCTAAGATTTATCATCTAGCGGAATAACAGTGTTGCCATATTTAAAGCGCTTTATTTCTTACCACCTTTCATCTCTCCTCTACCTCCTTTCCAAATAATGCAACACATTAATAAGTCGGAAGAATTTCCTGAGTGTAGCTTCTCTTTAAAAACAGCAAATGTAAGCATAGCTTTTTAATAAAAACTACAAGCAATAACTGTAAAAATGTTTTGAGTGCAAATTTGTCAACATTAAACCACACCTACTTCTTCGACATTTTAGGATCATGTGGTATAATGTAGAAACAAATTTTTTATTATTTATTTTTTTTAGGTAGACAGTTTCTATGGAAAGCCTCATATGTAAATAATGTAGATTATAAATTAGATTATCTTTTAAAAGTAGATTTCGCTGTTTAAATATTAATTTTTCAATAATTTCCAGTATGCTTAATAATTTAGTTGTTTTTTTTTTTATAAAAATTGTGTTCTCTTCAAAATAATTATTTTTTTTTAAAATTTCGGATGTTTTAATTTAGACTCTTTTTGGAAATCCTAAAAAATTAATCAATTATTTTTTTTCTCAGAATAGTTTTATTTCAAAATATGAGATACTCATTTGATGGTCAATTTCATGAACTCCGCCTAGAGAAGGTCTTGCCGGAAATTTTTGAATTATTACTTTGGCGGAAAACTAAAAAATAATATGGGTATTTCACATTACCCGCACTTCTTCTATAAAAACATATATATCGGCTAATCCGGGCAATAAATAATTAAAAATTAAATTTTGTAACAATGAGTTTTACCTCGATTAGTCCCAATTTCATTTAATTGAAATTTTACTGTAGTGTGCAATAGTAACTAATAACTAAATAAGTTCAGATATTCAGTAAAACAGTCTCCGACAGCTGTCAATTATTCCATTAAAGAAATTTTGCCATATTTGTGTGTTCCTGGATAATCTGATGTTTAACATATGTTCTAAAAAATTTTATATACAATACTTTTTGTATTTATTATTATCATTATTATTTTAACTCACAATCATATTAAATAAACATATCCAACTTTAAAACATATACATAGAGTATGTTTGAACGAACCATCTTATTAAAGAGGACACTAAATTAACTTTACGTGTGAATTTGTTTTCTTTTAATATCATCATTATGTTATTGATGATGATGATTATTTTTATTGTTATTATAATTATAATCTATTATAATATTTATTTTACAAACATATTTTTTTATTTTTTTATTATTAAGGCGATCGATCACATTCTTTCAATACACTTTGTGCAAAAATGCGAAGTATTTAGTAAGTTTAAATACTATTGTTTTTCATTTTCATTTTAGTACTTTAGTACAAAACAGAGGACAACCGACTGCGTGACTGACTGACTTTTTTTTTTGAATTTTTCTCACCTCGAGCATCATTAGTAATCTCGTCATCATAGCACATGGACACAGGCTGATCGTTAAAAATTCGTTCTAGCTGTTGTAGCAAGTACACGCACGCACACACACACACACATATACGATATTTAAATCAACAATTATTATGGAAATGTTTGTTTGTTTGGTAGAGCGCGTTTTCCTTACATCGTTCGGTAAGTATTTGCAGTAATTTATTATTGTTGTTTTTTATTTTTTAGTTTGTTGTTTTCTCAACAATTCAACAAATTTTGTTGTTGTCTATTTTACTTTATTAGTTGATGATGGTAATAACGGTATTTGGTTAGTTTGTTAGTTACATCGGACGAACTTGTTTGTTATGTTGTTTTAAAACTAAGCGTAAGACTAAACGACTAAATGGCTTGACTGGCTGGCTTAACTAACTTGACTACTCAAGTCGTTGCGCGTTAATTTGCGAATGACTGAACATAGCAAAGAAATGGCACAATCACGGCAAAAGAAAAAATAGCAAAGAATCGCAGACAGGCCTTTCTTACTTGCTGCTGCATAGCACAAAAATATGCATGCATGCGTACGCGCGTGTCTGAACACACACGTTCAACAACGAAGGCGAGCAATGTCTCACTGAAAAACAAACAACTCTCAAAATTGAACAAAAGATATCCACAATATATGATGTGAAGTAAATGTATATCTGTGTGTGTGTATCCACAGCATCCACCGCACAGTGTTTTGAATTTGTTCAAACAAGTACATAATGTATTTGTAAAAGGTATTATTATTATTTTTACAGAAAAATCTTATCAGAATACATATTCACACAAATATTTGATGGAAAGACTTGCACGTTGAGTTTTGTTAGATTTTATTAAATAAAAGCACTTAAGCGTATGAGTATTATACTTATTTATCTAATTAATATAAAGTATACGTATTATATAAGAAAGAGCCAATTTATACGATGCAATTGATTGCGTGCAATTTTCTTAATTCTATTATACGGTAACTTTAATTGCACTAAAACTGAATATGAAGGAAGCAACAAAAGAAGAATAAATATGAGTGTGAAAGAGAGATTACAGAAACATGCATGAAAAACAAAAATCGCGCCTTTTTTGTTACCCCGCTTGCTTCTCTACACCATTCACAAATAAACAAAAATTGCACGCAATTGCATGCAACAAAGCCGCCGTCTAAATTGGACAAAATAGCCCTACATTTAATCATAGAAGGCCATTGTAGATCTTTGGGACCTATTTATCTTCGTGTTTTTTTATTTACTAATTGTCCCGATTACATTTACTGAATAACAGTGTCAGTTATAGCTAACGGAATATTGTGAAAATGAGTCATAGCACTGCTGGATAGCCGTTTTAAATTTCTTACGTTTGATTTCAAATGTTTATATAAAATTTGAGTTAGCGATCTTATGATTGTACTGGCAATGTTTGTAGTATGCTTTTGTTTATTCCAAATCAAATTAGAATCGTTAATGATCTTTTTGTATAATCACTGATACCAACCAGCATTATTTTGATGTACTCAAAATATACTGGTAACTCTACCAGTATAAAGGCGAAAAAGGAATAATCTTTAATTTAATGAAATATGTAGTAGTCATTTTGAACTATTAAAACAACTATCAAATGCAGTAAAAATAACTGACGAATTGTGACTACAAAAAATTTTAAAACAAATGAAAAAATTGATAAAAATTCTGGTTTTTTATAGTTAAGTTCTTAGTTATTTTAAAAATATGTTTAAGAAAAAAAGAAACATTTTTATTTTCTCGATTACAAAACAATGTGTCAAAATTTCAAACGGCAGTCCAGTCATTACGTTTTATGCATTTTTTATGCACGTTCATACATATCGCAATGTCTTCCTTTGGTGTTCCCAGAGCACTTAACCCCACCGAAGTAAAAATATATAACAGGGCTATGGACTAAAAAGCTTTAACAATTTCGCCAACTCTCCGTCAGATGGTGAGCAACAACTGCTTTGAAATTAATCATCTCGTGCAGTTACTGTGTTGCCATATTTGAAGCCCTTCATATTTCATCACCTTTCAAGTCTCCTCTATCCCCTTTCCGAAGAAAGCAACACAGTAACAAGTAGGAAGAATTTCCTAAGTGCTTCTTCTCTTTAAAAAAAAGTGTAGTTCTAATATATATATTTATCTTTGGATGGTAAGATCATGCATGGTTATTAGACTGTAACTTTTTTTATGGAAACAACTTTTTGTTGTACCGATTT
This sequence comes from Eustalomyia histrio, assembly GCA_949748255.1. Lineage (NCBI taxonomy): Eukaryota > Metazoa > Arthropoda > Insecta > Diptera > Anthomyiidae > Eustalomyia > Eustalomyia histrio. Next base: position 7,105,854 of record OX456528.1, read on the forward strand.
CCAACTATCGGGCGGTTTGTTGTAGCACGAAGTCTTTAACTTATCTGACCCAAAGTTGAGCTGAATCTAATAATTCCATGCCACCTTGAGGGAGATTGTTTCAAAGGTTAAAAATATATTAACAATTGCTTAAAGCTATCTATCGCCCGGTTAATTGTAATTACATCTAGCAAATATGTGGTATAAATTTGAGCCAAATCAAATGACTCTAGACCGTGACTCATTGAGGTAAAAGTTCAAGATTTTGTGCATTCAAAATATCTTAAATATTGTTTGCAAATATCAGGCGGATTATTATAGTACAAAGTATATCTCTTACAAGATGTAAATATAAACTCAATAAAGTACCTTATTGCATGAAGGTCAAATTTAAAATAAGGGACACTTCTATGTCCTTCATTTTTCTTTGAGCTGTTTTGAAATTTGGGGTATTCTTTTAAAGAAGTATTAGAATAAGTGATAAATTAAACTTCAAACTTGAAGTGCCAAGGTCTGTAGTTAATTTATTTTGCTCATGTAAGCTTCCGACCTCGTGAAACTTTCATTTTGTTGTAAAATCAGTTTATGCTTTTTAAATAACTTGAACTTAGACTTCGAAGCGTTTTCTGATTTTACTCAAATTTGCACCACGTAAGTTTTAGACCATAAATTGAAATATGCCGACCTGTTCTTAATAAAAATTGTAAGTCGGGGAATATGGCAGTCTAGTTTTTACATATTGAGTAATTCTGTATGAGACTTTGTATATTCATATATATTGCGATTTTTACACGGGTTAACAATAATTTTTAAAAACGCAACAAAAATTTTAATTTTGTTTGTAACTAACAAAAATTAAGTGTTTACCTAGTAAAAATCGAAATATGTATATATGAACCTTAATGGTCATACATAAACTTGTATATGATCGTACATGAAAATGAGAGCATGCATGGTAATATATTGAACAGTGCATGCACGTATATGATCGTGTATGTATGTATAGGGTGAGCCATTTAAAATTTTAAATTACTTTGACTTTGAAAGGTAGAATAGCATTAATTTTTAGGTTTATGTTTGACATTTGCAAAACTGTAAGAAATTTACGTGGAAAATTTTCTAGAAGAGATCGGCCTCCAGTTCAGTTTGTGCGTCAATTTGTGAAGCGAGTTCATGAAAATGCATCGTTATTGGACAAACTAACCCGTGTACGTTCTCGTCCTGTGCGTTCGATCGAAAACATTGCTGCTGTGGCAGTTTCAAATTTAAAATTTTAAATGCCCCACCCTTTATGTTCATTAGGGCTATAACCAAATTTTGGGCATAGCATAGCCAGATGGCCAGTAGTGTTTTACTAACGAAAATAGGGAAACAATTTTCTAAAATCTTCCAAGAATTTTTTTTTAATTTTAAAAATTTTTAATTTTATTAGTATAATAATAAAGTTGTTTAAATGATGAAGACACGCACTTTAGGATGGCGCTTTAAGACGTTTTCTTTATTCACTTCTTCTTCACAATAAATTCATAAAGTTAGTAAAAGACGCAAGTTTTCGGCATTTTATCTTAAGATTATTCTGAAATCTGACGTGATAGACCATTTTTAAGGAGGGATTCGTTTTAAGCATCCAAAAATCTATAAAAATCTCTCTCTTTCCTCTCTGTAACAGACTCACCAAAAAAAGTCTGTAATGGCAACTGAAAATTTTGCTGTTATTACGGGAAATTTTGCTAATTTGAGCCCAGCGGTATTTTTTGTTAATCTTAGCAACACATGTCTGCTGACGTGTAGTACAATGCAATTTGTAGAAAAATTAGCTGCAGCTCCTAAATTTTAGTAAACTTTTTGTAAAGTGGAGTTTAAAATCTGTTTACTAAAATCAGCAAAAAAAAAAATACTAAAATTATTATTAGTACAAAATTTCAAATATTATTTTTTATCCAACATCAAAATTTTTTTATTTTATTTATTTTTTTCAAAAAATATTTTAACTCATTTTGTCCCAAAGATTTTTTTATAACTATAAAACTTGGTAGTTTAGGTAATTTGGGGTTAAAAAACACGAATCTGAAGTCAAATTTTTTTCTTTTTTAGATTTTTCGTTTTTGAGAAAAAAGGTATTCGATTTCTCGAACACTGTATTTTGAAGGCATATTACAACAATGCAAATGAAAAATCAAAATCATTTGTTTTCTATTTTTGAAAGTTTAATTGTTTGTTAATGAAACTACATTTTTACTTTTTATACATAGTTTTCAGTTTATAAAATTATGCTAAAATACATTAATGTTTTCTTCTTCTTTGTTATAAAATGGGGTGTGAAGTGGATATGAACTTTTATATTTACATTTAAAGCTAATCCCTTATACTATCTAACTGCAGAAAAAAATAGTTCAGTCTTAATTAAAAATCGAAAAAATTATAAAAATAAGTGTTCGAATAATCGAACACTGGAACGACATGAGCTAAACAAAATTAAAAAATATCAAGGGATTAAAAATTGTAAAAACAAACGAATTTATCATTTTGTTTTAATTTCTTTTTTGAAAAATATTTAAGTAATTTTTTTTTACTTTTAAGGTCAAATTTTAATTGTTTTTAGAACCAAAAAAACTTTTTAGTGATATTTTAATTTTTAGATATGAGTCCGTATATTCACTTCCGATCCCTTTTTTCATTCTATGTAACATTTAAGGCAATTTAAGTTTGTAGGTGTAAGTTTTAATTAGAAATGACATTTCCTTTAATATGCACTTTTTTTAAAATAAGTAATTTTTTTTTTGCTAATTTTAGCAAATTGGTTTTCAAAAATTTGTAAAATGGTTTCTGAAATCAGCAACAAATATTTGTAAATATTCTGTAAAAATTCTATAATTTGTAAAATATAAATAGCAAAAATATTTTCTAAACAATATTTTTTTTAGTAAAAACCAGTACAAAATAAAGTATGATTGGAAACCGTTTACAAATTTTTCTACAAACTATTTTTTTCTGAGTGCAGTATCCTCCAGGACTGTGTAAAAAAAAATCGCGTTTTCAAACATCAACCCGTTCCCTGCGTTAACTTTTTTAACGATGTTGAAAAAGTAATATAATTTTTTTAGTTTTTAATGTAAAAAAAATTGTTGCCCTAATGTTTATATATGTTCACATACCACCCAATGTATGCTCATATATATTTTGATTTTTAGATGGGTACTTCAGAAATAATGTTTTGGTAGATGTTTATTGTAATAGTTAAAAACAATAGCTTTAAACAACTGTTACGAACTACAGTAGCCTTCGTTAGTTGTTTTTAAAATATCTGTGGTAATATGAGTATTTTAAGAAAAATGTATTTAAAGTCTAAAAATACATAGGTAAATAGACAGCCTAATGATAAATTATAATCTATTTTTCCAAATGTGATTTGAAAGTTGTAGCTTTTAGATAATAGTAACCACTTTGACATGGTCAAATCTTTCAATTATTCAGAACCACCGAGATACTTTAAACTGGTTCATTCCATTTTTTACAGGACGCTATACAATATGGGCATATGTATCTTTTTGGTGGTCAAAGGAAAAAAATGGGAGGTTTTTATATGTTTTGAGTATTTTGTGTTCGCATTAAATATATCCTCCCGTATAAATCGAATTACGAGTAAATTTGGTGGATGCCCTCATATATATCTCCATAAGAAACCACTAAAAATGTTAGGAGTTTTGATGTATTCCCAGCAAATACAGCTCAATTCCTCACTTAATTACTTTTGTTCGCGATGTCCCAAAAGTAATGAGTGGTCATTATGTTCTCACAAAAAAAAAAGTAATGGGTGGTCATAACCCTCTCGCCTGCAAACATCAAAAAAGTTATAGTACCTATTACTTTTTGGACATCGAGAATAAAAGTAAGTAAGCGAGTAAATAAGCTGTAAAGTAGTTGATACCATGTTGCTTGGTTTAAAAAAATCATGTTCATTAATTTTGTGTCCCCTATAACATATTCAAATCGGCCTTTCTCGTCAGTAGATTTAAATTAAATTTTTTAAGGTAGAGTTTTTGGGATGTAGGTTAAACTTGGTTTAGTTAAGCCGAATTCGAATTTTGTTTGCCATTTCCAAGTTTATTGATATAAATTTTGTCGGAACATAGAATTTTAGCCTTTATTGATATAAAACAAAATAAACCAAATTTTAAAAGCAGTATTCCAGTTACAAACTGCGATAAACTGAGTTCAAAGACAATCTACATCCTTAAAACTCCGCCTAAGTAGCTCTCATAAACAAAGGTTTATTTTAAAATATGGGTAAGTTAAATATAAATTCAGGTACATAATCAAATTAACCGTTCCTTATATTCAATTGTCTAATCTAAAAACTTTGGTAAATTTATTTTATCAACTAAATGTGAGATTGAGCAGCTAACAAAATACATGCCCTTAAGATTTCCTTCTTTACAATATATCCAAGTTTCAATATGGTGTGATATTTTTTAATACTTTTAAAATTTTCAGACTGCACTTTCAGATAAATTCTATTATGGTATTTTAATTAAAGCTTGACTTGAGTTAAATCGCTATGCCATTTCGTATGAAAGCAAATTCGCTTGGGAGACCAAATATTATTCTGGGTGTAAAAAATTTTGGGAGCAACCCACAATAAAATCCAGGCTACGTCCCCGTGCAGAGGAGAAAAAAATTATTATAAAATTATTTTTATAAGTCAAAATCGAATTTTTAAGATTTTAATATTTTTTTTTATCACATTTATGGCCAAGAATTAGATCTTTCCTAAATTTTTTAAGCCACAAAATGGATTGTAATGTTTTTTAAATGTTTTTATTTTAAAAATGTATTTTTTTGTGTGCATTTTTTTTTTAGTATTCAAAGTACTCGAGAAAACCAAAACATATCCATATTGCATAAAACGTGCACCCGGGGTGGCTAATTTATGAAAACTTTGTTAAAAACTCCTAAATAATGGGGTATAGGATACAAATTACAAAACAGCGATTTATCGTTTCGATACGGATTCAGGAAAAAACATAATATATCTGAAATGATGTTATAAAATCAATTGAAATATGAAAACTATTTCTATTTCCTGCTATTGTACATTAATGCACTTGTGGTTGATTTTGAGCTTACATTATAAACTGAATGCGTGACACTGTGCGCCATACCACCAATACCACCACCTTCGAGTAGACACTTGCTGTTGTGTATTTTTTTATTTCTTGTTGTATATTTTTGAATTTAAATGTATATTACTACCGGAGAAAATGTTGAATCCACATTGTTGATTGCGGCTGTGGTGTTATGATCTGTTGTTGTTACAATGTATTTTTGTGTGTGTTGTTTTTTCTTTTATTTTCTCATTGTGTTTTTTTGTGGACTTGACTACAAAGCAAGTATTTGTTTGTTGGGTTGATGTTGCTGTATATCAGTACTATTTTGTTATTGGTATTTTGTTGGTTATATTGTGTGCTCACTTGCTGCAGCAGCAAGTATCGTCGTTTGCCAAAACAATGAATGAATGGATGAATGGAATGTTCGAATGAATCAATGAATGAACAGAACAAGTGTATAAAAGAATAGTAGTGTAATACTATTGTTAGATTGTTTTGTTTTGTTGTTTTGATTGTTTTGTTTTGTTATTGTGGGCGTGTGCTATATGCGCTCTTGTAAGAAACAAATAGACCTTCTCTGCTGCTCTTATTATTATTTTTACTATTATTGTGATTGTTAATATTGCTTTATTACCATAAACCACCAAGACAAAAGGGTTACCAATAATACATCATCATTACCATTAACATCATTTAAGAGCATAATACACTTGTAACAACACGATGATGATGATAAAAACGATGGCCCTGTGATGCAAAACATATTGCTTATTTATACAATAGCAATAGTTGTTGTTCAAACCTTTATAAATAAACCCATCAATTTGTCCATACATACAGCTGTCTATCATTAACATCCATCCATCACTCCATCCATCATCAATGCTGTAAATAGCTGACTTTTGTTTCCCAAACAAAACAAAATATTCTTACAAGTTTATTTAGCTAAAGCTGATTGCTGCTGTAATGCGAGAAGTAATGTGTATTGTGTTTAGATTAAACTCCTCCCTTGCTAGCAATTTGCTAGGAGCACTTACAATAAAAACTTTAGTTTCAGCCAATTGTTTTGGCAATTACACGCTTTATGAGCATATTCAATCATCAGTGAAACCCAGTCACCCAACGAGCAAGACTTCGTGTGCTTAACATCGTCGTTCATTGTTTTTCATTTGTTGTCTAAAACAATGAATATTTTTACTTTAGTATCGCATGAGACAAAGACAAAACGTTCATATGTATATTGTTTTTGTTTTCAGTGTGTGTCCAAAATTTACTGTTATGCGCGCGCACAACTGGGATTCCGTTAAAACCAAACCCCCATAGACAGCTAACAAACAGAAACGTTCAACGACAACAATAACGAAGAGATTAACAATAGATCATTTAAAACAACGAGGAATAGAAATATGTAATATTAATAATAATAAAAATAAAAACAATCTACTCGTACAAGTAAATACCAATTTGTCTTATATAAAATATAAAACAAAGACGACAACACCATAAACACAAACATGACATTCTAAGTTAAAAAAAAATAAACAATTGTATATATGTATGTAAATACAACAACGTATGGAAGGAACAAGCCATCAATTTGTTTATCTGGCTTCCTGTCAATGTTGCTACAAATATTTTACATCAAGTCCCCATTTTGATAGTTAAGATTCCGAACCTTCGAATACCGTTTACTATTTTATATGTACTTTTGTTTTTACTCATTGCAAGGCGCTGCTAACAAAAACAGTATCCCGATGGGTTCCCTCCGTTTCTTAGTGAAATTTCCATTTTTTTAGTTTATATCTTACAATTTAAAAAAACTGCAGACAAATTGGGTATCAAATGAAATGTTTTCCTAAAGACGCATTTAGTGATATATAAATCATATCCGAGTATGTACAATTTTTTTTCGTTAAAACAAATATTTTGCGAATTTACATTCGTATAGGAAAATGTAATTTATTATTTAAATAATAGACAAAATAAAATGTTTAAATATAATAAAGATAAAGTCTAACAGCCGTATGCATACACATTTTGTAATTTAAGCAAAAAAATCTTTTTTTTTTGGATTTGGCAAGAATTTTTTTATTTTCAATCGACTAAGTGTTAGCACAACTTTTGCCGAATTTACTTATTTTTTTCTGATATTCACTGACACGTTTTTGCTGACATTAGCAACCATTCTACAAGCCTCCTGACTTAAAATTGTTTTGCTGACTTCACTAACATTATTTTAATTCTAAATCTCATAAATTAAAGACATGTTTCCATCTCTCCTTGTGATTTTGTGAAAATAAGTTACAAAACTTTGTAAAATATAAAAATATCGGTATGATTTTATTGAAAATCTAGAAATATGTAAAAATAATTATAAATAAAATCGAAAAAATAGCTGTGTTTATGCGGGAGGTTATCAATGTTGGATTGTGTCATCCCCATACAAGTTTGGCATTAGTAACGTTAAGCGTTAACACTAAAAGATTGCTTATGTCTATACATAAAGTATATGGAAATGACATAAGCCAACTTTGATAACTTGCCGCATAAACACAGCTAATATCTCTCAATTACTTACATGCTGTGCATGTTTTTTTTTCACTATCATTATTTATACATACTCATCATGTGTATTATATATAAATCTTTTATTTTGTCTTTAATTTAAATCATATACATCCACTTACACAAACCGGAGTCAACACAATATTTTATTTTTTACATTCACATTTTCTGGAATGTATGTTATGTATGTATGAATGAACGATATTTTTTAGAAGATCAGTAATATGTGTAATTTTCTTTATCTCACTATTAATGTGTCGATCAGCACAAATAAACTAAGAAAGGTTGGTTCAAAATTTGAATATCAGAGAAAATATATTACTAAACTTTTTGTTGAAAACACAACTTCAGAATTTTTTTTTAACTTTTGCCCATATTTTATTATCTACGAATATAAATAAAATATTTTTATTTTCATTACAATTAAACTTTGAAAATAATGTATTCTTCATTTAAAGTACGTATTTAAAATTAGTTATTTGAAAATTAAAAGATTTATATTGTATATCGTAATTAGTATACTCAAGAGCTCGTAACTGAAACTTTGTATATACACATAAATATTAATAGCTTGTTCCTCGATCTGGAACGAAAAACTAGTCGAACGAAAGCAGGTCACTCGAATTCGAATCAATTTGGGTTTCTCTATTTGGAAAGCCTTCGATTGACTTAACTTACGTATGTCAATTTTTGTTTCTTACGCATTTACAAACCACAGAGATGCCAGATATTATATTTTGAGCATTTGTTACAATTTTCTTTAAAAGTAGCAAAAATACTACTAAACTGCTTAAAGACAAAAACAACCCTGTTTAACAGTGATCAGCTGTATATGACAAATGAAATAATAAAAAAAAAACAATAAACAAATCAATTTTTATTTGGAAAATGTGTTTATTTGTGAAAATTTTTGTTATCGATTGGTTGTGGGTGAAATTGTTATTTGGAGAGCTTTTCTGTTGCCTGTTGTCTGTTCGGTGCGGTCACTGCTAAAGTCCTTGTAAAATAAAAAATGTAAATATGAGCTTCTTGGGCAAACGTAAGCCGCAAACAAGACACACATACCTTTTACCACTTAGCAACAGCGTAATAGGGGGTGAAACGGAGTTTAGTTTTCTGGTCAAATTTTCCTCCTCTGCGGAAAATTTGTTTTCTCCGAACACTAGAGTCCTTCTGGCAGAATCAGTCCTTTCTTCCATATAAAACACAAGCGTCTTCGGATGGTCCATTGTTGATTTTTGTTTAACTAAAATTTAAAATTCTCAATAATCTATTAATATTTGTATTATTTTGTACTTACTTTTTGTTATCCATTGCTTTTTTTACTTCATTTTGCTTTTAAAAATATCAAATATATATTTACTCGACAAAAAAACAGCAAGTGACTGATTTTGACATTTGCGTTCGAGCTGTTCGAAATAGAGAAACCAAATTTTGTATGAAAACAGTTACGTTTTCGTTCGACTTGTCGTTCGAGTCATCGTTCGCATAGAAATAGAGTTAGTGGAACCCAAATCAATTTTCTTTCGACTAGAAAGCGAACGAACGTGTTCTTTCGCAATAGAGGAACAGGCTATAATACACATAATAAAAAAGAAATTTATTTATTTTTTTGAGTGTACCTCCCTTGTATTATGACAGATTAGTTGTTAAAAAAAACTTAATCATTAAGCTGAAAACTGGTACACTTCATGCACAAGACGTTTTAATAATGTTTCTATTAACTTATTTTTTGAGTGCAGATGATGGTAATAGGATGCTTAGACAAAATTGCGGTAAAAAACTCAGGGTCAAAAAAGCTACGACTATGGTAGTACTAATTACAAATGTCGAGTATTTTAGCTAAAAAACAACAAAACTGAGAGTCATCCCACCCAATAAGCATTTCCCTTTGAAATTCAGTAGAATTAAAATTTTTTTACAATCATTTTTTCAAATATTGACCTTTGAGAATAGTGTTGAAAAATTAGTTTGAATGGAAATATATGCTATAGTATTCTCAATGAATGTGTATTGTACACAAAAAAATTTACAAAATTCTGTTTTTACTCGTAATTTTGTAACTTTAATTTATATCTTAAAAGAAGTTTTATTTGAACAATAACAATTTACAAACAATTAAAATTAAAAATTGTTAGAAATCGAATTGAATTTAAAATATATTTTTAATTACTTAAAGTTTTATGATACTATTTTCTGTATAGTTATGAATTTTAACTGCGGGAAAAAAAGGGTCAGTTGGGAATTGGGACCTGTCCCGTGATATGTGAAAACTGGACAGATTCCGGAAATACATATTACGAGACAGGTGAAAAGAGGACCGGTTTCTAAAGTACCTACCTCATGACCGGCTTAAAAGTCATGACATGTTTTTTAGACCAGTCCTGTGACATGTCACAGAGGGTAATTTACCCCCTCCTAGGACAAGCCCATGTTAAAGGGACCGGTCAGTTTTAAGTTTTTTTAATTAATATGCATACTTTTTAGTTCTCTTAACACTCCAAATTTATTTTTATTACCCAACAAATTTAACAATATTAATATAATTGCATAGAAAAACATGAAAATTGAAAAGCTAATTGAACAATATTTTAGAATTTTAGTGAAAATTAGAAAAAATTGTTGCTAAGAATTCTGAAAAATATCGTAATATATAAAAAATAATTTTGTGATTTTTTACCATTATTTAAAATTTTTTTTTGTAATTTCGTTTTTTGATGACGGTTTTTGATGTTTAAAATGAAAAATACACGTTTTTATAAAAATTTCTTCTACGATTGATCCAAATTTATTGAGACAGGCAGTTAAAATAAAAAAATACACTTAAATATCATTTTGTGCAGCTTTTGCAGTACGATTTGTTTAAATTTGTCGAAAGTAAATCTGCAGATTAATGAGTCCAACCAACTAAACCGAAATAACATAGTTTGGATGAAAAATTTTTACATTTTAAACTCCACTTTTTATTAAAAAAAAAAATAACTATAAAACAACTGTCAGCTTTTTACCAATTTTTGTCAGTTGTTTAAAAATTTTTGTAGTAGAAATTTTACAGTTATTTTTACGACATTGCTTTTTGCTTTACTGCATTTGTTTTTTTTTAACAGTAAATAATAAAGGTTATAACTTTGTAACTGCTTAAACCAGGGGTACCCAAAAGTTCCTTATAGGCACCCTTGGCTTAAACTGTCACTTTCCGTAGATTCTACCGACAAAGCTTATCACTGAAGTTCAGCAACTAATAATCTATTGTGAATAATGTAAAAATTTAAACATTTATCGTCCAAAAAATGTTAAACCTTTAAATATGCAGTTTCAGTTTAATCAAAATACTCTAGTTTTGTGTCAGTGTTTTTTTTTTCAAATATTGATTTTTTAATGCTTCAATAAATGTCAGTGACCGAATGGATTTTTTTGTGAATGAGCCCTAATCCATAAGTTTTCTCCAAATTGTTTATTTATATACACTCTAATAAATTTCTGTTAAAATTTACCCAACTTATAGTAGGAAACTGTACTCCTACTATAAACTGGGTAAATTCATCCCATGTGCGTACACACATAATGGGTAATTTTACATTGAAAGTGCGTAAAAATTAAATGAAATTTTAAAAATAATTCACGAATTTACTAAAATTGTGCGTAAAAACCTATTTAAATGTTAAATATACACATGAAATGCCTACAAATGCATTTCAATATGCGTAAAAATATAAATTAAACTGCACAAAAACTTTTTTTTATAAGAATAAATTTATTTTTTTGTTTACATAATATTTATATTAATTTAATAATATGAATTATATAATAAATAAATATAATACAAAATATATTTTGAATGGGCATGTGCAGTGATGGTCATCTTCAATTTAGATTGTAGTGCGCGGCAATATTGTATCCTCTTCTCCGTTTTAAAGAGCAATGTTTCCAGATATACAGATTTGATTTATCCGTACTTACACACAATGAGTTGTTGTTGCCTTGAAAATATGTTGAAACAATTTTGTTTCATGTATTTTAACTTTTATTTTACTTCTTTTGTATGGACGGTTAAGTTTTATTGGTATTTGACCAAATCATTTGATATAAATTTTCACAAATATTATATTTATTAACTTTCTTATAGTTTTGAAAAATTATTATTGGCTTTTAGCTTTTTTTTTTTTGATATTTTTCAATTTTAAAATGTCAAATTATTTATTACCATTCTCAGTTAGTATATTTACAAAATTCTAATTAAACAAAATAATACTAATTTTATCCACAAAGTGTTTAATTTTAAACGCATTATGTCTAAAAATACTTTTTGTGTGTATTATAGTATATGAAAGTGTGTACAACATATTTTTACGCATTTTGTGTGTATATTTACCAAATTTTCGTAATATTACACAAAATATTACCCATTTTATTGTAGTAAATTTACAAACATTTTTAAGAGTGTACAGTAGAATTTTTATAATTCGTACCCCGATTATTCAAAAATCTTGATAATTCTTAACAAACTGTGGATCCCTTGAGAAAACTCCAATAATTCGTCATATTTACATAAAATTTAATCATGATATTTCGTATATTTTCGGCCTGAATTCTCAGATATAGAGAAGTGTCTCCCGGCTAAAGCCCGGGAGTACACAGATGATTTCCCGGCTAAAATTCTAAAATTTACCTTAACAATGAGTTAGGTTATACTCCAGGTAGTACATCAGGTTTCCAAATCGGTGTGGGCAGGCCATTAACTCGCAGGCTCTTGTCCTTTTTGCCCATTACCGTAGGGGTTTTCAGAAATCCCGTCTGAGAGGATATCTACGCCGTAGTTCTAGTGGTTTTGGCAGGCCGTCAATTTCACCTATTAGCTGATGTCTATGACGGAAGAGGAACCTTTATAAAAAGTTTCAACTTCCTAGCTCGAAAGGTTTGGGGAGGCCGACAGTGGGAGGCTTTTCGCCTTTTTGCCCCTTCCGGTAGGTATTTTCAAAAATACCGTGGATATCTACGCCGGAGGTGAAATCTTTATTACAAATTTCAACTTCCTAGTTTCAGCGGTTTTGGCAGTCCGTAAAGGAAAAAAATTTGCCCTTTTTTCGCCAAATCTAGTAGGATTTTCAAAGATCCTGTCCTATCTGCTGTTTACGCCGGATAATAAATCATAATACCAAATTTCCAAACATACCGTCTGGGCAGATTTCTACGTCGGAGGAAGCACCTACATACTAAATTTTTCTGGTTCCAGCGGTTTCGGCGGGCCGTCAAAGGGGAAAATTTCTCCTTTTCGTAACTGCCCGTAGGATTTCTAAAAACCCAGTCTTCGCTGATATATGCGCTGGAGGAGGAACCTTCATACCAAATTTTACCTTGCTAGCTCAAGCGATTTTTGCAGACCGTCAAGGGAAAGAATTTCGCTTTTTGTCCCTCTCCCTAGGCTTTTCCGAAAATCCCGACTTAACTGATGGGTACACAGAAGAAAAAACCTTCATAATAAATTTAAACTTCCTAGCTCCAGCTGTTAAGGCAGGGGGTTAAAGGGAAGTTTTCCCTTTTTGCCCCTCCCCGTAGGAATTTTGGAAATTCAAGTTTGCAGTTCCAGCAAATTTGGCACACCGTCAAGGGGAAGAATTTCCCACTTTTTTCCCCCTTCGCGTTGTATTTTCCAAAAATCGCGTCTTAGCTATCATCTACACTGGAGAAGGAACCTGAATTCCACATTTCAACTTTCTAGGTTCAGCGGTTTTGGCAGGCTGTTAAGGAGGAGACTTTTCGCATCTTTGCCTCTCCAAACCGAAATTGCAAAAATTCCACTTGGGTGAATGTCTACGCCGGAGGGAGAACCTATGTACCAAATTTTAACTTTCTAGTTGCAGCGGCATTGGCAAGTCGTCAAGGAGGAGAATTTTCGCCCTTCCCCGTTGAATTGTTGACTACACTGGAGAATGAACCTACGTACCAAATTTCAACTTCCTACGTCCAGCGGTTTGTGCAGGTTGTTAATGGGAGACTTTTCAACATTTTAAACTTCAGGTTTTTAGGTATTTGTGTGGAGAAAGTGGAGATTTTTCCACTTTTTACCCCATTCAGTAGAAATTTCCAAAAATCCCACCTGGGTGGATGACTCCCACCCAGAGGAGGAACCAATATAGCAAATTAAAACTACCCAGCTTCCCCCTTTTCTGCCCCTCCCCATTGGATTTTCCAAAAATCCCTTCTTAGTTGTAATCTTCACTGGAGAAGGAGCTTGCATACCGGTTTTTAACATTCTAGATCCAACAGTTTAGGTAGGCCTTTAAGCGGGAGACTTATGGTCCTTTAAACCTCCATTTTCACCACGTCACTGGCCAAAATTCTGAAAGTAGCTTGTCAATGAGTTAGGAAATACTCCTAGCATTAGATTTTATAAAAATCCGTTTACCGTTTCGAAATCGGTTAAAAAATGACTGAGTTATAAAAGTTTAAGTGCGGCAGTCCAAAAAAATACTCTTTTCCCCATATCTCGAAATTTTGAGGGTATATTGCAACTTATAAAACCGGTTATATAATACACTCAGCTAGACCTACAACCTACACTAGGTCATTTCGCAAGTTCTTTTTCAGTGTAGCACAGTGTAATCATTGTGTAAATCAATAATCTAACAAACAGAAACTTTCTCATGACGTACACAGTTGATTTAATTTAATTTTATTTTTGGCTGCTTAAAACAAATTTGCATATGTTTCACTGTTGCCAAATCTTACCGAAAAATATGGTTAAATCCAAAAATGCTAGAAAATAGCTTGCTGCTAAATACGTGCCCACCCCTAGTATATACCAGAGAACTGCATTTGCTGATTGCAAAACGTTCATACGCAATCAACACAAGAATAAATATGTGTTTGAGTTCAAACGCTGAATTACTCCAACACACATATTTGTTTATGATTTTAAATCAATCAAACGACATGCAAATTGTTTTGACTGATTTATAATCATCAGTCGTTGTTAAACCATTGATTTTATTCTATTGATTCGAGCCAACAATAATTATTTTGTTGTAGAATAAATCAGAAAAAACAACAAACAACGTGTATGAGTGTAATCATAATTAAAACAAAATAGTTTCTTATCTATAAAAAGGGGGTGGTTTTGTAGAAACACATTTCATAAATGTTATATGTATATTAGGGTGGGTCTAAAATACGTTTTTTAGAATTTTTATTAGGAATACCAAAAATATTGTTCTCTGTGAATTTTTTTTTTTTTTAATTTAGGTCGACATCTCAGGCTCGCCCAATCCGGTTAAAGTTAAATATTGCCTAATTTTCCAATCAAAATAGATAAAAAAAAATTTAGACAATATTTAAATTTTTCCGGATTAGGCAAGCCTGAGATATCGACCTAAATTTTTTTTTCCAAAAAAATATTTATATTTCACAAAGAAGAATATTTTTATTACTAATAAAAATTCTAAAAAAGCAGATTTAAGTCCTAACCTAATGTAAACAATATCATTTATGAAATGTGTTTCTATTTTGTTTTAATTATGAATACACTCATACGCGTTGTTTGTAGTTTTTTCTGATTTATTCAACGCTGACTTTTTGTTGAGTGATTAAATTTGCAGTAAACATAATCGACATATTATTCAAACAGATCCGAATTACGCGTTCAGTAACATGATGCTGATTTTATTCTACAGTGAATTTTGTTGAATTATTAAATGTGAACAAGAATTTTTGTGTATGTGTGAAATCAAGAAAAAAGTTGATTTTGCAGTTCTCTGGTATATACATACATTGACCATCTATGTTTACCCAACATACCAAATGACTTGAGAAAAATATTATTATAAGCTTACAAACACAAGCCTTAAGCTTGAAAAAAACTTGATAATATATTGAAAAAGGCTATCGTAACAGTTGTAGAAAAATCAAAACGGAACCCTTGAAAATATTATGTGTGTATGATTTTAATTTTTTTTATTTTAATTTTAAAAATAAATAATAATAACTCATTTTAAATATAAAAAATAATAATTCATTTTAAATATAAATAATAATAATTAGTTTTAACCATAAATAAAAATAATTAAATTTAATATGCAATTGCACGTTCGCCATATCAAATGTACACGCAAAACATGTTTGACAAATTTAAAGAAAAAGTAATGGCACTTGTTGTATGCATTATAAGCGTAGAACAAGACTAGAATGTATTGAAAAATATTTCTATTTCAATCGTCATATTGCGTTGTTGTTGTATGGTGTTCATAAGCATACTTGAGAAAAAGTTATGTATAATAATCTTTTCTCTAGCATTGTTAAATACTGCTTGTGAATTCACATTTTATAAATATTATAATAAACGAAATTAAGAAAAGCTTAAAACACACTATTAATATAAGCTTATTCTCAAGTTGTATTGCAGTTTGATTGCTATATGGTATATTGGGTACCGATAAACTACCCATACAACGATAAAAATTTGCGTAAAAATCAAAACAATATTGATTGTAAACAAACTTTAACGCTCACACACTTTACGCATACTATCACAATATTGTACATTGCACAATATTGTGCACAGACAAGACTAAGTACAATTCAAAAAAAAGGAATACCCCGTGTAACAACCGTTAGAGAAGATCGAACAATAAATTTTATTTTTGCGAAATATCCGTGCTTAGAAAAACTAAGACGAAATTTCGTTGAATGTCAGCCTACCCAATATTAAAAGAAGAGCCCGAAGTTATAAAACAAAAAAAAAGCCCTGTGTCAGAAAAAATCTAAAAGCTCTGCTTGACTTTCCCGGGCCCACTTAAATTGGACACAACAGTAGTGGAAAAATATTTAATGGGTAGACGAATCAAAATTTAGCTTCCGGGGACCAGATGGAAGAACTAATGTTCGACGACCTCAAGCGAAAAGTTTAATTCCATGTAGAGTTAAGATGCAGAAATGTTATGGTGTGCGGGTATATTTTGATCGGTAATTCATATAACAGCACAAAAAAAAAACAAATAAGATGGTATAAAAATTTGACTGAAACGACAAATAACAAATTTCAAAGGGTTGCCACATTGATTTAAAAATCTCAATGTCGGAATTTTTTAAATTGCTTAAAAAGCAGAGATTCGAATTCAGGGAACAAATTAAAAAATTAATTTTAAAAAATCTGAATCCATTAAGAAATGTCAGCCGGTCAACATTTTTAAATTGGTTGCCAGAGAGAGTGGTATGATAAAAAAATATAGAAAAATCTTTTTAAATATAAGTCTTTGGCATATCTACTTTAAAAACAAAAACAACGATTTCTTCAGAAGAATAAGGTTTTAAGTTTGGGTTCGAGTGCGCTATAATTTAGAAAAACTGCTTTTGGAAGTTAATTAAACCTAAGCACAAATACAATTTTTCAAATCTGTATTTTTAAATTGCTAAGAAACTATTAATATAAACCTCAATATTTGAATTTTCTGATGTCTCTTACTTAACAAATAATTTAAACAACTAAATATCACACACTTATTATAAATTTGAGCAGTGCTTTATATGCTCAACTTCTGATATCAATTATACGGGAAAAAAGTTTTAAATATTTATTAGTCGAAATACACTGCTGCTTCAAACGCGGGTTGTGACCTAAAAAAATGCTCAAAAAAATCTTATTTTTCCCAGTATTGTTTGTGAGAAATTTGTTTAACTATTTTTTAAAAATATTCTTTGTCGGGAGTTCCTAATGCACATGCTTTAGTGGAATTTAACAACAATAACTTCTATAATCATTTTGGGGTTTAAAGAGTTGTACATGTTATGTCTGCAGTTAAACAAAAAAGAAAAAACTTTCGTTTTCTCATCCCTTACGCAGATTAATTCCTTCTTTACAAAAGCATCAAAGTATTCAGAAATATACAAAAAATATACGTTTAATACTTATATGCTCATACATATTTGACGCTTAGTTTACGTCGATTATCATCACCAACGCCTGAAGAAGAATGGAATATAATAAAATTTAGCATTGTTGTCTTATTCTATTACAAATTGTTGTACACATATTCTTACTTTCCTTTTTTGCCATTGTTAGTTGATTCGCACAATTATCAGAATTGCACCCCAGCAAATTTATCAAACCAATCTTATTAATCGTAGTAAAACTCTTTGCATAACATTACACAAATAGAGGTACACTCACCCAGTCACACAACCATACACAATCAACATACCTATGTGTCTATCTCGGCGTGCGTGTATCTGCCGTTTGGAGTCAGCATCATCATTATTACAATACGAATGCAACCAATTGCAGATTGCTATGAATTTTATACTATTCTCCTAAATAATTTACTCAGAGCATTTATGTGTGTCAGTATTTCAATATTTCAGTTTTCTACTAAATAGTTTAAATCTACAATCTGCAAGGAAACTTGAATTGTGGTGCCCACTGATTGTGCTACTCTACTTTTTGTCGACTTTTTTGCACAGACTTATACTAAAACCCCTTCAAAGTAGATTGTTATTCTAAAATCGGAAGTCATAAAAGTTCCATCGAATCGCCTTTTCGAGTTGTGAGCCTTTTTAACGACTGACCAATAATCATATTTCACTGCACTTCAAAATCTTTTATCATCTTAATGGACTTAATTAACAATTAATTATTTTTCATTTGAGTACAATTATGTCGGTAAATGTTCAAGACCTAGCCAATATATCGAAAATGCCCTTTTGTTGGAATTATTCTTATAGCATTTAAATTTAGAGAAATATTTAGAAGACCAGGTCAAAATTTTTAACCAATTTTAGAAAATAGGACTAAATCGTTTGTCATCAATACTTTATCATATTTATGGTGAAGTTTTTCTTAAAAGTTTATGAAAAAGGTTTCATAACTTATTCGTCATTTTATAGAAAAATGTCGTCAAAATTGTTTTTATTTTTTTTGGAAAATGGTCAATATTTCGAAAAATGAGAGAGGGTAAAATATACACAGTTTTGAGTCCAGTGGAGCACACTTTGACAATGAAATTGGGCCAGGTCCAAGTGAAATTAAAAACATCATATTAAGGCTGGCCAAAATACAAGTATCTCTTTAAATCGTATGTTATTTTGTGTTCGTATGTTTTGTACGTTCAGTCAGTATTATACATCCGCGGACCAAAAGAAGTCGCTTTACGCTGAATGTTGATGAAGGCGTAGCTGACCAAAAAATGCACTCCTTACGGCTAGTGTCTAAGTAACTTTTTTGTGTATTATCCATGATATCTTAATACAAATTTTTCATTTGAAAATATTTTCCTTGATTTCGTACCAGAATAAATTTACATTTATTTTATAATACATCGGATAAAAATCAGTAGGATAACCAATAAAACAAAATTTTTTTTTGAAAAAATTCGACTTTATTCATTAACATATTCTCCTTCAAGAACGATACAATCACATTAACGCTTTCCTAACATTTCGATACCTTTTGCATAGAATGATTTATCTTTGGTCTCAAAATAGGCCTCTATTTTGGCAATCACCTCTTCATTCGGCCCAAACCTCTTTCTAGCGAGCATTCTTATAAGGTCTGAAAACAGGTTAAAGTCTGGCGACTGCGGTGGGTGCGGAAGCAATTGAAATTGTTATTCGTGCAATTTCGCCATGTGTCATCCTACGGATTTTTTCATCCGATGTGTTACCCCGAAACGGAATACCTATAAGAAAAAATATTCATAAAAACGCGAACAAAACATAATTCCTAAAAAATATTACCAACTTAATGATTTAAATTGCACAAAAACGTGGTTTTGTCATATAACATATTTCTTGTATGAATAAGGACACCCTAATCACCTAGAGGTGAGGGTAGGAAGGTAAAAATTTAGGGATATAGGTATTTTTCGGTGCTAAATAAAAAAAAAAAATACGAAAAAAATTCTGGATAAGGACACCCTAATCAACTAGATACCAAATAAAAAGAAATAACAAGAAAAAAATTTTGGCAAAAAAATTAAAGAAAAAAAATTTGGATAGGGACACCCTTATACAGGTATTTGTTGATGCCAAAAAAAAAATATTACGAAAAAATGGTTGTGAAAAAATTGATACAAAATTCTGGATAGGGACACCTTAATCACCTAGCGGTATTAAATATACTTCAGGGCATATTCTCATAAATACACATACAAAATTTCATAAAAATACACATACAAAATTTCATAAAAATACACATACAAAATTTCAATAAAATTGGTCAAGCCAAACACAAAAACCGTGACACGAGTCGGGCAGTCGCAATATCTATCGTATGTTTTGATGAAAGCAAATACATTTCAGTTTTTTATATTTTATCACAAAAACCCTTTTATTTAAAAACAACAAGAAATATATATTCCAAGTTCTGTTAACTAAGATAAGGACACTTTTCTGTATCACATAGAAAGTGGGGCACTACATTAAAAATCTGATCCTCAACAGCTTGTAGACGGCTTGGCATCGATTCAACCAGTTTTTTAACGAATATCAGGACTAATCTTATTCCACTCTTCCTGCAGAGCAGTCTTCAAGAGTTTTTTTTTGATGTACACAGCCTGTCCTGCATCCTAATTCGTCCCATAAATGTTCAATGACGTTGAGATCGGGACTTGTCCCGGTGTTTTGATCACCTTCGGACAATTATACAAAAACCAATTCTTTACATGAAGTGCTGGATGCTTTGGGTCGCTATGCTGATAGAATTGGAAGTTAGCTTCAGTGCCGAAATTCTTAACACTTTCCTTTAAATTGGCCTTCAAAATTGTTAAATAAACATGCTTGTTCATTAGACCGTTTATAGCATATGAGGCAGAAACTGAAAGTTGCTGCGATGCTTAATTGCCGGGCCGAAAATTTTTTTTCTACAAGCCTCCAATAAAAAATTTGGGGCCAATCGGATAACGCTAAGGTCCGCCCAAAGTTCATTGAAAAATTAAAACACATTTTATATTGTGAAATATAGGGTTTTTAATCAAAATACGTATGTTTAAGCAACTAAAAATATTTTTTTTAGATAACTAGACTTGATATCGATTTTTAATACAGTTTCTATTCTAAAAAGCCATAAATTTTAAAAATCGTTAGAGAAACAAAAAATTTACAACAATTTGAAGATTATATTAGATCCGACTTGTTGTGCGAGGGATATTTTTGACGATTTGCTTCAATGCACTGTAAGATAAATTGATTTTGTTCTTCGTCTTTCGTAAGGATCCTGTTGTAATCATTCATAAATTGTAAACCGCGTTCAGCAGCGTCGTTACAAAAAAAAAAAACAAGTAAAAAAGGGCTAAATTCGGCTATGCCGAATCTTTGAATACCCTCCACCATAGGGGCTGAAGATGATATACGTATATACTAAATTTTGCATTAACTGTAATATGAATATGTTTTGTCAATTTATGTAACGAACTTTTGTTATTTAGTTTAGTAATGTTATTTATTTAGTTTTAGCAATGTTATTTACAGAGGTCTGCTCTGTTAGCGACTTTAACATTGTTGATTTTTACGTTAACATAGTTATCAGAGTAACACACATATAGCTCTAAGAATGTTATTATTCTCTATGTAAGACAATAAATGTAATCGAACAATAAGAAGACTTAATAACATTTTTACTTACTTAACAGAAAAAAAATAGATACATAAAAATTGTACAAATTTGTATGGAAAATTTAGAGGTACCTTCACATTTGCACTCATAACTTTTGAACCGCTTAACCGATTTTGCTCATTTTAAATACCAAACTGCTCGGGAGGATGTTCAATAATCTGAGTAAAAATAGGCACCCCCGCTTGCGTCTTCGCGTCGTGATCGCCATTTCAACAGACAGACAGACGGACATCGCTAAATCGACTTAAAATTGCATAAGGATCACGAATATATATACTTTATGGGGTCTTAAACCTATATTTCGACATATTACAAACGGAATGACAAACTGATATATACCCTCACCATATATGGTGGAGGGTATAAAAAGATCACGACAAACATCGAGAGCATCTTGATAAACTTCTTTCGTTTCCCAAATGGATGGATCATGCTTCAAGAATTCAGTGGTCAATCGGAAAGCATCGATAAAATTTTTGGTTTTGTATGACACGAAATCGCTCAAATTATTGTACTGCAATAGTTTTGTGTCGGAGAATTTACGGTTATCATCCAATTTTACGATTGGTTCTGTTGATTGCAGACGCCTAACCATGTTTCGTTTCTCTTCGTGTGAAACATCCAAATCGAAAAATGCTAAAGCCATTGTTTCCGGAGCCAAATAACACAAATGACTTTTCGGTTTCTGCGTATGGAGTCTTTCAAAAAATGTATGTCTTGATTTGGGGCTCGTATGGCATTTGTGCATGTAAACCCCGCTTTGACATACAGTCGCACGAGAGATATACATATATCGCGTAGTCCATTCAATTATCGTTGTGTCAAAGTGAACTGCTACCGAAAGAGGTATGTTTCAAGGTGTATATGCCTTTCCCATGAACCTTGCGTGGGATGTTGGACCAGGTGTACGAAAGCTTCCGCCGACTTCACCAAGGCACGTTATTGTTAATTGTAGTAGTTCCTTGTAATCCGGATTTGTGTTTGTTGTAGTTGTTGGTTGCAGAAATGCTTAATGGCTTCGCAGTCAGCATTACTTATTTTTGAGCGTACAATTGGGTATTCGAGTTCGCTTTTAAACGATTTGTGGTCGAGATTTTCCCAAGTGGCAGCAAAACGATTAAAAATAGGCACTTTAGGCCCACTTGTTTTGGAATGTTTGACTTCAAAGACGTGTTTCAATTCGATTTCCAACATGTGATGGCGACATGCGAACTTGATTCATTTCTAATAGAGTTTGTGCTGGAACAAAATGTATGCAACAGTGTTTTGGCCTGTATTTAATGAAGTGGCATCGAAACCACAAACATGGCGGAAACTGATGAGTGCATCATGAAAGACCTTGCCCATATTTTCTCCTGTGCCAGCTGGGACCTAGGGAGCGCCCAAAAACTAAAAATTTAGATGTCCCTTCATAACTGGCGAGAATTGCGATTTGATCAATTTTGCTTCTGCCAAACAGGTCCGGCAACAGTTTTCCGTCCCAGTGATAACCAATGACGCAATTGATCTAAGTATTAAAAATAAAATAGACATCAGTGAAAATTAACATTATTCGTGTAACTTCGAATTAAATATAAGTTTCGAACTAAACTAAATTACCTTTGTAATGAATTTTGTTTGAGTCTCCTCCGCATCTCGCTTACGATATTCTTTTCGTAACTTATAGATCGTAGATTCATTGACCACAAGCTCACCAAAAGAGGTCAGAGGCGTCACAGCATTATTCATGACAGTTTTTACATTATCTACGCATGCTATCAAATCGTCGTCCTCTCGAACGTTTGGTGTGATCATCGTCATCATCGGTATGGAATTCGCATGCCGCATCCGTACTCGTACTGTTATCATCGAATTCATATTCGTCTTCACTTCCAATGTAAACTGTATCAAGTACTGTAAAATATCAGTTGATAATTCATGTTTTAAGGAATTCAAACAATTCAATAAATTCACTTTCAAGATTGATTGTTAAGTTCTTAATATTTTATCTTCCGCGATCCTTTTTTTTGCTTTCGTTGTTCTGATCGCTGTTCTCGGCGTATAACTTCTTGTCAACGCTTGCAATGTACCCAGGTCTTCCTTAATGTCTTCATCAAAGGCGTTTGCACTAGCGATATCGAACAGATCGTCAATTGTTTCCTTGAAAATGTTCACGTTCGATTTTGATGTATCCGATCTGCTATTTGCACTTTGTTTGTGGACATTTCTCCAGTCGCCGTACAATTTTAGCAATTTATCTTGACATTTATCATGTATTGGTATGCGCGCCTGTGCCAAAAAGTTATAGCTGCATCCACTGCTAGCTTAGCACTTTCTTTTGCACGATTTTGTCTCCCGCATATTGTAAAAAAAACTTATCAAGTGTGATACTTGCCCAATTGATTCCACGGAGCGCAATTTATCACTGGATCGAGTAACCATCATGGATGTAGTCGATGATAACTCCGAAGCTGATGTAGATGGTAAATCCGACTTCGAAAAAACAATTTATATTTAATTACTTAGATATGGATAACGTCCTATATATATCATCCTTTATATAACCATCTACTCAAATATATGAATGAGAGCCAGACGAACATATTTGTTGTTGTTGTTGTAGGCAAAAAGTAACGGGACACAGTAACAACAAAAATCAAAGAAAGAAAGAGAATGTGCAAAAGTTGATGAGTTACTCAGCATGCATGTGCACATTGTGCATGCCATGTCAACTACAACATTTAATTGACGTAAAATTCAAAAGAAAACTGTTGTAACTTTTTTGTTTCTCTAACGATCATTTATGGCTTAGAATAGAAACTTTATTTAAAATCGATGTCAAGGCTAGTTATCCAAAAAAATTATTTTTAGTTGCTTAAATATACGTATTTTGATTTAAAATCCCATATTTCACCATATAAAGTGTGTTTTAATTATTCAATGAAGTTTGGGCAGCTCTAAGCGTTATCCGATCGGCCCCAAATTTTTTGCCGGAGGCTTGTAGGCCAAATGCAAACTTGTTCGACCCGGGAATCAATTAACCCCTAAAAGTTAATTAACCGCCAAAACCCAAAACAAAAATAAAAATTGTCAGCTAAGTAAAAATTTTTGATCCGGCTACCATTTTAAAATAAAAAAATTACAAGCCAATAAAATTACATTAAAACCCACAAATCTCTTAATATCTCCGATATCCTCTATGTTATAAACATCAAAAACTTTAATATGAAATGACATACATTCATATATAGAATTTTTTAGGCACACAAGCACATTTAAGGTTCAAAATTGTGGCAAAAAATGTGCCCGAAAAAAGTATTTTCTATCAAACAGCATTTAAATGACAGACAGACAGACGGGCAGAAATACAGGCAGGCATACAGATAGACAGACAGACAGACAAACAAACAAACAAACAAACAGACAGAAAGACAGACAGACAGACAGACAGACAGACAGACAGACAGACAGACAGACAGACAGACAGACAGACAGACAAACAAACAAACAAACAAACAAACAGACAGTCAGGCAGACAGACAAACGAAAATCGCTAAATCCAGTTAAAATCGCATAATAATCAAGAATATACAGACAGACAGATAGACAGACTGACGGGCAGAAATACAGACAGACAGACGAAAATCGCTAAATCGACTTAAAATCGCATAATAATCAAGAATATTCATATATACCTTATGGGGTCTTGGACGTATATTTCGACATAAACGGAATACCAAACTTATGTATATCCTAACAATATATGGTGGAGGGTATAAGGGTATATATCACTACACTCTTCAATTACACATTGTACTTGCTCGGTCTTATCCTGCGTGTTTGTGTGCGTGATTTTGATATATTGTAATATTATTTTTGTTTTTATATAAAACATATATTTGTTTTGCATATTCATGTGTAAATATGTTGAAGGTAAGCGTGTGACAGGAAATTTGTGAATAAATTGGGGAAATTGAAGTTTGAATTGAAATTATAATTTTGTCTAATTGTATTCTGTATGATTAAGTCCCCCCTTTTGACAATTTCAAACGAAAGTTTATTTACAATCTTCTATACAAAATGTTTGAAAATATCTCGATTATAACATATGATAGAGTCCTCGATACTACTTAATGCTTTTATTTTTTGTTTTCTATAAGATTGATCAACTCCTTTGAATTTAAAATATTTTTATATAAAATTCCCATTTTCGGTTTGATATTTTTATATTCTTAAAAATGCGATCGATTATTAGGGAAAATGAAAAATCATTTAATCTTATTTTTACGACGTAGATTATCTTTAAACTTACTTTAATGCAGATTGTAAGTGGAATATAGCTTTTTGAAATGTGGTTTATTTTATTTCAATAAAGTTCAAAGCTCTAAACGAGAGCAGGTTGTACCGACAAGTAAGCCAAGTTTAACTGGTATCTTAAAATCGGCGATTGGTCGTTCAAACTTTTAATGATAAATAAGTGAAATATTTTTGTTTTTTGAACCAAAAAATAAACAAAATATTCTTAAATTGTAAAAGTTGACATCAGTTAAGGATTATAAGTCAAGGACACCTGAGAGGACTTAAAATATTTAGTTATCTAAAAAAAGATGAGTCAGAATTCAAGTGTTTTTCTTTCAAAAGTTTTAAGATCTAGTCAAAATTATCGTTATCAAAATGATCTTGTTTAATTTCTGCTTCAAAGAGTTTTCTTGTCTTTAAGGTTAACCCCCATATGCATTATTGTAAAAAAAATTAAAAATTAATGATAATGATAATGAGTCCTGTGTCTCCGAAGAGTTTGAAAAAACACCTTAATGTTCGTTTTACTCTTACTTAGTGTGTTA
This sequence comes from Eustalomyia histrio, assembly GCA_949748255.1. Taxonomy (NCBI): domain Eukaryota; kingdom Metazoa; phylum Arthropoda; class Insecta; order Diptera; family Anthomyiidae; genus Eustalomyia; species Eustalomyia histrio. The sequence continues at coordinate 7,131,929 of OX456528.1, forward strand.
TCTTCCCGAGCAGTTTGGTTTTGAAAATAAGCATAAGTGGTCTAGTGGTAAAAAAGTTATGAAGGAAAATGTGAAGGTACCTGGACCTGATGCCTATATGTGCCATATTGCCTATTTTCTCATAAATATACCTAACATTAGGCAAAATTAATATTTCTATCTGGTTTTTTAATTACTTATCCATTTGGATACAAATATAGATACGATTCCATTTCAACCCATTAAAATTTCGTACCCAAACCCTAGTTGACTTTTAATAAGAGTGGCATAATTCACTTAATAGTCGGCATGCCCAACTTTAACGTTTTTACACGCCTTCTATTTAGTTTGCGTGTCCCATGTCAGCCCTGTGTTGGGTCTTCTTTTACGCCTTATATTCAGAATTAACATAAATACTTTATACATCTTTGATCAAAGAGAAAATTCGCTTAAGGTTAATTGATTTGTATTTTCTTTTTACTAACATTTAGTTGTTTTTAAATAAATAAACAAATTGTTTGTTATCATTGAAATGTAAATATTATTTGTTTAAAAATTGTTTGTTGTTTAATTGCAGTAAGGATTTGAATTTGGCAAGGGTTGAAAGCAAGTACAAACATGAAATAAAACCTTTATAAATTAAGTACTACATGTATCGCTACACCCAACCAATAGTAAATACTCTCACACCTCACCAACCTTAATTCAAACATTTTATTTTCGTTTATTAACTAAGGAATAGAATAAAACAGAAAATAAACAAAAAAATTTGTTTTACAATAAAATTCAAAAAATTATTTTTTCAATATATTTAAAGGTATTTAAACTACAGTTTCCGTATCTATTGCATTTAACGTTTTACTATATTAATGTACGGTTGCCTTTTTTTTACAACCGGTCTTCTTCTAGTTAGGTCCTATTGTATGTGCCCTACACCTAAATATTTTACATAAACTAAAAAGGTTATCCGTACATTTGTTTTTAAATGAATATATAGTTAAAATACAAAGAATTATATTTTTCAACTTTTTAAAAAAGTAAATTACATATAATTTTTTTATTTATATGTATGAAATTGTAAACTAAAAATACAATTTCATACATATTACTTACTTTCATACTTACCTAAAAAGATGAACTATAAAATACAAACTTCACTATTATCATTTTTTATTTTTACAAACTTTGCACATTTTTTTTTGTTAAATTTTTTGACATTTAAAAATAAATAAAATAAGTTCTTCTGGTTTAATTGAAAAGTTAGTAGACCGGTTTATAAGTGATTTTTTTCTGAGCTTACCTTTTTACTATTAAGGAAATTACCCCAACATAAACACTTTGATTTGCTTTGGGCTTTGCCGCGTTTTATGATTTGAAAATATATTTTACTTCTATATAAAAATTACCCATGTTTTCAAAATTTAACATTTTCTCAGTTTTATTAGCCTGTAGCTTCCTCTTTATAATTACTTTCTTAGTTATTTATTTTTTACACCCATTTTAGCCCGGGCAAAATTTTTCTACGCTAGCAAAAATTAAAAACAATAGCGGAATTTTATTTAATTATTTTTTTGATTATTTTCTGTACAACAGGACTACATACATCTTATATTTTTAGTACAGGAATGTAAAATGTTATAAAAAAATACGGCAAAATAAAATAACTAAAAATAAATAACATAAATTTTATTATACAAATTAAAAAAAATACAACAATTGCAAAGATAATAAAAATTAGTAAACATTTCGAGCAATAAGTTACTGATATTAGGAATAAAATTAAATAATAATTGATTAAAGATTTTTGAAAATATTTATTAAATTTCAAAGCGTCCTTGTAAGTTTGTGTGCTTTTGCGGAGAGTTCTTCTTTATTACTTTAATATGAAGAAAAGTCATCGAGGGTCATTGAAACTTAGTGGAAGTTTACGGCGGCCCATGCTCTATCTGAACAATCGTGTCGTTGGTTTCGTCGCTTTAAAAGTGGTGATTATGAGCTCGAAGGCAAGGTCAAGCGATGATTTTTGAAGGCCGGGTCAAACCAAAAAGTTTGAAGACGAAGACTTGGAATTATTGCTCTATGCAGTGGATAAGTCGACAGTCAGCAAACATCTTATAGCCATGAGATTGATTCAAATGCAAGGAAATTGGGTGCCATACGATTTAAAGCTGCACGACGTCGAAAGGCGATATTTCGCTTTTGAATAGCTCCTCGAACGCCTTAAAAAAGGAAGGTTTTTTGCATCGCATTGTGACTGTAGATGAAAAGTGGATTCATTAGGATAACCCGAAGCGCAAAAAGTCATGGGTTTTGTCCGGACAGCCATCAAAATCCTTCACAAAGGCGAATATTCATGGCATGAACCTTGTGCTGTGTATTTGGTAGGACCAGCGCATCGGGATCTAATACGAGCTGCTCAAAGTGAATGAAACGATCACGCGGGAATACTATAGCACAAAACCGGACGGAATACGAAGAAAGACACGAAAAAGTTATTTTACATCATGACAACGATCGTTCACATCTTGCAAGGTCGGTCAAAACCTATTTGAAAATGCTGAAATGGAAAGTTCTACCCCACCGACCGTATACTCCAGACATCGCTCCTTCCGACTAGTACTTGTTCCGGTCGATGATACATGACCTTTCCCAGCAGAAGTTCACTTCATATGAACAATGCAAAAAACAGTTAGATGATTGGATTGCCTCAAAAGATGAGATGTTCTTCCGAGCTGGTATCCGCCAATGACCAGAAAGATGGGAAAAAGTTGTGGCCAACTATGGATAATACTTTGAATAATATATTTGTAACCATTTTTGCACAATACATTAACTCAAGGTCCCAATCCATTTTTTATTTGGTACCTTTGATAACGGCTCAAATGGATACGATCTTTTACTAGATCTGCTATAAGATATGAACTGATCTAGCACCAGATATGATCTCATATGTCCAGATCTGCTCTTATCTGGCCACAAAACTCAACAAATTTTCCAGATCCCTTTAGATATTTACAGAGTTGGCACTAGATGAATATCAGATTTATCCATAAAGTTTATCACGTATGCCATATATAATCATATTTGATCAGATATGGCACCAGATATTATTAGATTCAATCAGATCTTGTTAAATTTAAGCAGATTTGATCTGTAGTTTACCATATAAGTTAACTACTTTTTGCTTCAACTTCAAACAGTAGACTACATAAAATTTTGAGTGTATTTAAACTAAATGAAACATATGCAAGTGTGTTATCGTTGGAAAGGATTTTTAAGTACCTTTTTGGCTTTTTTAAATTTGCTGTTGTAAATATTATAAAAATTAGAGTACTTTATATAAAAAGTATACCGCCATGCCCGGAAAATTCACATATTTTATTATTTCGCGTATTTTTTACTGACTTAATAAAAAAACAAATAAAATATTTTATTCAAACAATTTAACAAGAAATTAAAAAAAAATAATTCTCTGTAAGTAGATGTATAAAGCTCGAGCAAGAACGAAGGAAAAAAATTAAATTAGAAAATTTTTTCACCACGTATTGCCACATAAAACAAGTTGTAATAAAAAAATACTCCGTCTAATTTTGAAAAAGTGTGTAAAATTTTAACAAGATCGGTTCTTATACTTTTTGAGAAATCAAAACTAGAGACTAGAGTTTTAATAACCTAGAAATTTTTTTTAAACTTACATAAAATCATCGATTTCGGCACCATAAATTCAAGAACCTGCTGAAGCGGCAATATCCGGGGCTCTTTTGCTCTTGCCTGTGACGAATGGGAATTTTCAAACTCATTTAACCACTTAAAGTCTGAACAATCGTATGCAAGTGAGATTACGTTTGATTTAAGGGGGGGATATGTATTTTGTATTTATCTGTTAAATACGAAAACATACAAAAAAAAAGAATATCTAAGCTCGTTATACGAGGGCAGATCAATAAGTCTGTGACTTTTCGAACTTCGATTTTAAATGATCAGTTGGATTTTTGAAAGATGTCTGCAAGATGGGTGCCGCGTTTGCTCTCAATTGGCCATATTGCACGGGTTCTCACGTGTTTAGTCTCAATGGCAAAAGTCCATGAATTGGGCTACGAATTGGTACCTTATCCACCATATTCTGCGGATTTAGCCCCCAGTGACTATTTCCTATTCCCAAACTATTTCCTATTTCCTAAAGGCTCGGTGGAAGAGATTTATCTCCAACGATGAAATTATAGATCAAACAAATGCCTACTTTATGGACCTCGAAAAATCCTATTTTTTGTAAGGGATACAAAAATTGGAAAAACGTTGGACGAAGTGTATTGAGCTAAAAGGAGATTATGTTGAAAAATATTTTTTTTTGCAAAAAAACTGTGTTTCAAATAGTCACAGACTTATTGATCTGCCCTCGTGTTCAGGTCAACAAATATTTTTAAGGTAAAAATTTTTAGAAGTGATCAAAAATTTCGAGGTGAAAAAATATAATATTTCAAAAAACATTTTTAAGAGTATGCTACACATTCTTAATAAAATACATGCCGATGTTTTTTTTTGTTTGAATTAATCTTAAACAGTCCAATATTTTTAATAAAATTTCATTGCATGAAAGTTTGGTTTACAACAATTATATATGAAATATAATATGGGCTAAATGTACGCCTAGTTCGAGAAGGCCGATCGAACCGTTCTGTTGGAACCACATGTGTTGCAGGCCCAATCGATAAAATTCAAGCAATAAAAAGTTTTCCAACATGTAACGGCATCACCAGTAATGCTCTTGCGTCTTAAAAAAAAACGCCGTTGCTGTGTCAGTTGAGGATTTTAAGTTTCCCAGTAGCGGCTATTCTGTTCATTAACAAAGCCACCCAAGTCAAAATGTGATCCGTCGCTCATAACACATGATTCTGGGAGTAAATTCTGAGAATTGCAGCCCCAAAAATAAGAACTTCGGCATCATTCGTTTTGTCAAGTTGGCTGCATTTATAATTTAATGGCCATACAAACATATTTACTTCGCTTGACTCTCACGCGCTATTGTCTCCGTTACATAATACGTATTTTCTTAGTGCCTTTTTTCGGTGGAAAAAACAACCCTTTTGTTCAGAGTGAATTACATTTTTAAACCAGAAGAACATTTAATATTTCAATATGGAAAATAACAAGTCCCTAAAATTGCCATGATATCCCAGGTTTAGTGAAAAAAATGGGAATGTATTATATCGCTGGCGACTTGCGTTTATTCATCGACGGTTCAGTTTCAACTTTGAAGCCTGTGCTGTTGCATAAAACAAACAAAAAACCGTCCATTACATTGGCATTCAGCACAACTATGAAAGAAAAGTATGAAACATTGTGTGAAATTTTGGAGAAAATCAAATACAATGTACACAAATGGAAGATTTGCTGTTATCTAAAGGTTATCAACATAATACAAAGCATTATGTTAAAGGGCGGTATCCAAAATACTTCTGCTTCCTTTGTAATTGGGATTCGCGATACACAGGGAATCAATATCAATGTAAAGATTGAAAAACAAGAACTCCCGAGCTCGGGAAACAATTAAAATTACATGATGAACCTTTGATAAATGATGTAGATGATATTTTGTTGCCATCACTCCACATGAAATTAGGAATAGCTGAAAAATTCGTTGAAGTAGTAGTGAAAGATATTGAGGACGCCTATGACTGTTTGAAATCCATCTTTCCAAAATTCAGTGAAGCTAAAATTAGAAAAGGTACGTATCGTTGTCTGTATTTAAATATTGTCATATTTAAATTTGTTCACTTTGATATATTCGCATTACCAATAATTTTTTCGCAAATGCTTTTTTTTATTTCAAACAGGTACTCTGAATGGACCGTATATATGAAAATTAATGAACAGCGAATCTTTCACAAATATGCTTTCGAACCATTATAACCACCTATGTGCATGGGACACGAGTGGACAAGTTGCTGTATTATTTTCATAAATGCATCCATGACGTTAAAATTACATTTCATGCATTTCCACCTTGAATCGGACGAACAATGAGAGAGGTTCCACCAGGTGACCATGCCAATAAAAAGCGATTTAAAGGCAAAAAATAAGATGCATTGTTTACGAAAGTTTGTTGGTGGAGTTCTAAAATTATGCAATTTGAAGATGAACGTACCGAAGATGAAGATGACACTGAAATTGGTGGACACACTGAAGAAAACATGCTCTTGAATATTATGTCTAATACGGATCATGATGAAGACTCAGAACATGAATATGAACAACCTACAAAGAGAACAACATCATCAGAACCACAAGCGTCAACTTTAATGAGGTTGGATTTTGACAATAATTGAAAATGTTCTAAATTTAACAAATAAAAATCTTATATTTTCTGTGTAAGAATAGCTGTAATATGAATCGGAATTTTTGTTTTCATGCAAAATAAAGTTTATAAAGAAAAAAATAGCATAATGTCTGTATTTAAATATTGTCATATCTAAATTTGTTCACTTCGATATATTCGCATTACCAATAATTTTTCGCAAATGCTTTTTTTTATTTGAAACAGGTACCCTGAATGGACCGGATATACGAAAATTAATGAAAAGCGAATCTTTCACAAATATACTTTCGAACTATTATAACCACCTATGTGCATGGGACGCATGCACACGACACGAGTGGACAAGTTGCTGTATTATTTTCATCAATGCATCCATGACGTTGAAATTACATTTCATGCATTTCCACCTTGATACCTTTTTGCCACAATTACCTCAGGAATCGGACGAACAAGGAGAGATGTTCCACCAGGTGGCCATGCGATTAAAAAGCAAAAAATTAGATGCATTGCTTGCGGAGGTTTGTTGGTGGAGTTCTAAAATCATGCAGTTTGACGATGAAAGCACCGAAGAAGACACTGAAATAGGTGGACACACTGAAGAAAACATGTCCTTGAATATTATGTCTAATTCGGCTCATGATGAAGACTCAAAACATAAAATGAACAATCTACAAAGAAAACAAGATCATCAGAACCACAAGCGTCAACTTCAACGAGGATGGATATTAACAATAATTGAAAATGTTCTAAATTTTGTTTCCATGCATAGATAACAAATAAAAATCTCATATTTTCTGTGAATATTCACGCAAAATAAAGTTTATTAAAAAAGGCGCATATTTGTGGATTTGTAATCCAGTTATTGAGCAAAAAAGGTTAAAAATGGGAGGAAAATGGGAATTTTTGCGGTTTTTAAGGCACTGGATGCACTTTATTCGGTTAGGTTTATTCCGCTTTTTTTCCTCCTATTCAATATCAACTTTGCTTCAGACACAATAGAGATATTCCGTACTGTATATCGAGATATAACCGTGTTAAAATATTTTTTATATATATAAAAAGTGATAAAAATCCACCTTGAGCAAAAAAATTCATATGGAAGTTCTTATTTTTGGGGCTGCTTTCACGTGGTATTCTCAGAATTAAGTCCCAAATCAATGAGTTGAAAAATGTTGTACTTTGTAATGATTTTTCACCAAAACTGGAGGTTTTAATAACTTCAATACGTTGTTGGTGCGTTAGATACCCCATAATAAATTGTTATCGACTGCTTTGCACAACTGACAAATGTCAACCAAACATAAATGGCGGTCAAAAAGCATAATGAACATCTCATGCACTCTTTCAGGTGCTATTAAAGTAGACATGTATGAACAACTTCCTACCAATTGCATGCCAATGTTATACAGTCATCTAAATTTGCATAAATTTGGTGGTGTTTTTACTATTCCTTCCTCAGCTCTTTTTTCGCCAGATCGTATGGAAACTTCTTAGCTATTATAACAGGTGTAATAAAAATGGAGACAAAAACATATCGATGCAGTATTCTTTTGCACAAAAAAAGTTATACCCCTAATGTACAATCGTATTGAAATACCTCATTTCTTTTCTTTGAGGCGGTTTTGAATAAAATCAATGGTTGAATGAATTACTAAATAAATAAATGAAATAAATAAATGAATGAACGAACGAACAAACGAATGAGTGAGTGATTGAATGAATAAATAAATAAGTGGGTGATGTAGTTACTGAACGTTTACTTACAAAAATAAATTAAAAAGACAACATTGTAAAATTACAAAAAACAACAACGGCGACAGCGACGGCGACAACAACGAAACAAACGAAATAAAATAATCAGGAAATTGTTCTTTGATCTTAGTTCCTCTCCTTTATGCAAGTGTATGTGTGTGTGTCCCTGCATTTGTTTTTATTTATGTAAGCGTATGTGTGTTTTGTTGTTTGTTTCGTAAAATTCATGGAAATGATTAAATGGGTATTGAAGTTTATGTGATTACATTAAATATTATTGTTACGCATTATTTTGTCATAAATAACAACAAACAAACCAGTATCAAAAATCAAATGGTCGGTAAAGATCGACTATACACTGTACCCTACATACATTAAAGTGTTCAAGTTGGCATTTCATAATAATAACGTCACTTTTCTTTTTAATATAACTCTTTCAATATTCCCTTAGGTCTCTTCGGATGAATTACTCTTCTTTGAATATGCTCTTGATTGATAATTGTTTTATATTTGTAGTTGTTGTATTTTTTTTGTAATTTACTGATTGTTCGTGTTTCATAATTATAACGCTACTTTGCAAAAAATATTTCTTTATCTGTCATCATATGCCTCGTGGAAAAATACTGTACGACCTTGAAAAAGGTAAAATTTTGTCTTTCAAAGCCATAAATGTGAGTTTTCGAGAAATTGCTTGAAGATTGGGTCGCAGTCTAAGGGTTGTTAAAAATTTTTTAAGGAATCCCACACAAAATGGAAAATCAACACGTGCAGGGCGAAAAAAAATTCTTTCGCAGCACAAAATAGCTCATATTACCCGACTGGCAAGCAACTCCTCATCTAGTAAACTCTAGTATTGAGAAAATTCGAGACCAATCTGGAGTCATTGCGTCAAAAGAAAACTTTATGGAGGGCTTTAAATGGAGGTAAAAACATAATTCGTTCTAAAATTGAAGAATTTCACACTCGGTCATATTCTCCGACGAAAAAATCGAATTTAGATGGCCCAGACGGCAACCGAGGCTACTGGAGAGACATAAGTAAGGAACCCCTAACTTTCACAAAGAGAATATTTAGAGGAGCATCATTGATGGTGTGGGGAGCTTTTTGTGCCGATGGTACATTGGAAATTCAATTTGTTTCATATAGAATTAATAGTGCTGACTACATGAGAACGTTGGAAATGAGCTTAGTTTCATTAAAAATAATCCAAACAAAAGGTTCATTTTTTAACAGTACAACGCGGCTATCCATAAAGCTGAAAGTCCATACCACGCATGCTGCGCTTCTTTGCGTCATACGCGGTTGTCAAAAAAGTAGAATCAGTGAATTTGTATGCTGCAAGTTACATAGTATCAAAGCGTAGAATGCCTTAACGCGTATGACGCGTAAAGTAGGTCTACTTTCTACTTTTGTAAGCGTCATAAGCAGCGTATGAACAGATCAGCTGATTTTGATAGATTATTTTTATTTAAAAAACTACACAATGGAGGAAAAACTAATTGAAGCTGTAAAAAACACGAAGTTCTTTATTTTGAATTTATTTTATTCAACAAATTTACGCTAAAGCTAATCAAAACAAAAGCGTTAAAAGCGTCGTATGTAACTTGAATTTCAGTAAAGCGTTTAAAGCGTTGACGCGTGCAAAGCATTGACGCGAAAACGCGTGGTATGGACTTTCAGCTTAATAGTGCGGCAACTGAAAATTGGTTTTCTTCCAAAAATATTTCTGTTGGAATGGCCTGCGTGTTCACCAGATCTTAAGCCAATGGAAAACGTATGGGGTATTTTGTCAAACAGGGTTTACTCCGAAAATCTCCAATACGCTGACGTAGCTTCGTTGAAAACTGCCATATTGGAACAATGGCAGAGAATAAGCGAAATTGAAATAAAAAATTTAGTAGAAAGTATGCACAATAGAGTTTTTACTTTAATTAAAAACAAAGGTGGCAGAATTCCTTATTAATTTTATTACAATTGCGTTTTATTTAAGAAAAAATATTAATGACGTTATAATTAACACGAACAATCGGTTAATTACAAAAAAAATACAACAACTACAAATATAAAACAGTTATCAATCAAGAGCATATGCAAAGAAGAGTAATTCATCCGAAGAGACCTAAGGGAATCAATATATTTATATTGAAAAAGTTATATAAAAAAGAAAAGTGACGTTATAATTATGAAATGGAGGCATTCCATATAGACTCTCCAGCAGAAACAAAGAATGCCAGATTAATGTCAAACCTACAGTACAGACTCTCATAGAAAAGGTTTCACAATATTTATGAAGTTTTCAAAAGCTTTATAGATTTTCGTAAAATTTAGCACTTCATACGTGTTAGTACTCCACTGTACTAAAAAAATGTATCCCTCTCTCGCAGTTTTTGAGACAGTGATAGTTTTCCAAAGGAACTGGTAAATCACATTAACTTAGTAATAATAAAACACTACGCAAAAAAATGTATGGCAAAATTTTAAGCAATTAAAAATATTTGTTAAAATTCTAATTCGATTTCTAACCAATTTTGTTTGAAATGTTTATAATTTGTTATTGTTCATATAGAAAAGGAAGTAATAAACAAACAACAAAAGTTTTTTGTATTTACAAATTATATTGTTGGTGGCTTTTTAAAAATATTTTATTTGCATTTAAAAAAAATTTATCTGTAGACTTTGACCAGTCATCTTAATATTTCGGTAGTTTAAATCGGCTATGTAGCCTTTAATATTGATAATCAACATTCAAAGTTATTCGTGTAGAATTTTACGTGTATACACTCAGAATATTATGTAGTTTCCTGTTGATATTTTAATAATAAAGTTTTCTGTTAAGTTGAAAATATTTTATTTTTGAAAAAATTATTTGTTTTAACCTTTTTATACATTTGTTCAAAATGATCTACTACAAAATCCATTCGATTTAAATGAAAATTAAGTTAACCGGCTTTTAATTTCTTTTAAATTACATTTTCTGTTATTTTAACTTAAAAAATTTTTTAAGTATATCGCTAAAAACAAAAAGTTTTAAATGTTTAATATGAATATGGTCAAAATTTTCCACTGTGTGACGTTTCTTACCAAACTTTCATCTTATTAATTTTACCAAATTGTTTTAATAAAATTTTTTGAATTACAGTAGCAAATACACACTATCGAAACATATAATTAAGCAAAATGATAATAATAATAATAATAAGAAAATCAGATAACAATGTTATAGAGTATGGAGCAGCCTCTCCGTATCCCTCCCCCTTAACTCATTTATTTCTTTTTGTTTTTGTTACAACAAAGGATATAATGATGAAAATAACTGTTTTAATCTTGGGATAATTCTACAAAATACAAGAAATACTAACAATAATAACAACAATAGCAAGTGAATTTAAATTAGAGCTCTATTGTATGTTATTACTTGCTTTTGTATACCATTATGTTGTATTGTGTTTTTCTTGTATTGTGTGTATTGGCCCACAATTACAGTGACAATAAAATGTAAAAGCAATTCTTTTCTGCCTAATATGATTTTAATTTATACTACTAGTAGATGCTAAATAATGAAACTCAGAAAGAATACGTTAGAGTACGTGAGAGCACCCATATTTGCAAATGTTTTACATTTTCCTCTCCCCGCGCATTTGTGTCAATATTTTTTTAAAGCGGACCCTATCTATTTGTGAATAAATTTAATTTGGTTTGTTTTCACAAAAGTTTTGAATTCGACCGTTTAAAACACCATGACACCTAATAAATAGGTCAAAAGATTTTATGAACAAAATGTTTGTCACTATGTTGAGCACGTAAAACATCAGGGGTAATTGCACAAAAGTTTGAACTAATTTTAGTAAATGTGGTTAAAAGTCAGCAAAAAAGTTAATAAAGTTAGCAAAATGTTAGTCAGGTGGGTGCTAGCAGAAAAATTGTTAATGTCAGCAAAATCGTTGTGCTAAAACTTAGTTGATTGATAAAACTTTTCGCTGAATATTACTACAGTGAAAAAAATCAAAGAGTTTGTAGAAAACTTATAAAATATATTTGTACAATAACTTTCAAATAAATTAACTAAAATTATATTAAAGTTAATTTATTTTTATTTATTTAACCAAAATTATATTAAAGTTATGGCGTTTCTTTTCTGGCAAAATGTTGCCTCTTTTGCCCTTAACTTGCATTTTTGTGTTCTTTTCTGGAAAAAAGGCAACGCTGTGACATGGCATCATGTTCTTTTCTAAATATGTTGCCCTTAAAAAGGGAAAAAATCTTACATATTTTGCCCTCTATCTAATCACAGGGTGAGAATTTTGCCTTTTTTTGTTACAGCTGACTCTAACATTTTATTTGTAAGAAGAAGAAGAATTTGTTCTTTTTCCAATCAGTGATTTTGTTATAAAAACACAATTATCCGTGTTTTCCACATTTAATATATTTATTAATTAAAAATTAACTGCAGTTTTATGTGCAAATAAAGTTATTGCACACTTGTTGGAGCCATCTTCTTCATCTGATGAAATTATGCAGTGTTTGTGAAACGAAACCATTTACCGCGTGTTAAAAACTTTATTGAAAATGATGTTCATCAATACTCTGAAATCGATATAAGAAAATGTCTTTAGGATATTGTTACGATTTTACCCTTTATAAAATCGTTGATTTATTTACCTTTTAAATAAATCGAGTTCTTTCTATATTGCAAATAATAAACACTGTTTGAAATTATGTATAGCTCTATTTATTTATAACCGTTACTAAAAATTACAGAAATACACTTCAATAGCACACTTTATTTACACGATTTAGATAGACTAAACGTTAGCCACACTTTAGTTCTTCACACTCTGCGTTTTACTTATAAACTGCCCTACTGCGTCATCGAGTACCAGTATTTATATGAGTAGTCAGGTGTTCTAGTTATTTCTAGTTTATTACGACACTAGATTTTTCCAGCTGTTAAAATTAGTGTGAAGAAATTACTAGGTGTAGGAATTTCGTGTAACACTGCCGCCCACTTAAGCCTGTTCGTCCCGAACAGACATAGCTATTCCTTTTCCATTGTTGGCTAGTCGTTCCAGATGAACAACCTTCATTTTTGACCTTGGGCTCTGATCATTCTGTATTCTGTATACCACATCATTCAACCTTTTAATTACTCTATAGGGTCCGTCCCAATGCGTTTGTAATTTGGGAGATAATCCTTTCTTTCGTTGCGGGTTAAATAGCAGAACCAACTCGCCCTCATTAAATCCTTCAGAATTCGCTGCTCGATCGTACCTCGCCTTCATCTTATCGCTGACCATTTTAATTTGATTGCGGACGAACTCCTGACGTTTGTTGATGTCTTCTTGTTCCTGGGAAGAGTTGTCGTTTTTACTGTCTGTTGCGGCGGGCTTAACACCAAGTTCCAAATCGCCAGTCAGTTCCGTTCCAAAGATTATTCTTACTGGTCCTTTGGCTGCGATGCATTGCGCGCAATTAGCTACCCAATAGCCTACAGCTTTTTGACAGCCCACCCAGTAAAACCGTTGTTTTAACTTATCTATAGTTTTTGTGATACCAAGATGACCACCACTGGGACCTTCATGGAACTCCCTCAATACCTCGTTTATTCTAGATACCGGCACCACAATTAAATTGGCCACATTTTTGCCGTCGGCACTTTCACATGTACGGTATAAGCAACCATTTAACACTTGCAGGCTATTCCATTGGGCCCTATATGCCTTTCAGCTGATATCTTCTCGCGGGTGGGCCTCCTGTTTTCTTCTTTGGCTGATATAATCTTCGCTAACTGATATTCGCTGATATAATCTTCACTCGGCTCGATATGCGTTTGTCGAATATCCACGATACGGTCTTTTCCTTCAGCCTTTAAACTGTGCTTGCCATGTTTCCTACCCTTGCTGTACTTAATGGTAACCGGTTTCCTTACTTGGGCCTTGTGCTCATATCCAACATCAAGGGGTATTTCCACATTCCGCAAATCATAACTTTTTGCCCCATATGCAGATTAATGCCGTGACTAATCATGAAATCTGCACCAATGATTACTTCGTCCACAATATCGGCAACAATAAATACATGATTGACGCTTACGTTGGAAATCGTTAGTTTTACATTCACTTTGCCATAGACAGTACCAGTCTCCCCAGTAGCTGTGCGCAGTCTCACCCTATACAATGGTTCAATTGCCTCCTTAACTAAATCGGGTCTGATGACAGACTGTGATGCTCCTGTGTCTATAGTAAAAATGTGCTTTTTGCCATTGATATATCCACAAGCAGTAAGACTGCTTTTTCCCTGCTGTATTACAGATATGGAGATTGTGGGGCCCTCGCATGTATGAGCTGGATCGTGTTCCGCAGTGCTAGCTGTTTTTGGTTTTAACGGTGACTCCAGTGCTAATTGATTAACCGGCCAGAAGCTTTTTCTTTGTGCTCGGCAGTTCCGCTAAAAATGTCCCACTCTTCCGCAGTTATAGCATTCGGCCTTAACTTGCTTTATCTCTAATGCCTGCATAACTGCCTCTTTTAGCTCTGTGAGCATCTCTTTGAACACATCAGCTAACATAGTGCTTATATCTTTTTCTTCAATTACTCCGAGGTTTCGCACATTAAATATTTGCGACTTAGCAATTATTTTTGCAGTCTCCTGTGAAAGCGCAAATGAAACAGTTTCCGCAAAAGATGATTTTCGTGTAGCACACACCGCGTACTTTACATCAGGATCATGAATTCCCCTCACAAATGCTTCAATTTTGAATTCATCTAATAATGGATGATTTTCGCCCGGATACGACAGCTGCACCAACCGCTCAATTTCTGTTGCGAAATCCTGCAACGACTCATTTGCTTTCTGAAGTCTACCTCTAAGTTCCACTCGGTAAATTTCCTTTTTGTGTTCGCCACCATACTTTCGCTGCAGTGCCAATATTATGTCGTCATAATTTTTTCTGCAGGTGATTGGCACACTTTCTAGAATTTTTGCAGCGTTTCCTTTTAAGGCCAGAATCAACTCTATACCTTTTTCTTCGATGTTCCACATATTTCTGGCGGCGACTGTCTCGAACTGGAACTTGAAAACATTAAATGGTACGCTGCCGTCAAAAGTGGGGGCCTTTGCTCTGCCAGAAGTTTCCGAAATAATTCGTACCGGGCCCTCTTGATATTGAGAATTATTTATTTTACTTTCCAGATCTTGCAGTTTTTTCTCGACGTCATTCTCTAAGTCAGAAACTCGTTTTTCAACCACAGAAATTTTTTCATTAGTAGCTTTAGAAGTTTCCTGAAGCTTTTCTTCATCCTTGGCTAACAATTTCTCGTTGTCTGCTCTCGATGTTTCTAGCAGTTCTGTTTTCATCTTAGTTAGCAGTTTTTCGTTGTCTGCTCTAGAAGTTGCTTGAAGTTTAACCAGCAATTTCTCGTTGTCCACTCTAGACGTTTCCATCTTTTCCATCATAGCAGCCAACATTGCGCTTAACTCTAAGTTACTTTCTGTTTTACGAGTACTAACCTCCATTGCTTCTTTATCATCAAATTCGTAAGTTGCAATGTCAATGTTACGCCGCTCAAATTCCTCTATGAGCCTCTTTTGCAATTCGACCTTATTTCCTGCTGTGGGTAGCGCCAATTTACTCAATTCCTTATTGAGCTGTTCCACCTTAAGCTCCTCCAATTTCATGACTGCTTATTATTTTGCAACCCCACACCTGACACCAATTGTTACGATTTTACGCTTTATAAAATCGTTGATTTATTTACCTTTTAAATAAATCGAGTTCTTTCTACATTGCAAATAATAAACACTGTTTGAAATTATGTATAGCTCTATTTATTTATAACCGTTACTAAAAATTACAGAAATACACTTTAATAGCACACTTTATTTACACGATTTAGATAGACTAAACGTTAGCCACTCTTTAGTTCTTCACACTCTGCGTTTTACTTATAAACTACCCTACTGCGTCATCGAGTACCAGTATTTATATGAGTAGTCAGGTATTCTAGTTATTTCTAGTTTATTACGACACTAGATTTTTCCAGCTGTTAAAATTAGTGTGAAGAAATTTCTAGGTGTAGAAATTTCGTGTAACAATATCTTATTATTTTCCACTGCCACCTTTTTTCTTTTCAGTACCGTTTTGTATCGTTCTTCACACTGCTTTGCAGTCTTGTCTGATACTTCGGAGGCAAATCTTATTTTTTGGAAGGGATAAAAAAATTGGAGAAATGTTGGACAAAGTGTATAGAGCTCAAATGATTGAAAAATGAAATTATTTTGTATCCAAAAACCTGTGTTTCACGGACTTATTGACCCGCACTCGTAATATACAAAAGTTTTTAAAATATAAAAAATATCCAGACTTCTTATTGAAAATCTTTAAAATCCTTCCACTGAAATCTCCTCGTGGATGCCGGCTGGAAACGATTTGACGGACAACGGCTGATAATCGGCTATGGTGTTTAGATACAAATATCTTATACAGATGTATTTTTTATGTGTCGGAAGAGTTGTATTATCAGTGTTATTTTCTTTGTACTACATTTAGCAAGCTGCGACATCTACCTCTATCTGGCTGTTGTCACCATGTAAATTTATTTTTCAGTATAATTTTGGTAGCAAAATAAATTAGTAAAAATTAGTTAAATACTAGTAAATTGCAGCAAATTTAAATTTAAGCAAAAGACGTTTAATTAATTAATTTTTTTTAATGTTGTTGCTTTATGTGTGCTTAAATGTACGTGTGTGATTGAATGGTTGAATGAAACACTTTTCCCAGTGTGAGTTTAAATCATGAACGCTAAATAACATTAATATACATACATCCCTTTAGAAATTGACTATTTTTTGTATGCATAAAAGAAGATTTAAAGAATAGAACTGAAAATGCAGATTAGGCATTTCAATATAGATTCACCAACTAATAGCAAGCAAAAAGCTTTATTCTTTCCAACTGACATTCACCTATTAACGACAACATTCGCTGTTTAAAGCTTTCCAACTGTTGCACTAAGATTTTTTAATGATCATTTGAGGCATTCTATTTCAACTGTCCGGCTAAGAAAAGCGTATCGGATCACTGTCAAACTTATAGCATCTGTCGCCCTACATTACTATGGCACGCAGTGACAGTCTTGCCAAGAAAACATGGACCAATTTTTCAAAATTTTCTAAAAATTGTTTGAAATATAATATAATAAAATTTATCAAGTTTTTTTAATATTTTGTTTATAATAACACTACACAACAACGGTTTTGTACATAATTGTAATAAATATGGGGCATACTCTTGCACTACTTTGGAACCTTACACGTTACCCTTGCATTACTTCAAATATGTTAAGAATAATATCTTACAAAGAGATACTTCGATGTACAGGATTTTTTTTAAAATAATAGGTTTTGTAACAGAGCTTTATATCTTCTTACAAAACTTAATACCTGGTGCTAGAAGGTTTTGTCCGGATAATAAATCAGAGGCGTTTTCGAATATTAAAGGATTATTTTTGATGGTGGTGTAGGTAAATTAGAATGTCATTTGTAACAAGGTAAATATTAAATTTTTGTCCATCATAATCGAAAATTTTTCTTTGTGCATGTTCTTTTGTTTTGTTTGTTATTTAGAACAACAAACATCCAAAACATAATCTCCCACATACATTTATTATTGTTCTGATTTTTAACAATGGGGATCAAGTGTTGTGTGTCTAAAAAGTTTCCCCTCTGTATAATATTTAGATAATGCGATACTTTCATGTAAAAGATTTTTTCAGACTTTTACTAATTACTTAAAAATATATATGTATGGATATTAAGCATTAATAAATAAGTATGAATAAAAACAGATACAATCTTTAAACCGAATCCTAGAGAAAGGTTTTTATGAGCTTACATCGCATTGCATCTCGAACACACACACACAGTCAGGCACTCAGACACAATATTCATAACCCGGATGGGTGGCCACCCATCGCCAGTTTACAGTAGTATAGTTGTAATATAACTTTTGTATGTGTGTAAAAGATTATGAACACACAAAAATAACATTTGGTGGTTAACAGAACATAATGTTAAACAAGCGAAATAATATAGTTGAGCTCATTTGATTTCACGGTACGTTGGGTGTGAATGAATAAACGATTCTTTTTGGTTTCTATAGCATATTGTTTTTGTCGAACTTTTAACATTGTTTTATGACTCTTAATATAATAATAAAGATTTCATTATTTTACTCATATTAATACAAATATGTACAGGCATTATTACCCATGTAGTATGCAGTCATGTTTAAGAAAAATTAAAACAAAAAAAAAAATCCTAGTAATGGAAATTGTTTTTTTCAAATCATGGTAATGGGTTGGACATATTTTAGGCATTAGTTTGTAATGACTATCCTTTACCCTTTGCTTTACTTTGAGGCCTAAGTGAAACTTATTTAAAAGCTTCAAAATAATGAGTTACTCATATTGTGTTCCGTTATAATTTATTAGGAATGATACAAATAATGAGCTATTGGTATTGCTTATATAACTTATATAACGTGGAAGAAGTATTTTATACAAATTTATAATCCAAATTTATTTCAAATTTCATAATTTAAATGTCATTGATTATTGTAGACATAAACTTATATGAAGAAAGAGAAAAATAAATATTTTGTATTATTTTTACTTAATTACTACAAGTACACATAAAACAAAATATTTTAAAATCAAACAGAAACAACATTAAATTAAACAGAAAACCCGCTACGTTGTTAGCGTAGAAAAAGGTTTCTCGCCCCTCCCCAGAGACATTTCCAAAAATCCGACATAGATGAATGTTTACACCGGAGGAGGAACCAAATTTCAACTTCCCAGCTCCTGCGGTATTGGCAGGACATCAAGAATGAAAATTTTTCCGTTTTCTGCCCCTCCCCGGTGAATTTTATAAAAATTTCTTTTATATATTATATTATACACTGCAGAAAGATCTTTAATACTAAATTTGAACTTCCTAGGTCCATTAAGGGGAAGACTTCATCGATGAGTTAGCACATTCTCCAAGAAGAAAGGTAAGTTTTTCCCCCTTTTTACTCTTCCCCAAAGAAATTTCCAAGAACCTACATACCAAATTTCAGGTTGGGCGATGTTGAATGAGTGAGTGAGTGAGTCAGTCAGTCAGTAACGTTATGCCTTTATATATACAGATAATTGGTTTAGCTATGAATTTTTTCTTTGTATGTTATTAGTTTAGCCCTTATTGTTAACTTGTGATTTTTATATTAGAAGTAACTACTTATTTCTTTACTCTCTTGGTAATGTATCTTTTTGTATCTATACTCATAAGCTTTAAGTAACCACTTGCTTCTAATGACGCTCCCATAATATTACGGTTGTTCACGGTAGGCTCGTTATCAGGTTATGTGGTTAAATGCTTATATCAACAACAACAAAATACATTAATAGAAAATAACCAACTTTGCGCAACCTATACCCTTGTTCACAGATTATGTAGTTATGTGCTTATTTGTAGTGTTGAAAATAGTATAAATTTAACTAACTGGCAACACACAAAAAAGCAAATTTTCAGCAAATGGCATCTCCAATTTTATATTAAATGTTGATAGCATTAGCATTCACATCTGGTTTTTATTTATAAAAATGAGAAGAAGTAATTACACTCATAATTATCTATAGGAAAAATACACAAAAAGATTTGATTATTTTGACATTATGAAAAATTTTGTATTATATACAAATGACATCACAAATAAAAGCAAATTTTTATTTCTATATTTTAAGAAATTTCATAAAAATACTAAACATATTTATAAAAATATAAATATTTTTGTAAAACGCAAAATAATTTTGTGCAAAAACAAACAATTTTGTGCAAAAACAAACAATTTTGTGCACAACACGAATGTCAACGAGTCTCACAGCTAAGAGCACAAAAAATTCAATTATTTCATTCAGTAGCATGCTTTACCAAAATTGGAATCATTGTAGGTTATAGTCGCAACTATATTAAATGAATTTAAATCGAATTCCTCATTCATTTCTGAATTAAATCCACAATACGATCGGAGTCCAACGCAGCTGAACTTATTTAAAATCCTTATCCAACCAATGACACGCGTATCGAAAGAACCTCCTATGTTTATTTGACATTAATTATTAATGATCGTTGCTTTAACCTAGCAAAAACATGGTAAGGACAGGTCATTACTAAGAAGATTACTATGTAATGATAGGGAAAATTGATTTCTGCCCTTTAATTGCTGTCAATTTTTGTGTACGCACAAACAGAAAAGAGAGTGTTACAATCGAAGAGCGAAAAACAGTTTTTTTTTTTTTTAGTTTTCTATTTCCTAAACATTTTAAAAGATTTTTTAGGCGCATTAGTTACCCATAACTTAACTATGGATAACTAGTCAATACTAAGCATTTATTCTAAGGAAAATTTAACCATAGCATATAAATAATTTTATTTTTTGTTTATATTAATCATATAATTACAAATTATGTCCTAATACGAGGGCGGATCAATAAGTCCGTGACTTTTCGAACTTCCCTCGTAGTTATATGAAATGCAACACTGCTCCCATCAAGTACCACCTGTTAATAGACTACTGTCAAATTTTGAGCAAGTTCCGTCATTTACTTTGCGTTTAACATCTGTTCAAAACATACAACCTCGTGGATTTTTTAAAAATGGAAAAAAATTAATTTCGAGTGCTCATTAAACATTATTTTTTGCGAAAAAAACGTCAATCAAACCAAGGAAAAGCTTGATAAATACTATGGGGATTTTGCACCATCGATTTCAATGGTAAAAAAGTGGCTTACTGACTTTCGTTGTGGTCGCACAAGTACAAATGACGTTGAACGTTCTAAACGGCCGATTGAGGTCAATACACCCAAAAATTTCGAAAAATTTCACGATATGGTGTTGGCCTATCGAAGAGTAGAAGTGCGTGAGATTGTTGATGCCATAGGCATTTCATATGGCAGTGTGGTTTCGATTTCAAATGATCAATTGGCCATAAACGTAATCATGTGACGTGTGTTGTTTTAATGGCAAAATTCCATGAATTGGGCTACGAATTCGGACTTCATCCGTAATATTCTCCGGATTTAGCTCCCAGTGACTATTTACTATTTCCAAATAGCTCGGTGGAAAGAGATTTAGCTAAAACGATAATTGATCAAACAAATCCCTATTTTTTGGAAGGAGAAAGGAGATTATGTTGAAAAATAATTTTTTTTTGCAAATAAAAACTGTGTCATTCAAAAAGTCACGGACTTATTGATCCACCCTCGTGCCCTAACCGATCACTAGCAACGAAAGCTATCGGCTCGTTGAAGCATCAACAGACCAGAGCCTCTGGAGGGAATTGAACCAACGACCCCCGCACTGATAAGCTAGCACACTACCAACTAGGCTACCGGGCGTATGAAGTGTCAAAATAAGAAAACAAAAGGAAAAAACTGTATGTACAACAAAAAAAAAAAACATAAGATAAATTATACACTTGATCACGTCGTTTTTATAAGTTAAGCGGTCGCAGCTTTAGGCATTTTCGCATAGCCCATTTTGCACACAAATAACCCCCAATTTTTTACTGTTTTTTCAAAGCAGGTCAAAAATTCTGTTACCGATGATACCCCCAATACTGCGACGTAACTTAAATGGCTGTCATCCCCATAGGTCAACCCGGACTATTAGAAACGTATACTCTTTACAACTCATTTAATACATTATTATTATTTTTTTTCGAAATTAAGGTGGTGTTTCCAAATCAATTATTGCTTCAGACAAACGAAAATACAATACCAAAATACATGTAATACAAAAACAAAATACATGCTGTCATGATTTGCGATGAAGGTCTTGTAAAAACCCATGTAAATTTATGTTCATTAACATTCTAAACATTGTTATCAAATATTTTTTATTATAAAACTGTTATTAGTTTAATGATTTTTTTAAATGTTAGTGAATTTAGTTCACTTAATTGATCGAAGGATAAAGTTCAAAACAAAACGTTATTTCATCAATCATTTTTTTCTCATTTATTTAATTTTATTAATTTGTTTTTTTGAAATATTTTATCTTTATTAACTAAAAGCAATAAAAAAGACTAACACAATTAACAGTTCACTAACGGGAACGATACAGAACAGTTATATGAACGATTGAACGAAATTTACAAAGAGCAATGAAACTAGAAGAACGAACTAGGTCTTTATAAAATATTGAAACAGAAAGAGCAATCACAAAAATGAACTAAAAAGCCCAAGACTACTCAATTTGTATTTATTCCTGTACATTGCACTTATTCCTTGGCATTGTAGGCATTTTCTTGTATCCTTGCAAATGCATAAAATGAGCGTCTGTACATTTAACCTCCGCTTCCATTAAAAATAAAGTCCAAGTTATTTTTATAACCTTTTATAGAAATAACAAATCCCGATGTTTTTATTTTCAAATAAAATTCTGGGAAATATTTTACGACGTAAATAAAGGCAAAAGAAAAAGGTGATTCCATTTAAGGCATGTGTGTTTTTGTATAACTGATTTTTTTTTGTGCTACGGTACCGCTTTAATTTTGAAATATCTTGAACTAGCATTTAAATACCGCTAAAATAACGAAACACGGATATATAACGGTATTTGGCAGATATAACAAAATTTAACAGGGGTTGAATCACGGTGTTCGTCATCGTAATTTTGCGGTCGAAATTAGTTTTTTATTTCTGAAAATAGAACATTAAATCCTCCAGGGATGTTGTAGTTCGGCCTTAAATTGCAAATCAAAGTTAAAGTTTGTGTTTTCATTATTAGTATTATTGTAGTTACTTATTGAAAAAACAGTTTTCGAACGATTTCATTCGATCACGGATGCCGTAATTCGGCCCCAGGTTTTATTATTAAATAATCCCTTTGATTTTAGAAGACACATATCACTATCGCTGCTTTAAAATTTCCACACCGTTGTTGATGTGGACGTAGAGACAACCACCGTTATAAGAAAAAATTGAATATGACCCATAAAAAAGCAGATATAGGATAAAAACATTCTACAAATTAATTTCAGCAAAATTTAAGTTCGCCTTATTTATGCGGATTTCAATTTACAAAATTAAAAAATATTCTGTAAATTTAAAACTTATTTTTATGCGCTCAAATAATGTAACTTTTCATCACAGTATAAATACTACAAAAAATATGAAATTTTTGACTCATGCAAACATTGCATTTTCATTGCTGCATAAGTAGTGGAAAGTAGATTTATATGAATATGACACGCTATTATTAAATTCGTAGATGACACCATCACAAAAAAGTGATGCCTTGCCACATTAGTGGTGTTTTTATTGCTTCTAGCGCAGAACTATAGTATTACTAAAGCAATACTTTCTTCCATGCCCTAGATCATCATCCTTATTTAATTGCATAGTGTAATCAGTCAAAATATCTGTATTTTTAATTAGTCTATGACTGAAATATTTACGGACATTATCCAAAATGGGGATAATGTCAAGAATCTTTATTTAATTTTACATCATTCATTAAAAGCTAAAAGCTAAAGGTAAAAGAATATTTAGAACACCAGTAATCAAAATTTTACGCTGTCTTAAATATCCTTGTTGTGTTCAATTATGAGAGGAAAGTAAACAAGAAAGAGCGGCTTAATTCGGCTATGCCGAATCTTATATACCCTTCACCATGGTTGGGAAAAAACTGAAGTTTATATATGGAATGGACAGATTTATATACGGACGCCTTTAAGATGAAATTAACCATTGAGTTTGGTGATAAAACTTGGACTCGGGCAAATTTTTGGTCCCAGAAAATAGGTATTTAAAAAAAATTTATGTTTTGGGCATTACTTTTTTGTATCTGAACGATATTTCCGAGTTTTTCAGCAAATATGTTATATTAAAGATTTTCGATCTTTTGCTATATAAGACGTATCCATAGGTCATATTACAGCTCTAGAATAGTGTTTGTTGTTTGTGTATAAAAGGTGAAGAGGTGAAAGAAAAGAATTTCAACAAATTGTTAAAAGAAATCACTAGAACTGCATGTGTTTTATTTGTACAAAAACGTATGATTTAGCTGGCAAATTTGCATTTGGGATTTTATTTCGCTTTTTTATTAAAAATATTTTTAATTTCTTTAGCTTAATTTTAAAAATTTGAAGGAAAATAGTTTATAAATTTTTTTTTTATAAATTTTTATAAGTTATGACCTAAAATAGTTGCACTCAAAGGGAAATTATGTATAAAATTTTCTTAATATATGAGAAATAAAATGGTTTAAAAATCTTTTTATAAATTCTTTTAAATCGGAGCAAAAAATAGAAATAAAACCGTTTGTAATTTGTTTGTATCAGAGGGTTTTTATAAAAATTTTGATGTTTTTAGCCTATTTATGGATTATTTAATTATTAATATAAAATTTTATTTAAATTAATTATTAAATGTTAAAAAAAAACAAAAATAAACAATTAAAAAATCTTAAGAAAATAAAAAAAATGTACAAAAAAAAAGTGAATTGACCGGGATTCGAACCCGCGACCCTTCCACCTGTGGTGAAGGGTATAAAAATGTTTGTATTTTGTTTGTATCAGAGGTTTTTTATAAAAATGTTGATGTTTTTAGCCTATTTATGGATTATTTAATTATTAATATTAAATTTTATATAAATTAATTATTAAATGTAAAAAAAAACCAAAAATAAAAAAAAAAAAAAAAAAAGTCTTAAGAAAGTAATAAAAAAAATGTACAAAAAAAAAGTGAATTGACCGGGATTCGAACCTCGAACCCCCGGCCTTAGAGAAAAAAAGTATTTGTGACATAACGTCTAGACAACTGAGCTATTGAAGCTCACACAAAATCATCGTCAATAGAGGTACATATATAAAAGTCTTCGTTCATTAGAGATTTGTTTAGTTTTTATTTAAATGGCAAATCTTTGTATGTGTGTTGTTTGTGTATAAAAGGTGGAGATGATAGAAAAGGATTTTAACACATGGATGTGTTTGATATGCTTAATATTCTACATACATATTAAACAAAGGGATTTTACCGCAAAAATTAGAGGTAGTCCTGGTTTTTTGCTAATATCTCAGCCATTTATTAACCGATCTGTCTGATTTTTGATAGCAAACAGAAATGGATCACATGTAACAGAAATAAAAAACAATCAAGTCCTCATCATGTCTGGGTTCTTCGGCAAACCCATTTCAACACACAGACGGACATCGTTAAATCAACTTCGCTCTTCAATAGGACCCAGAATATATATACTTTATAGGGTCTAAGATCAATATTGTAGAAATTACAAACGGAATGACAAACTTATATATACCCTTCCACCTGTGGTGAAGGGTATAAAAACAAAGAATATTTGCAGATTATTTTCTGTTTCTTATGCTTACTTACTGAGTGTCACGTTAAAGTTTAACCAACATTTTTATTAAAATTTTATATGGAAAACAACAACAACAAATGTGTCAGTTAAAGTCTCAGTTAGTAACATTACTAGTCGGATATTGTGAAAATAAGGCTTAATATCCCATATTTAGACGACTTAAGCTAATACGAAAGTCTATACATCATTACAGTGGATGATTATGTTAAAATATTGACATATATGAAACTATTGCGGTCACCAGCGTATTATCTCATAATGTCAGCGCGTAGTCTCTGGGGACGGATCAAAGACATTTCTAACAGGGTATGAATAGCTAAAACAAAACAGAAGCAACAAATGAATGCACTAATAAACAAGTACTACTATGTATTTTGATGTTAATATATAATTCTGTGTGAGATTACTAGTATAAGCGTATAATGCTTATGTTAATGGTTCCTCAACACCAAGACAAACTTTATTACTCAACTTAAAACAAATATCCGGCATTGCCGGGCTAAAAAAGTTATCGAATATTACAAGTTCGCAATTTCAAAACTTTTCTATAGTTCAAAAATGTATATTATTTTTATTACCTTTATGACTTCAAATTCATATTACAACAGACATAAACCAACAGAAAAATGTATTGGGATTTATAATGTGATACATAAATAGTAGAGACATTACATACCATACATAACTAACTACATGAATGAAGTGTGTACTGCCTCCCCAAATGGAACATTCAATGTACTACTCACAATCAGATATATAAGATTTTCAGTTTGCTTTCATTAGTGGTGGCTGGTATAGGGGGTTGAAAGATACAATTCTTCATGCCACACTTGTAGCATTATTTTTAAAACAATAAAAATGTTACGAATATGTAATATGATTGTAATTAAAAAAAAAACAAAAATTGACTAAAACAATAAAAAAAGATTGCACATTGTAGCGTGGCAGAGAGTCCCCGCTGTTAGCTTTTGATTTCCACTTGTAGAGCAATAAGTGCAAACAACAAAAGACTAACTTGTAACCCCAACGAAGTTACACAGAGTGGAAAAACAAAAAGTCAACGACAAAGTTTAACCCTTGTGTGTGTTTTTTAGTCCATATGACCCAATATAAAAACTGCATTACATATTATTTATTTAAATTTGGAAGAAAGTTACACTGGTTACAAGTATTCGTTTTTTAAGATTTTGTACATTTATCGTGTCCCCCAGTGGAGGATTGAACCACTCCCTATCCTATATAGATCTTTATAAAATTGGATATGCTTTATATGATAAAGTATTATATATATTATATAACATAAAATTATATATAACACTATATAAGGTTATATATGTCATAAGTACTTATATATGGCTTATACAAAACCATATACATATATTTATATATGCTATCACATATTTGTGATATAATAATATACGGTGCCTTAACGAAACTTTTTTTTAATATGGTATGAGATATAATTATATATAATTTAGATAGTACAATATTTGCCAACAAATTTGAGGTTCGGCCATGAATGGTCAATATCAAGAGTATTTTTGATATAATATAAGATATAATTAGATATAATTAAATGTGGTTGCTTGTCAATGGTTTCGAATCCCAGCCAGGGAGATAAACAAAATAATTTTTTGTGTTTTTTTTATTTATTTTTATTTTACAATCTTTAACATTTTAGCCCATTTGGGAGCATCAACAGTTTAAAATTATTTATTTCATATAATATTATATACTCTATCGTAATCTAGGTACATATAATTAGATATGATCTTTGTTTTCAAAAGGCCTGATAATGGTGAAAATTTTATATGTATTTTTTAATTTATTTAATTTTTTCTACACTTTTTTCTAAGGACGAAAGATATGATTATAAATAATTATATATAACTAAATATAATTGTATATAATATTATATATAATTATATATATTCAGATAAGTAAAGGAACAATGTAGTCTCATAAATTCAGTCATTATATGTAGTTTTCCCAAATTCCCGAATATATAATTTTATATGTCCCGAAGATAAATTTATATAAAACAAAATTACACGAACAATAAAGTCTTATAAAGCCAGCTCTTATGTATAGCAGTGTATGGTAAGAGGTCGACTACAACTCAGTTTTTATTTAACATTTTTGTTACAATTTTTTTATATATATATTTTTTAAAGACGAAATTCAATACAATATATTGCTGGATCTAATCTGAGACAATTTTTTCTGCCATTTATTGGATCAATTTAGATCCTTTCTAATCCCGAAATATACTTCTGGATCTAATTTGATCTGCCATTTCGGATCAATTTAGATCCTTATAATTCCCCGAATATATTGCTGAATCTAATCTGCTCTGAAATTTTTCAGATCAATTTAGATCCTTTTAAATCCCTAAATTTTAACTGGATCTAATTTGATCTGTCATTATTCGGTTCAAATAAGAACAGCTATATATAAGAGACTATCAAATTGGATATGATTAAATATTGCGCCAGATCAATTTTTTTATTCGGGTGATGTACACAATTTTATTAAGCCGATATTTACGATTTTTAAGATATTCATAATTATTTTAATTTTTGTATTTGTCATATAAGATTTTATTTGTTGCTTCAAAAGAAGTAATTTTTTAAATTGCTGGTAATTTGGCAACACTAGTTGCTCAATTTTTTTTCTATAACTACTTGTAAAAAAACGACTATCCCTACTTACCTGCCGAACCTTTGAATACCCCCTACCAATATCCTCAAAAAATTTTGTCTACTGTTTTTGATACAAATAATGTAGAAAAACTTTTGAAGAAAATTATGGTGGTGAAAAAAAAATTTTTTAGGTGAAAAACTTTTTTGTATACGAAAAAATTTGTGGTGAAAAAAATTTTTGAGGTGAATACAAAATATAATTCACTTCTAAGCGACTGGTGAAAAAATATATTATGTACCAGTCGCTAATATGAAATTGTACTAAAATACACCAATTTGTATGGAAAAATTAGAGGTATACATATTCACTCATAACTTTTTAACCGCTAGACCGATTTTGCTCATTTTCAATTGCAAACTGTTCGGGAAAATGTCCATTAATCTAAGTAAAAATGAGTACCCCCGCTTGTGTCTTCGCACCATGATCGCCATTTGAAGATACAGACAGACAAACAGACAGGCAGACGGACATCGCTAAATCGACTTAAGATTGCATAAGGATCACGAATATATATATACTTTTTGGGGTCTCAAACCTATATTTCGACATGTTACAAACGGAATGACAAACTCAACATATACTTATGGTGGAGGGTATAAAAATGTCTCTATATGGTTAAATTTTGAAAATGAAGTGCATGAAGTTTAAATGCGTCTTAGCAAATTTCACTGACTATTCTATTTGACAATGGTTCAATGGACAATTTTTAGTTTGAGCGCTATGGACTTTCTCTTAGACCGCAAATCCTAACAAAATAGTTGTCGTAGGGTTGGACCAAGCACCCTAAAACCACGATGAACAAACTACCAAATTTTTAGCCACCCATGATGCCATGATGCCAAATGGTGCGACTACAAAAAAATTCTTAGTCGAGACAGAGGCACGCAGGTTCACTATATTCAGCTTAAAAATTATTCATCGTACCATCAAATTTTAAATTTGAAGCAGAGTCAATTGAATACAGAAATTTTTTCTGTTAAATTGGATCAAACAAAATAAAATTAGATATCAAAATATATTCTTTGATTCGATTATTCAGTAATATCTGTCGCGTGAAAAAGTTGATTTTTTTCAATGGAGTCTAAAACTGTTGATAAAAACTATAGGTTTAATCTTATATGTTTCTTGAAAAATACAGTATAAGACTGTAATAAATATTTAAATACATCATAAGATTGCTAGCTTCAAATTTACCAAACCAATTAAAAGAACTAATAATAATTATAATAATTATACTGTTTCTAATAATAATTATGTCTGTTTCTCTCAATGCTCCGTAAATTCTGTTAATTAAGCCGTTGTTATTTCTAATAATTTACGTATAAAAAGTGCAAGTCTTCGTCTGCCTCAAAACTCTGATAATAATATTAGTAATGCTGCTGTAAATTCTAATAATGTGCGTAAATGAAAACCAAATTTCTGTTGTTCTCAGAATTCTAATTCTGTTAGCTATGCTGTTGTAATTTCTCCATAAAAAACTGACATCGCAGCGAATAATTCGGAATAGATTAATGTTAAATCAAAAAGGATAAGCAAACGGGTTATTTATGGAGACAATAAAATCAAAGATTTGGAGGTTGTTTGCAACTAATAATGTGTTTCACTTTCTACATTCTAGCCTAGGGTTTTTATGGAGCGAATTATTGATTACATTTCAAAATATGCCAATATTGGCAAAAATCATTTAAAATGCTCCAAATTGGTCAAAAAGAATGCCGCTATAAAAGAATTAAACAAAAATAAAATTGGTATTTCTACCATATTCTATAACGAGCTTTTTAAATCATGCTTGTGCCCAGCTAATATTAAAGTTCGTCCGTTACCGATTTTCAAAATCTAGAACCTTAAACTTAAGTTTAAATAATTAGGTTTTAACATAATTTTGTATTTTTAATCTTGGTCTATAAGGACTAAATAAATGAATTAATAAAGAATAAATCTTATTTTATATAAATATAATTTGATGTTGATCCATATAACACTTTCGTGAATTTTTTAATAAAAAGATTATATTTTTTCTTTGGAATTTTAAATTAGATATAAGTACACGGACCAAAAATATGTAATAACGGTATAAATATTTCAAAAACTGATTCCTTTGCTGTTGTTGTAACACTTGGAAGTCTGAAGTCGTGTCCATTTCTCGGATTGTTTTAAAGTCCAGAAAGAGGGCCATAATTATCTTTTTCCTACCTATATACTTCCATCTAATTATTTATATCCGTAGTTGACTGTGGTTTGGCACGAGTATTTTATTTTTTTTTTTTTTTTCTAAATCCTGGTTGATATTTTGAAAAAAGGTTTATTTTCTTCTATGTATTTCGAGTTGTTCATTTACAATTTTCTCAACAAATTTTTCACACGTTGTTAGTGTGATTATATACATTTTTTTGCAACTTTTTTTATTTTTACCATTGAATATTTCCAACAATGAGGAAAAATCCCATTTTAAAGAAGTTTATTAATAATTTAAAGCATATTGTTACGATTTTTGCTCTTTATAAAATCGTTGACTTATTTACCTTTTAAATAAATCGAGTTCTTTCTAACATATATTGCAAATAATTAACACGATTTGAAATTATTTATAGCACTATTTATTTATAACAGGCACTTAAATTACAGAAAAACACTTTATAGCACACTTTATTTACACGATCTGAACACTCCAGCGTTTTATTTAAAAACTGTCCTGCTGCATCACCGTATTCATATGAGTAGTCAGGTATTCTAGTTATTTCCAGTTATTACTACAGTTCCAGCTGTCAAAGAATTTCTAGTGTTAAGAAATTTCTGTAACAATATATTTACCTATAATATTCCAATTATCCATAACACATTGATACAAAATCGAAATTTCCGAATCCGAATGGGACGATACCAGAAGCAAATGAATGTTGACATTTTCCATAACTAAACCTTCAAGGCTTTTTTAAATTTAGTGCTAAATTTTTTTTTACACGCATTTGAAATTGGTGATTTTGGAACGCTGTATAACAAGAAAAAACATTAAAAATTTGATAAAATAATGCTTATTTATATTTATTATCCTGGAAAGTTGTGGTATTTTACTGTTTTTAGGTTTGAGAAATCCACTTTTGATATTTTTTTTTACCTAAAACTCACGCTAGATGGCACTGTCATACAAATTTTGCTATTTCTTGTAGATTTTCATGGAAAAAAGAACGGTGTTTTACTTTTTTTTGAGGCTGAAAAGTCAATTTTTGATATTGCATTCATTGTAAAGAATATTTCTAATAATTTTACGAAGTACATTTTATTATTCTTAGTACGTTACTATTACAAAAATGGTATTTTTATGGAAAAAATGTGTTATTTAGAGGAATAAACGATTTTTTATTACAAAAAAAACTTTTTTATTTAAAAGAATTATATCCTTAAATAAGTTTTTGAAATAAGTACTCTCCAATGCTGCTGCCGGCCCACATACCGCACCAAAGAGTGCATCTTTCAGGGTGTATTGGAGCCCATTACGTACCCATGTTGACGTACCTATGTTGACTTACCCATTGAGTCGAAATTGAGCTTCGTAAATGAAGACAATTTTCCACAATTTTCAACATTTTTTGGTAACAAAATGCAATGAAATGGCAAATCTTACTGAGCATTTTTGGCATTGCCACATGTCACGAATCTATTTTTTTACACTGAAAAACCAAATAGAAAAGAAATCACCCTTAATTTTTATATTCACTTCAATTATTTTTCACATTTTTACCGTAAAAACACAATGAAAATCTATTCAAAACAGATTTACTTGTTTATTTACGTTTTGTATATGTATTGCATACGTTCAATGCATAAGAAAACACAACACAACATCTTCTATTCTTATTTAACACATTAAATTTGCTATATAGAGATACGTTTACGTCTGGCTAGTCTAGCCTTAACAGTTAACTCATTCTGAAAACAAACGTAAAATCTTATAATTTTTTTATTTTTCATACCAATGGCAAAAATTTTAATTTTTTTACACCATTTAATATAAAGAATTATTTACAAAACCTAAGTTTTTAGGAATTTAAATTTAAACGTAACCGCATAAAAATCGAACATGATCAAATTCTTTTGTGCTTCCAAGATTCAATAAAAATTAATTATTATGTTAAATTTTATTCAAGATATCAACTCAATTTTTAAATGTTGCTGACATGTATAATGTATTATCTCTGATTTTGTAAATAATTGTTTTCTGAAAACATTGGTGGAAGGTATTGAAAAATTTGGCATAGCCAAATTTAAGCCTTTTTTTGTTTTTTGCTAAAATGTTTTCATATTTTTTTATTATATAGTATATTTCCTGTGTTTCATGTTACTCTTGTATATTCATTTTAAATTTGTTTAAGTCCATTATCATTGAAGGTTCTTTCTAATATGTTTTTGTTTGCCTTCAATTGCCGTGTCAATTGGGCATCGTAAACGAATAATCTGAGACAAAGTTGTGTACGGTGTATGCTTCATTTCGGCAAAACTTCTTTTCAACATACGTGCAGTTTGGACAATAACATACAGTATTAACTTTGTAAATATGTTTGCAATATTTCCCAACGTTGTTTAAGCGTAAAGCGAATCATTTTGATCCACGGAGGTATGATACTGATTGGTAGTCAATATTTCGAATAGAAAGAATCTACATATCTGTGTCAAAATAGCATGTGACTTAAAAATATTACTCTATTTAGACCACCCTCTATAAATAAACAAATTGAAAAACATTTATACAACAATTAGAATGTTACACACACTTTTCCGACGTGTATTGGATACCAACATTGTTATTGTAATATATCAGTTTAAAATCCACATTACCGAAATGACAAATGTAGCAGATTTTTGAAAACTTGAATATCATTTTAAAAAGTTTTCTTTTATGTTTTCGTTTTCTTTTTGTTCTAAAAATCTTTATTATTCACAAAAAGACCTAACAAATCGTATTGCAAATTCATTAACATATTTTTATTATTATAATTATAATTATTTTATAACAAAAACACAGTCAGTCCTTGTATGCGTGTTTGTTTATATACTGAGTAGTAGGTACATATTTCATCCCTCTATATAGAGGATTCAATACAATTACAATAAATACCGTATGCATTGTTGTAGAATTGGAGGAATGAGACGGACGGGAGAATTAGTAAGTGTCCCCTGAGTGTAACAATTACAAACTTTTTTGCTTTACAATAAATAATACGTTTACATTCTAAAATGAACGAACGAACAAACAAACATAAAGGTATTTATCATCTTTTGTTGATGTTGTTGCTGTTGTCATTGTTGTCATAGCTGTTGTATCTTTTAACGCAATGTTTGTTTTAAAACAAAATCTTGACAAACAAAAGGGACATAATCTCTTTCAATCATACTGATTTAAATTTTTATCTATTTGCATATGTAGACAAATAGACAACCGAAGGAAAAGGATAGTGATGGTGATGATTTTGATGACAACTACGTCAACATCGACAACAGCAATTCATCATCAAACAAATGTATAAGTAACAGCAAAAGACTACCCCCCAAACCACCCACCCACCTACCTACCCATCTAACTAAAACAGAAGTTGTATAGTTCTTTACCAGTGATGTTATAATGGGCACAATTACACTTTTATTTTTGTTTTTTATCCTACAAGCAAATTTTTTTTAAGAGATCTTTTCTGATTGGTAATCAAATTCACGATGGAAGTGGTTATTATTTAGAAATAAAAAGCTTCCGAAACTACTCTTACCCCTTTCACAAACAATGCACAATAGTTCTAAACCAAGAACCGCGGTCGGCGACATTTTGCTCCTCAGCATTTTTACACTATTTACACATTTTATTAAATACCAAGAATTTATCTTTCAGACGATAAAAATGCGTTAATAAATGCCATAAAATGTTGCGAATTTATTTTTCAAAAAAAATTTTGGCGATAAAAAATGTGCTCAAATTTTCGTGGACTTATCTTTCAGAAGATAATAAATGTCGCAGATTTGTCATCCACATGATAAGTTGGCGATATTTAAATGTCCTAAAATGTCGAAGATTTGTTGTTACTAACGGGTTTCAATCAAATGCACATATTGTATATGTAACTACTTAGAACCTATGTGGCACAACTATTGAATTTTAATATTAAGTACTTGTTAAGTAACGATAACTTTTGGTATATATGGAGTTTGACAGCTTTTTTGCAGAAGTACGAACAAAATACAGGGATTAAACGTGAAAAGTTTAAAGTTTTTTAAGCTTAGAATGTTTGTATTACAAATGTTAAAAATATTGATATTTGGTTTAAAATCCGAGAATATATTTTTATTTTAGTCGTTACAGATATGTAACAAAGAAGTTAGGAGAAGAAAACGTCTAAAATTTTCTATACTACAAAATAAATTTCTTTATTAGGTAATACTTAAATGTAATAAAATACTTCCTAAAACTATTTAGTTTTTTATTATTTATCTAAATATGGGTTTCAAAGAAAGTTAAATGTCAACTTTTAGAAATTGTGAGAAACGCAACGTTATACTTTGCTTAAAGAAGACTGTTAATTGCAAGATTTAGATTCTGTAATTCAAATTTAGAAAAATTGTCTGTTTAGGGGCGCCAAGGTATGACGACCTACATTTGTTTATCAAAATATAAATTATTTTTAATCCGAATCGTTATCATTAAATAAAATTCTTAAAAATTAAAACACATAAAAAAGACATTTTTGTTTCATTTTCTACCACAATATAAAACTTTTATGAAAAGTCCTCAGTTTTATGCAGTAAGAGTTTAATTGTTACAAAAACGAACACAATCCAACGCAGCTTCACATACTAATCTCTTTCCGACCAAAGATTTGACAGCGAATCTGAGAATATTATCCGCTTTGCAAAAATAAAACAAATTAGTGCCATATTTAGAATTCTGTTTATCATCTCTGATACAAATTGCTGTTGTTCGCGTATACTATGCTGACACTTATATGCAAACTTTAGATTTTCTTAACAAATTAAATAACATTAGTATTTATTTG
Organism: Eustalomyia histrio; assembly: GCA_949748255.1. Lineage (NCBI taxonomy): Eukaryota > Metazoa > Arthropoda > Insecta > Diptera > Anthomyiidae > Eustalomyia > Eustalomyia histrio. The sequence goes on from OX456528.1 coordinate 7,167,134, forward strand.
ATCAGCTTTTATGAAAACTTTTTTTTTCTCAATATGTCGAATCCGAATGGGACGATACCAGAAGCAAATGAATGTTGACATTTTCCATAACTAAACCTTCAAGGCTTTTTTAAATTTAGTGCTAAATTTTTTTTTACACGCATTTGAAATTGGTGATTTTGGAACGCTGTATAACAAGAAAAAACATTAAAAATTTGATAAAATAATGCTTATTTATATTTATTATCCTGGAAAGTTGTGGTATTTTACTGTTTTTAGGTTTGAGAAATCCACTTTTGATATTTTTTTTTACCTAAAACTCACGCTAGATGGCACTGTCATACAAATTTTGCTATTTCTTGTAGATTTTCATGGAAAAAAGAACGGTGTTTTACTTTTTTTTGAGGCTGAAAAGTCAATTTTTGATATTGCATTCATTGTAAAGAATATTTCTAATAATTTTACGAAGTACATTTTATTATTCTTAGTACGTTACTATTACAAAAATGGTATTTTTATGGAAAAAATGTGTTATTTAGAGGAATAAACGATTTTTTATTACAAAAAAAACTTTTTTATTTAAAAGAATTATATCCTTAAATACGTTTTTGAAATAAGTACTCTCCAATGCTGCTGCCGGCCCACATACCGCACCAAAGAGTGCATCTTTCAGGGTGTATTGGAGCCCATTACGTACCCATGTTGACGTACCTATGTTGACTTACCCATTGAGTCGAAATTGAGCTTCGTAAATGAAGACAATTTTCCACAATTTTCAACATTTTTTTTCTCAATATGTCGGCGAATTTCGACAAAATCTAAACTTAACATGAATATATTTTTATAAAATTAGTTTAGCTACTACTCTGATTGCATAAGATGTACAGCATATTTCTGATAAGTGAAATACAGTTTAGTGCTAAAAGGGATAAGTATTAAAACAAATTTGCAACAGCTGTGTTTGTGTGGTATACCAGAGTTATTTTTATAGGGATTGTCTACTATAAATGCAGTGCATTGTGTTGATGCCAGGAAAATAGGTAATGAGAAGGAGGATATTAGACTTTAATTGTCTATATTATAGTTGTCAGGGAAGACCTCTGCAGGGAGTTTATTCCACATACGGCTTGTCTGACATATGAACGAATTCTCCCTATGTAGAACGAGCTCCGGTTTTCAAATTTTTCGAGATAACACTGATATGTATATCACACAAGCACGTGTGCAAATCACGAAAAAAAACTGTTTTTCTTTACAAAAGCCTACAATGTAAAGACTGCACAGTTGTACAAAACGCCCAAAACTAAAAAAAAAAATTATTGACTTTTTCCAAAAATTTGATACCAAATGTGAGCTAACACTTCAATCCATAAAAATACAAACTTCCAACGACTGCATAAAACTCAGGATGTAAAAAATATCAAATTTTCAGCTTCAACCTTAGTCTCGCTGCCTTGCTGCTTCGTTGCCACTTAGCCGGCACCATCAAATTCTTAGCCGACACCATGAAATTCTTAGCCGATTTACAGAAACACTTTGCTTCTAATTATGGTGCTAGCTCAAGTACAGTGATTGTGATGTGAATGTATACACATTTTTTTTTGTTTTTTTTTTTTTTTGCCTATGAACAAAAAAGTATAAAAACATTTTTGCACAGGGTGCAATTGTAATAACTTGCAACAGTCGGATTTGGCTTTCTTGTAATTTTTCAGCGGCAGTTCCCCATAGCTGAATAAAATAGCACCAGGTTTATAATTGTATTGTAAATAAGAAGTTTGCAATCTAAGCTTAGTTCAGAGTTAATACCTATTAGTTATGTTAACTGCACAATTTCAACATAAATGCCGAGATATTTTACGTTTTTGTGTTGTGGTTTAATATGATTTTAAATCTGTTTATGGAAACACAGTTCTCTGCTTAGGGAAAAAGTGGCATGGATAAATTTCCTGTCATTCATTTTTAGTTTCTATGTTTCCAGACATACTTCTAATTGAGAAATGTAGCTTCGTTGTATTTCTGATGTCATTAATGGATTCCCATGGACCCTTATGATTGCCGTATTATCAGCAAATGTCGAGAAATGAGTATATGAATTTAATGACAGGTCAAATGTATAAAGAAATATAATAAATGAAACCAAAATGCTCCACTGTGGAATAACAGCTTGTATGTCTTGCGAAGAACTTGCGAAGTTATTTTCCTTACTGTTGACTAGAAGCGTGTGGGTGTTAGGTGGCAGCATATTAATTTTCTAGAATAACCCATTGTGCCAACATTTGCCAATGCATGTGAGAAATCAATGAAAACTGCGGAACAATATTTTTTTCATCAAATGTTATTTTAATAATAGCCAATGGCTCAATGATTTTCCGGAAACCAAAGTGTTTATTTGGGATAGAGTTACTTTGATAAAGAGCAATTGTTAATTTATATTCTAGTAGTTTTTCGAAAAGCTTTGATATATTTGATAAGACTTGACTTTTATGCTATCCTTCCATAGATTGGGTATCGTTTTCACTTGTAAAACTTTCCAACCTTGGGGACAGCATGAAAAATAAAAATAATTATTCTTAAAGCAATAATGGTTAATTTTAAAAGCATCTTGTTAGTTACCTTATCGATCCCTGGTGCTTTTTTGGATTCTTTTCTATAAAAGCTTTTTTGACCTCTCGCATCTTAAATCTGAAATCAGAAACCCACTGTTATGTGTTGTGTGGGTATAATAGGATGCAACTATTAAATATATTCAATAAATGTTCAACAAACAGTTCTACCTTTTCAATGTAATTTCTTGCCCAATCTCCGTCTGATTTTCGTAAAGGATTTTTAAAAAATCAGGGCTCTAATCGCCGCATTCGTGATCGAATTTGATATCGTACAAAAAATAAATTCGATAGGTATCGAATTGCCTAATTACGGCATTCTATTGGTAACGAATCGAAAATTTTGCGAATTGTAAAAGATTTTATTTTAATTGTAATAGAGTCCTGACATATGTTTCACACAAATGTAAACAAAAAAAGATAAACAAAAACAGCAAATTTAAAACAGAGTAAGTAACAATTATGCTTTTTAGTTAATTTATTTAATTAAAACATTTTGTATAGACAATGAGTCAACAATTACTATTAATAATGCACATGTCCTCATCGGAATCTGAAGATGAACATGGCGTAATGCGCATAAGAAGACAAATGCGGGATAAAAGCGACCCTATTTCCTTGCCTGCTGTAGCGTAATTAATTTATTTATAAAACCAAAAAATACTTCACTAAGGATTTATTTGCAGATTTAAACAGCAAATTAGACTGTCGAAGGAGGCGTTTAATTATGTTCTTTCCCAGATTGATTTTGTTGGGCACATGTCAACTGCGGTGCCGCCAACGCTTCAGTTAGCAGCAACACTGTCTCTGTTTGCTACCGGTAGCTTCCAACATGCGGTTGGAAACGATTATTTAGTTGGTATGTGTCAAAGCACTGTTAGCAAAACAGTGAATAATGTGGCAAAGGACATAGAAGAGACAATGTGTCCGAATTACATAAATTTGCACTTGTCCTAAAAACTTAACAATTAATACTTTTTTTAATTAAAATTAAATAAAACTTATATTTTGTTCACTTTTTTATATGAAAACACTTTAAAACAATTTTTTTTTTAATTTCGACACCTGTTGCTGTATCGAACAATATTGTAAAAGATTGCACTCGATCGATTGCTCGTTATCGAATCTTATCATCTCAAAATACGTTAATTTTTGTTCGATAGAGAATGCCATAATCTCAAAATAAAAATATTCGATCAAAGTTGTTCGATCACGAAAGCGGCTATTAGATCCCAGTTTATTGACGTGAGTTTCCAGAGTTTTCATAGTTTCTTTGTGCATTATTTTAAACGTGCTTTGAGTTGTTTAGATTTATGCTGTTTCCATTCTCTTCGAACTCTCCTCTTTTTGTTTCACGTTTGTTGTTTGCTGGTTTTTAAACAATTCATCTGTATCTTTTGGTGCCCTTAGGATACTGATGAAATATTTATATTTTTGTAAATTTTACCTTTTGCCTGTCGCTAAAATAAACTTAAAATTCGATAGAAAGTGGTTAAGTAATAATAATATTTATATCGTAAAATTTTTAATAATACTGGTATATAGTAAACATTTTCAAACATTTTATATTCGGATGAATAATAAGCAAAAATATTTAATATCAAACCTTTTACTATTTTCTGAAGAATTTAGAGACAATTTGGTAAATAATAATAATCTCATCAAAACTGACAAGAATATAAATGTAAAAAATTGTAAGAAAACGTCAATAATGACTTTGAAAAAAATTACTATATTTCCCACCAGGAGCATAATCATATTTTATCCCGCTAAACGCGCTGAAAGATCGCTAGATTTGACTCTCGCAAGCTTAATTGGCAACAGTGCAAAAAAATACGTTTTCTCTTTTTACCATATATTTTGCAATTAACGCCAAAGTATTTTGAAGAATTTTCTCACAATGCTTTTTGATTTACTTATTCAAAAATTTAATTAAGAAAATATTTTATTATTAAATTGAATCATATTTATTGATTTATATAATATAATAATACATAATATCGCAGGTTTAAATTTAACAGATTTTGTTATGACATCTTAGTTTCTTGCAGTTTTCTAGCATTTCTGCTTTTTCAATGATTTTTAAATATTGTATCTCTGTTTTTTTTCGAATATAAAGCAGTGATACCCTTTTTAAAAAAGTTTGGAACTGAGAATATCGCCGATAGACTTCTTGGTACATATAGAAAATAGTTTCGTAGAAAATAGAACACTTCTATTGAAATATAAAAAAAACAAAATGTGAATGAAGTTTCAAATTCATAGCTATTGATAATTCTGGAAGTAAGTACTCGAAATTTTGTTCTGAAACTTCGGTAACATATTTAAGGAAAAGTATTATTAATTATTTCCTGAAGGTTTTAAATCAGACTGTCCCTTTGAAGATAGTTGCCGCCTTAACGTACATATCGTCCCTCTAACTTACTGTTTATGTGGCAACTTGTCTACGGATCATAGCTTGTGCATTAATGAGAGCAGAAGGTCAAATATGTTGTTGGTACAAAATTGTTTGTCATCAATCCGTTGCTGTTTTTTCTTATCTTTACATCTTTGGTCGGATTTTTTGTGTTTTGTTTTTTTCCTACTAATACTAAAACGATGATATGTCTGTATATGTATCTATGAGCATCAAGCTACTCATTGTCACATTATATTGCTTGCTCATCGTCATCAGCGTTCTCATTAACATCACATTAACAATATTGCGTGATTATTCAGATTCTCCGCCACCCTTAAAGTACGTACATATGTACGTTCAGATTTGTAACAAAGCATTTTTTTTTTATATAAGTGAATACTTAGCCATGTACCTCCTTAAAAAACATTTTGAAACAAGGTAGCTTTTAAAGAAGTAGCCTAAGCAAATGTTTCATTTTTTAGGATTCATTAATATGTTACAACTTTGTATGTTTGTTTGTAGTAGAGATGGGTGCATGACATGAAGTTTGCGTGATACACGATAGAGATGGACGAGCAGAAAAATAAAAAATCTGTATTCACGTACGAGCATTTTTTTCAAATACAGGGCATGATGTTATCATTGAGAGGTTTTTTGAATTATGTCCGATGTTTCAAATGCATTTGTATAACATAATTCCCTGTATCGAATTCGCTAGAAAGTATGGGGTAATTATTCCGAGTAGGGAGGACTGGACTGACTACATTTCACACTGATGGATCTAGTACCTATAACGGTACTGGATCCGGTTGGTATCTGAACGATGTGAACGAGTACTCTTATGCCATGGGCAGAATGGCAACAGTCTTTCAGATTGAGATTTTTGATATTTTGGATGTGGCAAATTAGATAATCGATAACGGATAGAGGGGCAGGAGTATCAGTATATTAGCTTCGGTTAAGGCACTTGAACCTCCGATCATTTAATCCAATATTGTCCAACAGTGCAGACACAGGCTGGACGAGGTTTCTATGGGAAACAGGGTATGTCTTCTAAAGGAAATTGTCAGTAAGGCTCCGCTTAAGGCACTTGAACCTCCGATCACTTAATACAAGATTGTTCAACAGTGTAGACACAGGCTGCACGAGGTTTCTATGGGAAACAGGATATGGCTTCTAAGGGAAATTGCCAACTCGTTGCCAAACATTGGATCGGTTTTGGTAATGTCTTATTTATAGACTCTGTTCATAAACTACCCCTACCTCATTTTCTCAGGGTTATTAGAAAGACTGGGAACTTCTAGCCTTGGACTCCTCTCTTCTTCTCTAATTTCTATAGGGAATGGTGCGGACTTGCCTAAGTGCATGTCTAACTCACCCCAAATATACTCAACAAAACATTAACTAGGAAATTACCCAACCTAAACATTCCGATTTTGATGAAATTTTGGTTGTATAACATAATTTATAGATTCAGCGCCAATATAACTGCTCATTTTTTGAGGCCAACAACGAATCAAGCCATTTTCGTGTTCTGAAGTGAAGCGTATTCCAGTAAGAAAGTTCTGCATCGATAGAAACAAATGTTAGGCGGACTATAAGGACGGTCTGGACGATAAGGCAGGTGAGACAAAACTTCCCACTATATTCTAAATAGTTTTTGCAACATGTGACCAAAATTGTTATGATGGAATATTACGGCTTCATGTCTGGTCGCATGTACCGGGCGTTTTTCGACCAATGCTCGCTTTAAACGAATCAATTATGTTCAAAAAGGTCCCCTGTGATAGTCTGGCCCGATTTTAGCAGCTGGATATTCGGCTTTGACGTTTCTTTGGCTGGTTAGCCGGATTTTACATACGATTTCTTGCATTTCGGGTTGTCGTAGTGTATACATTTTTAATCGCCAGTAATGATTCGATGCAAAAATTACTTCATTCATCGTCTTTCGGCTTTAAGTCGTGTGGTACCCAATTTCCTTGCTTTTGGATGAATGCTGCTGTGTAATGACTGGAGGTCATTTATACAAATAAAAATTCCGTTCCCTATTTTAATTTATTAAATTTTTTTGTTGGCCGGCGTTTGAAACGCCACTGGCACTACTAATAATGCCGGCACTAACAAGCGCCAAGGCAAAGCACTACTTGGAGTGCTGGTAATTCTATTTACAAGAAAACAAAGAGCCAATTGCTCGGCTAGGTTTCGTATTTAGAATGATCCTTTATTACAAAATTTGTCTCCTTATAAACTAAAATAACGGTACCTAAATCTAATCCTTATTCTATCTATTTACATGCAATTATATGCTTACACATACATACATAATATATTTGTTTATTTACTAATAAAAAATATAAAATAACACAGCTGATTCTAAAAACATCTGATTCAAAGATAAATTATTAGAGATGTGTAATCAACGATTAGAGATGTGTAATAAATACATTACACCCTCACCCTTTATTGAAAAAAAAAAAAAAAAATTTATATATAATTTTTTTTTTTTTTTTATAATACAATTCATTTAATTATATTTTTTTAACATATTATTATGATATTTTCTCATTTTACCTCCTATATCTAAAATAGAATTAACTCCTTGTTTTTCTATTATCCTGTATGGCCCATGATATGGTGCCTGGTTTTTCCTCCTATTCACTGTTCTTAGTAGCACTAGCTCTCCTACTTCTAAATTAAGTGATTTTGTGTTTCGAAATTTATTTACTCTACTCACTTTAGCTATTTCTAAATATTCTTTTGCTTTCTCTAAAGAAAATTTTAATCTTTGCCTTAATTCTCTTGCATAGTTTTCTATATTGTAAATTTTTTCATTACTTCTAATTTTATCATTTGGCAGGTAAGGTAACTTCCCAAAGACCAATTCATATGGCGTGTAATTTGTATCTATGTGTGGCGTTGTATTGTACGCGAATGTAAAATATTGAACCCAATTATCCCATTCACTATCTTTACAGAAGTTTAATAAGAATTGATTGAGTACTCTATGATTTCGTTCTATTGAGCCCAAAGTCTCATGATGGTAAGGTGTGCTAAAAATTTGTTTTATATCTAACAATTTGCATATTTCTGACATTAATTCGTTTGTGAATTCAGTACCCTTATCTGATTTTAAGATTTTGAAATTACCGTATTTCAAAATAAATTGTTCTACCAGTGTTTTTGACACTGTTCTCGCCTCTTTAGTCTCCATAGGAAATGCTACCACGTATTTTGTAAGTTCGCATTGAATTGTAAGTATGTATCGGTTGTAGTTTGACAAACGCAAAGGTCCAACCGTATCGATTGACACCACCTCAAAACTAGTTCCTGGTGTGTCCGTTAACATCATTTCTTCTTTTGTATGTTTAGTTTGTTTATTTATTTTGCATTGTTTGCAATTCAAAATATGTTGTTTTACCATTTTGCTCATATTCTTCCATATGTAGCGCTGCTTCAGCTTCAAAACCGTCTTTCTGATGCCTAAATGTCCTCCATGAATTGAATTGTGGTATTCATTGATAAGTTTCATCTGTGTTTCTTTACAAAGTATTCGTTTTGGTTCCTCATATATTAATATTTTTAAATTTGTTTTCGTTTTCAATTGTAATTTGTTGTATAAATTTTTAAATTTGTCCATGGCCATGGTTTTAAATATTTCATCGTTTTTACTCAACGCTAGCTCGGTTATTCTTAAATCACGCATTTTTGATAACAGTTTCTTCAACGTCAACGTTGTGCTCGATGAATTATCGCTGCATCTTGCTATGATTTCATTATTCGATACTTCTATTAAATTATTTTTAAAATCTTTATGTATTTGAAACTTAAGTTTTTTTGTTTTACGTAAATCTGATATTGATGTGCAGTCCCAGACAAAAAGTTGATCAGGCCTTTGCTCGGACGTACAGTTTGCATTGTTTGTAATGTCAGGGTTATTTTCATTTTCCAATTGTTTTTTCTTGCTTCTGGTTATTGCTAACATCTTCTTAGCTGATTCATCCGCTTCTGGGATCATTGCTCTCAATGTGTCGCTATTCAAAACTATTCTTGATAATGCATCCGCATTCGTATTCATTTTTCCTTTCTTGTATTGTATTTCGAAATTGTAATCAGATAAATCCATTCTAATTCGTGTCATTTTTGACGACGGGTTTTTGTGTGAAAATAGAGAAATTAACGGTCTGTGGTCAGTGACTACGATAAAATCTCTACCATATAGGTAAGGTCTAAAAAAATTAATCCCCCAATGAATAGCTAACAACTCCTTTTCTATTGTGGGTTTGTTTAGGTCATGTTTTGATAATGATTTGCTCGCGTATGAAATTGGTAAATCTGTTCCAACTTCACCTTGCGATAAAACTGCACCAAAAGCATAATTTGACGCGTCTGTGGTTAAAATGAATGGTTTGGTAAAATCTGGGTATCGAAGTATTGGTGGTTTCATAAGCTTTTCTTTTAGTGTTTCGAACGAGTCTTGACATTCTTTGTTCCATAGAAAAGGTTTGTTTTTCTTTAATAGTGCATTTAAATTTTTAGCTATGTCCGCAAATTTTGGTATAAATCGGCGATAGTAATTGCAGAAAGCCACAAATCTTCTTACTTCATCTGCACTTGTCGGAACTGGGTAGTCATCCTTAGCTGGATCTGTTGTAATTCCTTTATTTGTTATGAGGTGCCCAAGATACACTACCTCTGGTTTTAAAAAACTGCACTTGCTTGCATTTAATTCGAGGTTGTATTTCATTAACCTTTGAAAAACTTTTATTAAATTGTCGTTGTGGTGCTTTAAACTGCATCCAAATACAATAATGTCATCCACATATAAAAAAGCTTCAGCATCTAAGCCACTAAGCGCAATTGTTAACATTCGCTGAAAACTGTTTGAAGATATTTTCAAACCGTAAGGTAATCGCTTAAATTGGTAATGACCATTTCCTGTGGAAAATGCTGTCAAAGGGCGTGAATTTTTATGTAATTTTATTTGATGGAATGAACTGGTCATGTCCAGCGTTGAAAAATATTTGGCTCTACCAAGTTTGTCGAGCACATCTTCTATTCTTGTCAGCGGAAATTTGTCGTTGACTATCTTCTCGTTTAGTTTACGGAAATCTACTACTAGACACCATTTTTTTGTATCATCTGTTGACTTTTTGGTACCACTTGTAGTGGTGAATTGTATGGGCTAACCGAATTCTCAATTACGTTGTCGCCTAATAATTGGTCAACCTGATTATTTATTTCCTCTACTTGTGTCTGTGGAAGTCTGTAGTTTTTTATATATACCGGTGTTGAATCTGTTGTTTGTATTTGTTGTGTATAAAAATTATTAACACTAAGTTCTTCCCCTGGAAGATGGAAAACATCTTGAAATTCTTTAAAAATTTCTCTTAGAGATTTTTCTGCATGTGGGTCACTTCCTTCAATATCTAAAATTTTCAAAAGTGTACTTAATCTGTCACCGTCAGGCTGACTTGATTTCCCTGTCGAATATACATTATATTTTTTTAGTGGTTTTATTTTGCAACTAGCACTTTTAAAAATCACACTGTTGTCAGTAGTATTCCCGTCCCGTCCGATTAATCCATCGGTTTGGATTGGAAAATCATTTTCCACAATGTGAAAACTGTGTTGAAAAGTTTCTTCTATAATTTTTAGATTTAAACTTTTTGTGCCTATACAATCGACGGCTTCTTTTGTTATACCGGTTAATCTGACAATTTCTATTGTATTTATATTAGAGAAATTTTTATTTTTACATATTGAAATATCCGCCTCCGTATCAACTAAAAATTTTAGACTTCTATTAATATTACAACATTCTAAAGTTATGTATACATTTATGTTGCTCGATATTTTATAAATTGTTAACTTTGGCCTCATTGGGCAACTTTTTTCGTTACTCGGCCCTCTTAGTTTCCCTCATCAGCATTGTAGTGTAAATACTTGTATGCGTTATTTTTACTATTTTGTGCTTTCTTGCTGTTATCGCTATTTTCATTGAAACCGTTGTTTCTAGTGGGGTTTTTATTTTGATTATAATTACTATTTTTGAACCTGTTGTTGCCATTATTTTTATTGTTGTAATTGTTGTTTCCAAAATCGCTATTTTTTTATTATTGTTGTTTGCACCATTGGTGTTTCTGTAATTGTTGTTTGAACCATTGTTGTTCCTGTAATTGTAGTTATAACCATTGTTTTTTCTATAATTGTTGTTTGAAATATTGTTGTTTCTATAATTGTTGTTAAAAGCATAATTGTTTCTATAATTGTTATTAAAACCATTGTTGTTTCTATAATTGTTATTAAAATCATTGTTTTTTCTAAAATTGTTACTTGAACGGCTATCTATGCGAAATAGGTTCATATTATCTACTCCTAAATTTCTTTCTGCCGTCATGCATCTCTCAACTGCTTCATTTAATGTTTTTGGCATATTTGCCAATAGAAGTGGTTGATATTCAACATTAACTCCTTTCATAAATACATTTAGCGCAACACTATCACTCACTTTGTAGATAGCATCTTTAGCCTCTTGTGTAGGGCTTGGTAAACTTTTAATTTCAAAATTACTCATATGGTCTGAAAGTTCGGCAATTTTCTTCCTAAAATCAGATATGCTACACTTATCTTGCTTTGTTGTACCTAACTCTGTCAGAACTTGTTGAAGCGTTTTCGGATTGGGAAAAGCGCTTTCCAATGCTTTTTTTAAATCATCAAAAGTTACTGGTCGGTTTGAACGACCTAAAATACTTCGCACATGTACCGATAATTTAAAATTGTAGATGTACTTAACGAATATTTCTCTATCTTCTTGTTTTATCAAATCATGTAACAATTCCGATTGAGTTATGAAATCCTCTAAGTATTCGTAAGAACCTTTAAAAACTTGTAGGTTTTTACTAACTATACCAATATCAAAATTAGCCATTTTTGGTAAATTACCTTCTTGCCTATCCTGTTTAGTATCTTTGTTCTTTATATTTATGTTTTCAATTATTTCGACTAATTCCTTGTGCAAAATTTCAAATTCTGTTTTAAGTGTTTCACTATTTTTATCTTCACTATCTTTAGTGAACTCTTCAACGCTCTGTTTTAAAAACTCTAATCTTTCTAATTTACCTTCCCTATATTTTTCCTCATAAATTCTATTTTTGCTCTTTTTTATATTCAATTTGAGCTTTTCTAACTCCTCAATACATTCATTTATAAAACTCATTTATAAAAATGATAATATAAAAAAAATAGTTAATATAAAAAAAAATTTGTTAATTTAATACCTTAATTTCTCCATGTGTATTAATTTACAAAAAAAAAATTGGTTATTTCATTCCAATATTTGTCTTAAACAAAATAAAATTAGTTTTAAAAAAATATATATTATTCTACTTCAATAATTTTTATAAGTGTATGGGTGTTCAGTGATTAGATGATCTATACAATACAGCTCTGCGATGATTGACGTTTAATCGTCAGCTGATCGGTAGATGACTTTTTCGTATTTTCTTTTAATGTGCTTTTTCTTTTATTTTTTTAACAAGTGCTAATTTAATAGATTTTTAAAGTTTTCAATTTTAAGTTTTTAAATTCAAGTAAATATTTCCTTCAAACTTTAAAATCAAGTGTTGTGTTTTTTATTTTTATATAATATGCTTTGTATAAATAAAAAAAATTTAAAATAAAAATTATTTTTAATGCCACATTATGGCGTGTTGTTGTTTTATTTTTTTTTTTTACATTATTCTTTTTTTTAAAAAGATTATTTGTTTTTGTGAGCTTTTAACTCCTTAGTGATAGCATCGATTTGCTCCCAAATTTCAGTGGCCCGTTCCCAAGATGGTGGTGTTTCGGACGACACAATATTTTTTAGCGCTGCCAATTTTCTTCGCAGCTTTACAATTCTGCCTGCTCTTCTTCTCTTTGGCTTTTGTGTTGGCGGGATTGCAGTCAATCTTTCCTCTGTTCTGCGCTGCTGCCGCTTCAAATATTCCTCGATGGTAATTGGTTGTGGTTGTTGTTTTGCCGGAGTCTTTGCTGTATTGGTAGGTGCTGTGGTGTAATTGTTTCCTGTGACCGGCACAGAAGTTTTTCCCAAATTAGGCAGGATCGCCATGTAATGACTGGAGGTCATTTATACAAATAAAAATTCCGTTCCCTATTTTAATTTATTAAATTTTTTTGTTGGCCGGCGTTTGAAACGCCACTGGCACTACTAATAATGCCGGCACTAACAAGCGCCAAGGCAAAGCACTACTTGGAGTGCTGGTAATTCTATTTACAAGAAAACAAAGAGCCAATTGCTCGGCTAGGTTTCGTATTTAGAATGATCCTTTATTACAAAATTTGTCTCCTTATAAACTAAAATAACGGTACCTAAATCTAATCCTTATTCTATCTATTTACATGCAATTATATGCTTACACATACATACATAATATATTTGTTTATTTACTAATAAAAAATATAAAATAACACAGCTGATTCTAAAAACATCTGATTCAAAGATAAATTATTAGAGATGTGTAATCAACGATTAGAGATGTGTAATAAATACATTACAGCTGCTTGCAAATATTTTGAAAGTGCTGTCTTTGTGACTTTCAACGATTTTGCAAGTTCTTCTTGAATTTGATAATAATCATCATCGAGTAATGTCTCCAATTTATTATCTTCGAACTTTTATGGCTAACCTGGACTGTCTTTGTGTTCCGTGTCAAAATCATCACTTCTGAACCGCGCAATCTAAGTGATAAAGCAAAACTTCCCACAAATGATACTTTGTTGTCACAAAATTCGACGTTTTCGAAGTAAAAAAATCTTTGTGGTTTACACTATTTCGTTCTATGACTGAGTAAGATTAAATGACATATGTTTACTCCCAAAATACCATATAAATTATTAAAGACACAAACCATGTGTAAAAATACGCCATCTGATATTTTTAAGTTATACACTCAATAAAAAAAGTCTCGGCTTTTGGTCCACTTCGGAATATTAAGGGTTCCTACGTGAAAGTCGAAATGTTTGTGAACATCCATGATCATACAATGGTCTGTATATGATCATGAATGGGCACAACGATCATATACGTACATGCATAGCTCAATATATGACCATACGAGATCTCATATATGACGATTTATCTTCGGATCCGAAAATTGAAGGTATGTGTATAGTCATTTATTGGACTATGCATGACCGTATATGTTTATGTATGCCCATGTACCTTCATATATCTCGATTTTTACATCGGTTCAAAATTATGTTTTTTTTTTCATTTTTGAAACCAGGGACTGAAACCGAGCCCGAACCCAAACGGGTTCAGGTTAGCTGCTTATAAAAACTTTGAACCCGGACCCGCTGAACCCAAAAAATTAACCAGGTTCGGGTTCAAAAATATAAAAAAATATTCTTGCTGTTCATAGCGTGAGCAATGTTTGATAGAAAAATCATAAAAAACATTACTTTTCTTGCATTCCTTTTAGGCAAATACTTGATCGATTTGATTTGCAAAAAATTGCGAACATCAAAAATTTGTTCTTTAGCTAAAAAGCTAAACTTGAAAAAAGCCGTACTGGACTGTCAAACTGACATGGTTCAAGTCTTTTTGGAATTTAGAAGTTTTTGTTCGAAATTACTGGATGCTGCATTAACTATGAATGATAATATTTAGAATATTTGTGAAGAATTCGTAGAAGTTTTTAAACCTGTTAAAAAATTAACGGTGAAACTACAAAAAGAACAGATTACTTTAGGCTTTTTTTATTGAATCTGGCTTTGTTTTAAATTAGAGCTAACAAAAGATGACAAAACAAAAACATTTTCAGTCTTTAAATTCATTTGGCGCCACAAAGAACAAATTTAAAAGAAGAAAACTTAAAAAATATATGAATTATAAAATTAAACGAAAATTTCTTTGAAAAATAAATAAATTTCCTCTTAATAAAACATTTATACTTTTTTTTAAATGTTGAACCCGGACCTGAACTTTTTATTTCGATTAACCCGAACCTGTACCCATTGTTTTCAAGGTTTCAGTCCCTGATTGAAACAAATACATTTACAAGTGTGGTTGCCCGTTGAAAAATTGTTACATATGTTTAAATGTGATCATATATGGTTCATAAAAAATTCATACATGAAGAAATGTATAATCCCAAAATTCGTAAAATTTCAAAACAAAAAAATTATAAACCAACTCACCGAATTTTATGCGAAAATGATAAAGTCAAACTCTGTGATGGACAATAAAACTATAAGTGGGCACGTGACACGAAATTTCGTGATTCACGTGAATGACGCGTGAGCGTAAGCCAAATTTTAAATTACTTACGTAATCGGTGTTAACCGGAACTGCGGTTAAACGTACCACTTAACCGTAACACATAAAATAATCGTGCGGTTACGGTTAAAATTAAATCCTTTAAAACCCAGGTTTTGTAAAGAATTCAACATAAAAATAGTGTAAAAAATTAAATTAATTTCAATTTTTATGAAAAATAAAATTTTTATACGTTTATACGCTGAGTTTCAAAGCGAGTTAACTATAAGTCAACCAAAAAACTGTCGGTACTGCAATTTTTTGGCATTTTTTTTTAATCGATAGTTAACTCGAGGTTTAACTTTTCAGTAAGAAATTAAATACACCTTAATTCAGTACTCCTTGGGTAAGTGGGTCATTTCAAAGGCGTGTGGTTTTATTATTTAATGCGCTGTCAGCATCTTTAAGGCAATTCAAATAAAGTGATCATATTTTTAAAAGAAAACTTTTGAATAACTTTCAATAATTACAATAATTTTTTTATCTATTTCAAAAGTTTTATTATAACAATAGATTGGATTACTACAATAATTCTTATTCTCGTATCAATTGGGATAGCATAATATTACATATTTTATTTATAGAGTATCTAAATTATATAATAACCTTGAGTGAAAAATTGTAATTTATTAATTGTTGTCTTTACTTTCAAATTACAATATGTTGAATAAAAAAAATGATTATTTTTTTTATATTTTTAGTTCATATTCATTTAAAAGTTTAATCATATCAATCAAATTTTTAATTGATAGTTATGTTCGTGTAAAAAATATTCTAGTTTACAATAAATCTATTGACAACATATAAAGATATAAAAAGCGTTTAATATGCTATACTTAAAATCATATTATTTTGTTTTATTTATATCTTATACCCCATTCATTTCAACTTTCAAATTCCATACAAATTTTAAATCGAAAATACCGAAAATACGTATTTTGGTTCTCAGTATGAATGGGGTATTAACATTAATTACAGTTATTTAAATTAAATTGTATCTTAAATCCCTAAATAAAAAAAACAAAAAAAGAAGGTTAATTATAAATATTTATAATATTATACATATTATTAAAAGCGATAACTTATTTTTTTAAGTAATAGAGCCACACTCATAGTCGAAATATGAAAAAACAATAAAGTCTATGCAGTGTTTGTATGCATCAGAGTATTTACACATCAGTGGATTTGGCTTCAAATTGGGGATTTGGAAATTTATTAATAAAAAAAATTTTTGATAGATTTTTCAGATCGATAATCGGAAGTTATTTAATTTTATGAATCTATGAATAAATTATAATAACTTCATAACAATGATTTGATATTGTTCAATATCAGTGATTTAGTGTAATTTATATTGATTAAATTTTGATTTGATTTAATAATTTGTTTTATGATTCTGTTCGCGAAGCCAAACTGTTGATTCTATGAAAATAATCAACAAACATCAAATTTATTCTTTAAATTTGATATTAATTGAATAAAGCAGAATATTATTAAATCAATGAACAGAATTTTGCAAATCGATTCCTTGACAATTGAATCAGATTAAAAAAACTAATCAAGGAATCATGTTTTTAAAGTCTATTTTAATATACAACCGGTAAAATGAGTTTGTTAAAATTTGCATTCTTTATGATGCCACACTTTTTTCTTGAATATTTATTTTTAATTTTTAGCGAACGAAATCTGCCAGAAATAATTTTAGAAAAAATAAAATTTTGATTATTCAACAATATGTTAATGATTTTTGGGTATTTCAACTTGGAAAATGGGAACATGAGAACAATTTTTTTTTGGCAACACTGCGGGTACGCATGCACTTGTTAGTTGATATTGAAATTTTGACCGGCAAAGACAAATAAAAAGTGGAAAAAACAAATATTTTCTTAGTATTTTTAAGATCTAGTTAAAACATATTTTTTGAAAATTGAGTATATATTTGTTATTAACATAAATAAATTAAATAAAATTAAAGCGAAGCCAAATTCCTTCAATTTAATTTTATAGTGTTTTTTTGCAGCTATGTTTCAGTAAAAAATGTTTTAATTTTAAATTTAAATCAGCGTCTTTCACAATATTTATTTTACTTTATTGAAAATAAATTAAAATTGTTCAGTCCAACGGGAAAATTCTGCTAAAAAAATTTATTTAAAGGAAATGGTTTTTATATCATTTTTTTTTAATTTATTAAATTAGTGAAATAATTGAATAAATTATAGTTTAAATTGGATTTTTGCAAAAATGTCAGTTAAATAAATTAATTTAGATCAAAAATTTGATTAAAATTTAAATTGATTTGAAGGTGGGATTTTAATTAAAAATTTGATTAAAATTTTTATTGGTTTTTGGTTAGAACTTCAATCAAAGTTTTAATTGATATAATTAAAACTTTAATAGAAAATGTTGAAGATTTTTGATTAAAAATTTTTACAAAAATAATTAATTTATATAAAAGATTTTTTAGCTGGTCCAAATTAAATTTTTAATTGTATTTACAAATATTTTAATTGAAATTCGATTTTAAGTTTTTCTGTGTAATAAATATTTTCTCTATAGTAAATATAAATTGTGTTTATGCAATTTTATAAGTGAATCATTGCTCAAATCAAATACATATTTGTTTCCTGACTTTATTTACTGAATTTAGCAACATTTCAATAAAGAACTTAATAACAGAATTATGAATAAAATTATGATAATGCCATGCTAAATTTCCATTATGAATACGGATATGTATTTGTAATACGTATATTAAAACTTTTTTTAGTATATTAAAAAAATCTATTATAGCGGTACGTACCAGTATTGTTGTTTCGGTAACAGTTATAGCAACAATCTGAAATAACATTACCCTTACCGATACCAATGCCGAAACAAAAAACAAATTTTTTAGTATATTAAAAAATCTATTATAGCGGTACGTACCAGTATTGTTGTTTCGGTAACAGTTATAGTAACAATCTGAAATAACATTACCCTTACCGATACCAATGCCGAAACAAAAAACAAATCGATTCCGCTATCTTTAACTTTATTCGTTTCGGTAGTCAACCTTAAAAAATACATTAAATTGAATACACAATATTACTTTCAGACATTCCACGATAGACTTACAAAAATCCTATTTCTCTTGTTTATTTCTAAAAACTATAAAACACATTTTATGAATGAAAAAAGATGCATATTATATAAATTTATTAAATATCAGTTCTTTCCAAAGCAGTAACTTTTGACTCGTACATCGAATAAAAAAAACATATATGTAACAGTTATGATCTGGTTTACAACAGTAATGTAAAGACGATTATTTTTTAAATCACCACGAATACGAGTATGAAAGATAATCTTGTTTGTATTGTTTACTTGTTTTAAAAAATCCTGAAATCACCATTATGTACAAATTATAAACCTGTTGGAAATTATTACTAAACTTCATATATGCTTTTAGTGTTTTTGGTAGTAGATTTAACCTTTAGGGCGCCAGTAATAAACACAAACTCACACATACACATATTACATTCCCCAAGCCTTCATTACAAAATGCTGAAAAAAACAAAAGTTATAAAGAATTCTGCGCCACCCTGAAGATTACAGTTATTTCATTAAATACATAAATCTGGTAAAATATTGGACCTAAAATAATAAGTCTCTGAATTAATAGATATACTTGTAATTTTTGACTTAAAACTATACTTGTTTCAATTAACAACGTTTTAGCTACAAACTATTAGATCTACAAAAAATTCTGTGAAAAAATAAAACTCTGTGTTAAAATTTTTGAAGATTTAATTTTTAATAAAACAAATTTCACGAATTCTAATTGAGGCAAAACATAAATTATTATAATTACAAAAATAAAATAATTTTTTTTAGCTAAACATTTTGATTAAATAAAAAAAAATCAAAAGTGTGTTGACACTGTGTTGAATTTCTATACTTTTGGCACTGTATTTTATACATTTAATTCAAGCCTTTTTTACTTATTTTTCAATGAACATCAGTTTTTTTTATTGATATATGATATAATATTTTTTACTTCAAATATATTTAAAAATAAAAAAAGTTTTAATTAATATGCACTTACCCTCAAATACCATTTGGGGGTTAATATTGACACCAAATGTAGACAATGCATAAAATTATTTGCATGGTGAACTTGTTTTAGTTCTGTGTACGCATGTATGCGTTCTGTTTTGGTGCTGATACTACGTTTACATCTGCAGGAAAATCTATAGATTTCGATAAAAACTCAGTTCGCAGCTTCTTATCCAAAAATAAAATTTTTAAACTTGTCTAGATTTGTCGCTCTGTGTCTTTGTCATAAAATTTTTTTTAAAAATGTAATGTGTTGGGCAAAGAAGTTCTAGAATTTATAATCGTATTTTATGACATTTTATCTACATATGTAGACATTCTATGTACATAAAATACGATTATAAATTCTAGAACTTCTTTGCCCAACATATTACATTTATAACTCTTTAGATGCATATACTGAATTTGTTCCATCCTCTAAACGATAATTATTTAGGACGGACAAAATTGTTTTATTAAAATAAGGTAGGCCCGGGATGAATGCCGAGAAACAATTTTTATGACATAGACACAGAGTGACTTATTTGATTTTTAACCAAATTATGTGATAAACAAATTAACTCAATTCGATAATGTAAATTTCGATTCCCGTTCCATTTTAATTAGTTCCTTAGTGTTAAGTGTTTCATAACATGGTTATGAGCCAGAATTTAATGAAAATCAATATCAACAAATTAAAAATCTATGTATATGATATCTGGTTCCCTTATTTGTTCAAATGCCAGAGCAAGCATTTAACATCCCTAATCTTAAAATTTTATCTGCATCTGACACATACTAGATTTTTTATTGACTTTTTAGGGTTTTATTTGATTTTTTCTATTCCTTTTTAACTTAAATAAAAAACCCAAGAAAAAGTCAAGAAAAATTTAACAAGTTAAAAAAAGGTTAAATTCGGCTGAGCAGAATTTTTGAATACCCTCCACCAAGATATTGGTGGAGGGTTCTCTACTTTTTTTGATACACATAAAGTAAAAACTTTAGAAGTAAAATTATGGAGGTGAAAAACTTTTTGGATGTGAAAATAAATTTTGTGGTGGAAAAAAAATTTTGAGGTGAAAAAAAATTTTTGTGGTGAATAAAAAACAAGTGAAAATATTTTACTTGCCAATCACTGCTATAAAATTGTACTAAAATACAGAATTTGTATGGAAAATTTAGAGGTACCTTCACATTTTCACATAACTTTTTAGCCGCTGGACCGATTTCGCTCATTTTCTATAAAAAAAACTTCTCGGGAGGATGTCCAATAATGTCCGTTTGCGTTTTCGCGTCGTGATCGCCATTTTAACATACAGATGGACGGATAGACAGACGGGCATCGCTACATCGACTTAAAATAACGATCACGAATATATATACTTTATGGGGTCTTAGATCTATATTTCGTTATGTTACAAACGGAATGACAATCTGATATATGTATATACCCCTACCATATATGGTGGAGGGTATAAAAACCCTACAAGAAATTGCTAATGGAAACTAACACATCCGAACTTATTTTGTAACACACTTGCAGCAATTTTGTATTTAATTATTGCTGTCGGCGTTGCCAGTTGGTTTTTCATACCTAATTTCGATAAACATTTTGTTAAATTTTTTTTTAGCACGATAATTTTCTATTTTTTATAACCTCCACCATATGTGACGAGGGAATGTATCAGGTTGCAACTTATATAGGGCCATTAAACTGCTACATAGAAAAATTGTTCTTTATCGATGTCAGCAATGGGATCAGTTTAATGTATTATCATCATCACAAGTAATGCAGTGCAGTGTTTTGATTTTGATTTTTTTTAATTTAAAAATTTTGCAAATTTTTAGAATAAAAAAATCTGTTTAAGGTACTTTTACTATTAGTACTATTTTTAATGATGTTTGTTACCCAATTGAAATTCTCATTTATCATCTTTGGTGAAGGGTATAAAAAATTCAGTTTTTTTTTTAATCTATAGGATGTCGTTTTTATATTGTTACAAGGAATTTCCACAACTAGAAATTTCTTCACGCGAATTTTGACAGCTGGAAAAATCTAGTGTCGTAATAAACTGGAAAGAATTAGAATACCTGACTACTCATATATATACGGGTATTTATTGACGCAGTATTTCAGTTCATAAGTAAAACGCAAAGTGTGAAGAACTAAAGTGTGGCTAACGTTTAGTCTATATACATCGTGTAAATAAAGTGTTTTTACTCATTGAATCCTGATTGGAAGGCGACTGTTAATTAAACCTTTCACAAACACATTTTGATGAAATACAAAAAATTTAGATGTTCCTTTTAAAATTGCTATTTGAATATTTCAAAAAATCTAATATTCCAAATAAAATCGCTATAATTTTACGGGCCTATATGGATATGTTAATCTCTATAATTACAAACAATAATGCATGGTTTTTACTATGTCATTTTTAATGTCAATTTGTCCAAATCGTTGGCAATTGTATGAAAACGGGTTGTCATATTTGTGACATCTGAGTTTGCAGTCAGTTATGCACACGAACTGCCGTCTAAAATGACTGGCAAGTGAAAACGTCAAATTTTAGTTTGTCAGCAGATACGGCAGCATTTTTAACTAAAATAAAATTGACAACAAGTTTTAATTTTTTTTTGTTTGGCGATCGCGAAGCTGTTATATTTTTGCTGGAAAAATTAATTTCAATGGTAATTATTTAAACAAATATCGTGTAAGTGTTAAACTGCCATCGAATCAAAAAAGCGCATGCGGAAGCCAAAAGAAAATTGGATGAGTGAGCAAACAGAGAGGCTCACTCACTAGACAGGAATTTTCTGTCCAGAGAATATCGGGACAGAAATCTACGAGAGGCTCTCTGGCAAGAAGTGGCAGATATAATAAAAATGCTGCGATCCGAAGTGGCAACGAAATGGCCTAATCCAAAATATGTAGTTTTTTCCTAGCTGCATGCTTTTATTTTTCCAAGCCCTTAGTTTTGTAATAACACAAAGCGCCGCACAAGCTATAGCCATTTGTTTCGTTTTTATTATTTTTAAATTTTTTCCCCTTTTTAACTTTTTATTTAACTCAAATTAATATCTTCTAATCAGCTGTTCGCTCGCCAAAAGTTTACGCATCACATTTGACTTTTGTAATGAAAACGTGTCAGTCAACTCACACCAAAATTTGACGTAAGTCTTTGAAAAGCTCTGCTTTATCGATTTATTGTCAGGTTTTAAGATGTAATGAAAACGCATTTGATACAAAATGACGAGATTTCATGTGAGTCAGTTTTTGTTGCCATATAATGAAAACCTGGCATAACGTATTGGTTACAATGGTATCAAAACCGCGTTAAGTATACATTGGAACATATTAAAAATTATACGGTTGTTCATCGAATTTACATGAAACTTTTCGCACACGCAACTATCGCGTAGACAAGCTTAATTCCAATTTCTTTTAAAAGGAGCAGAGCTAGAGTGAAATGTTTTAGCGAGTTTTAGTTTTATATTTCGCGAATTTCTTACTCTTATGCAATTTTTGTGATCATATATAATTTAATCAAATAAAGTCTAAGGGCCAGTATTCAGCACTTAGTAGAATTTTTGAATTAAATTCTCATTAAGAAATTTTCTAACAGATAGCTTTTTTTAGTTATAAAGCCGTTTAAATGGAATAGTGTACATAATGGAGTAAATTGAGAGATATTTTGTATAATTTTTTAATTTAATGAATTTTGTAATAAAATTTGAACAATGTTAAGAGAAAAGGTGGGTCGATCGAAATTTCAAATAACAAATTTTAGATTTTTAAGGATAACATCCACCCCAAAGTGTTTCTTAATAAACCTTTAAGTTATACCTGTTAGTCGCGGGTAGCTTGATTTGCCTGAAAGCAGTTATATATCACTATCTAAACAGTTGCATAATTACTTCTTTTTGAACTAGATTAGTTCTATTTAATCATGCAGTATTGTCAGCTTTGTAACAATCGCGGGATTGGGGTTTTCGCCACCGCAAATTCCGTGTTCTGCCATTATTTCAACCACGGTCCTAATTTCTTAAGTCCACTTGGTGTTATGTGTATTTCTCTCTAGTTACATGATATATTTAGAATGAACCAGTCAATGTTCTGCCATCATTTCAATAGTTGGGACCCTGGTTATTTTACAGCAATTTTGTCTTTTTCAGACACTGAATTATATTTGTCAGCAGCTTTGTGACATGTCTCCCGTTCAGCTATCACAGGTTTATTCCCTTTGATCAATCGACCCTTGATTTCCGTAGGGTATTGTCAAAAAATAATCTCGGTATAAGTGCATTCAAGATTTTTTATTTAGGTATTGTCAGAAATAGCTTATTTAAGGTAATACATAGCTTCATAGGTCTCCTCATAAAGAAGTTTTAGTTATACCATCATATTTTGAAAACTGAAACTCACTTCTTAAATTGTATTTTATAATACCCAACAAACAATACGTTCCGTTTACGTACTGTTTTCGGTCCGTCATAAACGGAATCCAACTCTATTTACGTATCGTTTTCTGGATCCGTGTACGGACCAGAAAACGGATTTTAAGGAACATCGAAACTGATTCGAATCCGTTTAAATAACGTCAATGACGGACCGTTTACGGACCGGATATATCGGATGAAAAACGGAGTTGTCCGTTAAAAGTCCGTCAATGACGGACCGTTTACGGACTGGATATACCGGATGAAAAACAGAGTTGTCCGTTAAAAGTACGTCAATGACGGACCGTTTACGGACCCGTA
Source organism: Eustalomyia histrio (assembly GCA_949748255.1). Taxonomy (NCBI): domain Eukaryota; kingdom Metazoa; phylum Arthropoda; class Insecta; order Diptera; family Anthomyiidae; genus Eustalomyia; species Eustalomyia histrio. Next base: position 7,191,267 of record OX456528.1, read on the forward strand.
TTCGTACTGTTTTTTCAACAAAAAACGGATTTATGTAAATGAATAAACTTTTTAATTTGAATTATAGTTTTTTCCTTTTAATTTATTTATAAGGATATGTAATAAACTAAAATAACAAAAAAAAACTTTTACAAATTTAAATTAATGAAATATTCCTTTCCAGCATAACTAGCATATCTATCCATCACTGCGGTTATGGCCCATTGAATACCATGCAAAAATAAAAAAAAAATAATTAAGTTTTAATTAATGGCGTTTACGAAATGATGTAGCATACAAATCAAATTTGCACATTTTTTAAAAAAATTTATTGGCAGACAATATTTTTATTTTCAAAATTGCATAAATTTTCGCACATCACCGTAAAACAAGGGTGCCCAAGCCCTATGCGCTTGATGCTCATTTGTTTTTGTAAAAGCGCTTAGCTATAGGCTGTGTGTTTTAATACACATAGAGCACACAAACAAATTTGCCTTATTAGTTTTTTTGTCGTTCTTCACTGTATACTTTCGTATGCTTTGCTGGTAAACATTGACGACAGCGATCATCAATGTAGATTTTGTTTTTGTTTAACGTATGATGTAAAATATTTTTTTTCTTTTTTCTTTGTATGTATTAGTTTTTACAATAAAAAATATTTAATACAAATTAGTTATTCTTTAAATGTATTGGTGTTTACTCTTCCATAAGGAACTTTTCGCACCCCTGCCGTAAAACATGTTCTAAATTTCATAAATATTTACCTCATAGATATCACAATTGATGCTAAAAAATCCCCTGGCTATGACAGGGTAACGGGCAAACTATAAAAAGAACTACCAATGAAGGGACTTATCTACATAAGAAATATCTTTAACGTTATAATAGCAATGAAATATTTTCCTAAAGTATGGAAAGTTGCAGAAATAATCGCTATTGCAAAGCCCAACAAGGACGCCACAAGGGCTACTTCATACAGGCCAATAAGTCTATTACCACTTTTATCTAAATTATTCGAAAAACTTATTTTTGATCGACTAGAACCAATACTTATAGAAAGAAATCTTATACCAGCGTATCAGTTTGGTTTTAGACACATGCACTCTACGATCCAACAAATACATAGAATAACTAACAAAATTTCATCTGAAATTGATAAGAACAATTTTTGCGTGGCCACATATCTTGATGTAGCGAAAGCGTTTTGACAGTGTGTGGCATGCTGGCCTACTTTATAAATTGAAAAAAAAATCTGCCAATGGACTTTTTTCTTATTCTACAAAGTTATTTAACTGACAGGCACTTTTATGTTAAATATAAAGATGAATGCTCAAGCATAATTAAAATGGAAGCGGGAGTTCCGCAAGGTAGTGTCCTTGGCCCTATCCTATACCTTCTGTACACAGCAGACATTCCTACTCCAACAAGAAACACAGATATGATTGCAACATTTGCAGACGACACTATCCTTTTGTCATCAAATAAAGATATAACTTTGGCCATATCAAACCTACAACAATTGCTGGACAATACTCTAAACTGGTTTAAAACCTGGGGTATTTTAGTAAATAGTGAAAAAACAGTACAAGTGACTTACACAAATAGGAAGATAAGTGATCATCAAGCAATTACGATAAACAACACTCCGATTCAAAATGATAATAAAGCTAAATATCTTGGCATGATAATCGACTCTAAATTAATCTGGAAAGATCATATCATCCGTAAAAAAAACGAAGTAAAGTACAAATTACTGGCTCTTAGGAAAGGTTTCAACTTTATCCTTACAAAACAAATTGCTTATATACAAAACAATAATAGCTCCTATTTGGAAATATGGCGCAGAGCTCTGGGGTACTGCAAGCAACTCTAATATAAAAATCATCCAACGAGTTTAATCAAAAATAGATAGATAGATAGATAGATAGATAGATAGATAGATAGATAGATAGATAGATAGATAGATAGATAGATAGATAGATAGATAGATAGATAGATAGATAGATAGATAGATAGATAGATAGATAGATAGATAGATAGATAGATAGATAGATAGATAGATAGATAGATAGATAGATAGATAGATAGATAGATAGATAGATAGATAGATAGATAGATAGATAGATAGATAGATAGATAGATAGATAGATAGATAGATAGATAGATAGATAGATAGATAGATAGATAGATAGATAGATAGATAGATAGATAGATAGATAGATAGATAGATAGATAGATAGATAGATAGATAGATAGATAGATAGATAGATAGATAGATAGATAGATAGATAGATAGATAGATAGATAGATAGATAGATAGATAGATAGATAGATAGATAGATAGATAGATAGATAGATAGATAGATAGATAGATAGATAGATAGATAGATAGATAGATAGATAGATAGATAGATAGATAGATAGATAGATAGATAGATAGATAGATAGATAGATAGATAGATAGATAGATAGATAGATAGATAGATAGATAGATAGATAGATAGATAGATAGATAGATAGATAGATAGATAGATAGATAGATAGATAGATAGATAGATAGATAGATAGATAGATAGATAGATAGATAGATAGATAGATAGATAGATAGATAGATAGATAGATAGATAGATAGATAGATAGATAGATAGATAGATAGATAGATAGATAGATAGATAGATAGATAGATAGATAGATAGATAGATAGATAGATAGATAGATAGATAGATAGATAGATAGATAGATAGATAGATAGATAGATAGATAGATAGATAGATAGATAGATAGATAGATAGATAGATAGATAGATAGATAGATAGATAGATAGATAGATAGATAGATAGATAGATAGATAGATAGATAGATAGATAGATAGATAGATAGATAGATAGATAGATAGATAGATAGATAGATAGATAGATAGATAGATAGATAGATAGATAGATAGATAGATAGATAGATAGATAGATAGATAGATAGATAGATAGATAGATAGATAGATAGATAGATAGATAGATAGATAGATAGATAGATAGATAGATAGATAGATAGATAGATAGATAGATAGATAGATAGATAGATAGATAGATAGATAGATAGATAGATAGATAGATAGATAGATAGATAGATAGATAGATAGATAGATAGATAGATAGATAGATAGATAGATAGATAGATAGATAGATAGATAGATAGATAGATAGATAGATAGATAGATAGATAGATAGATAGATAGATAGATAGATAGATAGATAGATAGATAGATAGATAGATAGATAGATAGATAGATAGATAGATAGATAGATAGATAGATAGATAGATAGATAGATAGATAGATAGATAGATAGATAGATAGATAGATAGATAGATAGATAGATAGATAGATAGATAGATAGATAGATAGATAGATAGATAGATAGATAGATAGATAGATAGATAGATAGATAGATAGATAGATAGATAGAGATAGATAGATAGATAGATAGATAGATAGATAGATAGATAGATAGATAGATAGATAGATAGATAGATAGATAGATAGATAGATAGATAGATAGATAGATAGATAGATAGATAGATAGATAGATAGATAGATAGATAGATAGATAGATAGATAGATAGATAGATAGATAGATAGATAGATAGATAGATAGATAGATAGATAGATAGATAGATAGATAGATAGATAGATAGATAGATAGATAGATAGATAGATAGATAGATAGATAGATAGATAGATAGATAGATAGATAGATAGATAGATAGATAGATAGATAGATAGATAGATAGATAGATAGATAGATAGATAGATAGATAGATAGATAGATAGATAGATAGATAGATAGATAGATAGATAGATAGATAGATAGATAGATAGATAGATAGATAGATAGATAGATAGATAGATAGATAGATAGATAGATAGATAGATAGATAGATAGATAGATAGATAGATAGATAGATAGATAGATAGATAGATAGATAGATAGATAGATAGATAGATAGATAGATAGATAGATAGATAGATAGATAGATAGATAGATAGATAGATAGATAGATAGATAGATAGATAGATAGATAGATAGATAGATAGATAGATAGATAGATAGATAGATAGATAGATAGATAGATAGATAGATAGATAGATAGATAGATAGATAGATAGATAGATAGATAGATAGATAGATAGATAGATAGATAGATAGATAGATAGATAGATAGATAGATAGATAGATAGATAGATAGATAGATAGATAGATAGATAGATAGATAGATAGATAGATAGATAGATAGATAGATAGATAGATAGATAGATAGATAGATAGATAGATAGATAGATAGATAGATAGATAGATAGATAGATAGATAGATAGATAGATAGATAGATAGATAGATAGATAGATAGATAGATAGATAGATAGATAGATAGATAGATAGATAGATAGATAGATAGATAGATAGATAGATAGATAGATAGATAGATAGATAGATAGATAGATAGATAGATAGATAGATAGATAGATAGATAGATAGATAGATAGATAGATAGATAGATTAGATAGATAGATAGATTAGATAGATAGATAGATTAGATAGATAGATAGATAGATAGATAGATAGATTAGATAGATAGATAGATTAGATAGATAGATAGATTAGATAGATAGATAGATTAGATAGATAGATAGATTAGATAGATAGATAGATAGATAGATAGATAGATAGATTAGATAGATAGATAGATAGATTAGATAGATAGATAGATAGATTAGATAGATAGATAGATTAGATAGATAGATAGATTAGATAGATAGATAGATTAGATAGATAGATAGATTAGATAGATAGATAGATTAGATAGATAGATAGATAGATAGATAGATTAGATAGATAGATAGATAGATTAGATAGATAGATAGATTAGATAGATAGATAGATAGATAGATAGATAGATAGATAGATAGATAGATAGATAGATAGATAGATAGATAGATAGATAGATAGATAGATAGATAGATAGATAGATAGATTAGATAGATAGATAGATTAGATAGATAGATAGATTAGATAGATAGATAGATTAGATAGATAGATAGATTAGATAGATAGATAGATTAGATAGATAGATAGATAGATTAGATAGATAGATTAGATAGATAGATAGATAGATAGATTAGATAGATAGATAGATTAGATTAGATAGATAGATAGATTAGATAGATAGATAGATAGATAGATTAGATAGATAGATAGATTAGATAGATAGATAGATAGTGTGGTGAACGATTTTTAACTTCATGTTATTTTTCATAATCCTCTAAATTAATTCTACCATTTTAGCTACTCGCTTTGAACAACCAAACAATTGAGAAATTTTTGTTCCCATCGTTCGTATGATTGTTTTTTTTTTTTCATTTATTAATTCTTATTTTTCCAATCTACTCGTTATTGACTCTATGTATTCACTTTATAGTCGTTATTGACTTTATAGATTTAATAGCTATAATCCCACTTTTCTATTATAGTTTCAAATGGTGGCAACTCTAGAATTATGAAAAAAATTTCAATGAAATAAACGTATTAAATGTTCAATGAAAATGAAAAAAAAGAAATCAAATAAGAAAAACAACAACAAAATACTATATTTTGATCTGATGAACATTTAAATATTTTTGTCAGAGATGGATAATTTTTTTTCTTCATTACATTGATGTAAACAATATGTAAACAATAATTTTTCAAAAATTGTAATTATTTCCTGCCACTTTTATTTCTGTGAAGTTCGAACTTTATCTCTACAGGATAATTTACTATTTTCCAATCTAATACCTTATATTATATCTTCTATATGCCTAAATGCTTTACTTTCCATAAAATTGGCTTACTTCAGGTTATACTTCTATGTAAAACTTACACTAAAAATATTAGCAATATAAACAGAAAATGTTTAGAGTTTTGCAATACGACAGGACAGTCAAGTTATATATAGTTTTTAATTATTCAATTGGTAAATAATGTCTATTTTCATTGAAGAAAAAAGATTTCATTTGTCGAAAATAACTTCAAGATTATAGTAAAAGGGTGGTAATACTGTCAATTTAAATCAAAGTATTTACGAGTACTCAGTTTTCACAAGCAAAATCCCAATCATGTGTTCAATCATTTTCTCAAGCATATTGACAAGCAAATTGTCAAGTATATTTTTTCTCGACCACATGCCTTCCTGGCTGTAGAAAAAACTAACCAACTTCCTTTCTAATAAAATATTTCGTGGAGGCAAGATCAAGTATTTCATTTAACCTAAATCTTAATCGGAAAAAATTTCTAAAATCGTTTATGAAAGTGCATATTTAAAAGGCAAAAAAAAGTTTTAATATAGCTTGTGTTAAAATCTAACCAGGTAATTTCTCAAATTTGCTTTAAGAAAGAAAGAATTTTTAACACATTACCAAAAACTTTACCAGGAAAGTTCAATTATCCGAAGATTTGTGAAGAGAAATTCTTAAAAATCGGCGGGAATATCCAGAAGGCAAGAAAAATTTTGAATTTGGAACACTCATAGGTGATTATTGGATTATTATCCATAACCTTTGCAACCACAAAAGGGTACTTGTTACTTGTAATATTTTTTTTTTGATTTTTATTACCTCGCCTCAAAACTCTTATGGGTAAGCATATTTGTCGAGAAAAAAGAAACAAATCTTATTCTCAATTCTTAATTGTGATTTTGTTTCTCACCTCCTAGGCCTGTTTTCAACTGGCACATAAGAGTTTTTGCAATTTATTTCATTCTACATTTCTATTGAAACTATTGACAAACAAACACCAAAGTGAAATAATTTAAAGAAGAACAAAAAAAAAATCAGACAGTTCCATAAAAATCACTCATCAAAGTGATATTAAACTAATTAAAACGTTATTCTGTGAATTCCATCCAGTGTCCTAAAAGAAAAAGGCAAATCTTTACTTCTTCAAACTTGAATTTGGTCCTAGTGAAAACATCAGCTATTAGAGAAGAAATTAAGAAAGAAGTTCAGTTCCATCAAACAATTCATATGAAACACCTTCTGTTGAGATTGGTTGATAAATAAGTGTTAAAATTAATTTTGAAAGTCAAGAATTTTAATAGGCTAAGTATTGATATTTATTACCAAAAGTAAAACAAACAAAAAATTTTACTAAATTAATTTCCAAATTTTTAATAGTGAACAAACATAATTATTACAGATAAATCCAAAACTAATTACTAAGATTAATACTAATTTTATACATATGCAACAATATTAATAATTTAACTTCAACGAAACTGTAACAACATCTTCACCGTGTTCGAGGAGGCCTCATCGTACTAGTAGTGAATTTGGTGAGTAGTAAGAAATATTAAAAAGTGTGTACTATTGTTTGTAAAACTATATATTTTTTTTTTTGTCAAAGTCTTTCATTCACATTGTTTTTCATTCATGGTAAAATAAGAAGGAAAGATTAACAAATGTATTAATGACGTCATCATTTTGAATTCGCCTGATCAAATAAGTATTAATTCTTTGCTCATTGCAATTGCACTCTGAGTGGCATTAAGTGTTGTTTTTATTGTAAAATTACAATTATTGCTTTTAACTAACTCTCATTAATACAATTGTTATTTTATCTTTCTTTGGTTTTATTTTCGGTAGTTCAGCTACTTAAAATAATTAATTCATTCGTTGGTTAAAAACCGTGTTACAATTTTAATGATAAACCAATGCAAAATCAAGACTTTGACAAGGGAATAATTTGATTGAATAATAACTTAACCTTGAATTTGGAAATTAATTACCAACGCGAATTGAAAAAAATTTGATATTTTTAAAGTGTATTTTTCTAGTTTATTTTTTTTATTAAATTAAAATTTGTATATTACAATATTAGAGTGTTTTGCGACGTGCTAAATTTACATCAACCTAAATTAACCATTCAGCATAATTCACATTGAGTTTTTTCTTCCAATATAAATATTTGACTATGTTATTAGTCAATATCATTTCCGTTTAATCTTTGCGTATACAATTTCCATATTTTTTATTATTTGCTTTGTTAATAAAATTACTACCAATCATATAGTTTAAATCTGTTTTAGAAACATTCTTGATTTCGTTTTGAAAAAAAATATATATTTGTTTTGATGTAATCGAGCATTTCGCAAATCAATTTTGTCATTAGAATTAACAAAATTTCATTATCTTTATATATCATAGTTTTTTTTATGTTTTCATGATTTAAAAACAATAATTAAAATTTAGTAATGTTTAGAATTTTTATCAATGGGTTGAATTATAACCAATAAAAATAATGAATTGTCAGTAAATATATTGTTTTCATCATGGTGTGATCTACATTAGGTAGCTTCTTTCGTGGGTTCCTAGAAAGATTCGTGCTACTAGGATATGGTAGGGAGGGTAAAGAGGCAGTGGTTCCCAAACTCCATCGGGGAACTAAATTTTATTCTTGGGTTTAACTACAGTGCCTTTTGTTTTAAATTTCAAATATCAAGTAACCATATAGGGGCTTTTTCTTTTTGTTGTGTGGTTACTTTTGGCCCTTTAAGTTTAGAGTTTTAGAAATAAACTGGGAGTCTATAATACTTATTGTAATGCAAATGAGCGTGAATAGGGAAGGTCACGAACCCCGACACCGACTGCTGCTAGCAACTAAATGGCTCCCTTCGACCTTATTCTATTTGCTGCTTTGCGAAGTTTAATTACTTCCTAACTTTAGAAAATTCTTCTATATGTTGTTTTTTGTTCTAAAGTTAAAAATTAACATCATGTTCTCGTGTGTGTACATTACAGTAGAAAATGGCGCCCAACGTGGGGCCGAAAGTGTCCTAAAAATTTTACATTTTCGGTTTCCCAAAATTTTTGTATTATTAGAAAGTAGATTTCAATATCAAGCTTAGTATCAGGTGGTTACCTGTTCGAAAACTTTTGTTGGGAATAAATCTGTACACTTTTCTGGATTTTTTAGGTATTTGAGATAAAATTAAAATTCGAATAACCTAACCGAAAAGTTCCTGCAAATTCTTTCTCCAGGATTAGCGATCGATACGGTACCTCACTTCTTATTACTGCAATTTTTCAAAAAAAAAAAAATAAATAGAGTTTTTATAAGCTTTTGTACGGAGTTATCAATCCTAATAAATTCATTGGATTATGTTTTATTGTGTTTACAATTGAATATCCGGGATTTTTTAGAGGGGCAATACTGAAGAAAAAAAAAATGCCAAATGATTTGTTATAAAGTTTATAAAATCTAATTTTTTTTTTTTTTCAAAACGTTCAATAACCTCATTTTTATGCCTGTGCTGTAGTTAAATTTAACCCAATATAACCTAATGTAGTAAAACCATGATGAAAAACAAATTAATATGAAATCTTTTTGAAAACAAATTTTTGAGTTATTCGTAAATTTTAAGATTACGGAAAAATTATTATAACTGGAAAATCTTAGAGAAAATTTAGCTCTTTTCAAATTTAGATCTTTTCCAATTTTGAGCACAACAGATAAATTTTTTTTTTTGGAAATTATTTTTTTTTGTTAGTAAAAGAAATTATAAACTTTTAAAGTAGCACTCTGGTTTCTCACCATACTCTATTGTTTCTGTAATTTTTTTTTTATCTTATTGATATATCATCCCTTTCGCCAGGATGTTATCAAGATCGCCATTGCCACCCTTAGATCCACCGGCTCTAAATACACCTGGTGCTTCAGGGATCGATTTAAATTGTCCTATTTGCGATGAAAAGATGGGAGGTAACATTCCATGTTTAATCTTAAATAACTGTAAGCACTCTTTTCACCGTGCGTGTATCGAAAATTTTTTAGCGAACAAAAATGAATGTTTTGTTTGCAAAACACGTTGCCAGTTAGTAGATTTGCAGAAATTGGATTTTCCTACTAGAACTGGTACAAAACCTAAACCAAAATCTCGAGGTGGACATGCTCGTTCATATAACACTCGAAGCCAAACAACAGTAACTAACCCCCTAGATACTAGTATAGTGGAGGAGAATTCTGATCGGAATAATATTCAAGAACAGGATGTTCGTCATACACCTGGTCGCCCTTCTGGGACAGCGCCTCGTGTTCATTCCACGGCACCTTGGGTCGACTATAACCGAATTAACGTAATGATTGAAAACAACCTAAGTCGGATATTACAAAATTTTACATTGGTTCCCAACCAAAATAATGCCAATAATGGTCCATTTCAAGCAGTACACAATCAGGTTTCTTTTGCTAATGTTTCAAGTAATAATATGGCAAATGCACATTCTGCTCGCAGTTCGAATCATAGCCATAATAACCCTAATAATATTCCTAACACAGCGAATAATAGTCCCACAAATTCGAATTTCAATAATAATCAATTTACTTCTGGGCCAACCCAATTTCATTCATTTAATTCTCACGCTTCGTCGTATACAAATGACAAAATTACGTCTATTATCCAAAACTGGGGACTTAAGTTCGATGGTTCGTCAACGGGACTAACTGTTGAAGAATTTTTATACCGGCTGAGATCGCTTACTAGAGATACCTTTAATGGAGATTTCAGTATTATATGTAAAAATTTAAATATTTTAGTGACTGGAAAAGCACGAGATTGGTTTTGGCGCTACCACAAACAAGTAGACGTCATAAACTGGGTAGATTTTTGCAATGCAATAAAATCACAATATGGAGATTGTAAATCATCTTCTGATATAGAAGATGAAATGAGAAATAGAAGACAGAAAGAAGGAGAGTCTTTTGACATATTCTTCGATGCGATATCTTCTATAATGGATAGGCTTCCATCTCCTATGCCTGAATCAAGACTTATAGATATTATTATAAAAAATCTTAGACCAAGCGTCAGACTTCAGTTACTTTATCAAGATGTAACCTCAATATCCCGACTTAGAGAATTAGTCCAAATTAGAGAACGATTTCTAAATGATGTTTACGTTCGTAAAAATCTTCTTTTTAATTCGGGCAATATTCCTTACAAGAAAATTTCTGAAATTGGTCCAGAAGGAGACCTTTTGTCTATCAATCAGTCCGAAATATCGGTTGACGCACTTCAGAAACCAGTTTCCAATGGAAAATGTTGGAACTGTGGATCCTTGGATCATTTTTATAAAGATTGTGAGCTGGAGCGCTCAATATTTTGTTACGGATGTGGCGAAAAAAATGTGTATAAACCTCGTTGTCAAAAATGTAGTACTCATACTCCAAAAAACTACAAACCCCAAAGTCAGAAAATTACCCCATTATAAACTCTTGCTTTGAGCAAACTCCAGATCAGTTTTTTCATACTGGCTGTAGTAAAGACAACAAAAACCTAGATTTAAACAACCTTTCTGAAAATCTCCTGAAAACCGATAAATGCCCTCAAGGAATATCCATTTTAAAACGTAAATCAAATGATTCGGAAAACTCTGTTTCAAATGATTGTTCAAGAATAATTTGTCCTAAATTACCTTACCACAAACGATGGGAAAGATATCTATCCAAACGGAATGAAATCTTCGACGATTTTGAAATTTCTAAATTGAATTTTTGTTCAAAATCAAAACGCTCAACGCGAAGACTTAAAATATATTATAAGAATCGTAGAATATGCTCCAAATTACTTATCTCGGCAATAATTAGCAACCTAAAGGACCAGCGTTATTACGCTAAAGTTTCGTTTTTAGACTTCTCAGAATATGGCTTATTGGACACTGGTGCCAGTATAAGCTGTATCGGCTCCGAATTAGCTCTTCAAAATTTTAAGAAATTCCCCAATTTTACAAAATGCAATACGTACGTAAAAACTGCAGACGGTGCCCCACAACAAGTCACTGGTTGGCTCAAAGTGGATGTTAACTTTAAAGATACAATTCGTCAATTAAATTTATTTATTATTCCTACAATTTCGCAGCGTTTAATCCTTGGTGTAGACTTTTGGGAAAAGTTTGACTTATTACCGAATGTAATTGAATCTGTCGATATTGTTGATAGATCCATTTTTAGTTTTTGTCCGTCTGATTCGTCCGATTTCAAACCGTCCGAAGTCCAGTCTGAAATAACTAAAGAGTTTAATTCTGAAAAAAATGAAGACAATCACTATCAATATTTTTTAACTCCCACACAACACAAGCAATTAGACGCTGTAAAATCGTTATTTCCTAACTTTGAAACCCAAGGGTTAGGGAGGACCCAACTTATTACTCACGAAATCGATGTAGGAGAGGCCAAACCGATTAAACAAAAGTTTTACCCTGTTTCACCAGCTGTTGAAAAGCTAATGTATCAAGAAATTGATCGTATGTTAAGTTTGGGGGTAATAGAACCATCATCGTCGGCATGGAGCTCACCTATGAGGTTGGTCATAAAGCCTAATAAGGTACGCCTTTGTTTAGACGCTAGGAAGGTGAACTCCGTAACTAAGAAGGATGCGTATCCCTTACCATCCATTGAAGGAATTTTTGCTCGGCTTCCTAAATGCAATATTATAACAAAGTTGGATTTAAAAGATGCTTATTGGCAAATTGGCCTCAGCGATGAATCCAGGGCAATAACGGCATTCACAGTTCCGGGAAGGCCACTGTACCAATTTACAGTGATGCCTTTCGGACTGTGCAATGCACCGCAGGCCATGTGCAGGCTAATGGACCAACTAATTCCACCCGAATTAAAAACTTGTGTCTTTGGTTACCTCGATGACCTTATTATTGTATCTGAGAATTTTCAGGAACATCTTTCTGTTTTGGTGCGCATTGCAGAGCAGTTTCGAAGAGCAAACCTCTCGTTAAACATTTCGAAAAGTAAATTTTGTGTGACAAAAGTCAAATACTTAGGTTACGTTATAGGTGATGGAGGTATTGCCACAGACCATGAGAAAGTCAGTGCGATTCGCGAGTGGCCTGTGCCCAAGAACTTGAAACAAGTTCGAGGTTTCCTAGGTCTTGCGGGTTGGTACCGGCGATTTATCGCTAATTTTTCCACCATCGCATTTCCCATAACGGAAACTATAACGACGAAGAAGAAATTTACTTGGACTCCCCAGGCTCAGGAGGCATTTGAAAAGATTAAAGATTTACTTACATCTGCTCCCGTGCTAAGCAACCCCGATTTCACTAAAAAGTTTTACTTACATTGCGACGCAAGCGATTATGGAATCGGTGCTGTGCTCTGTCAACTGGACAGCGAAGGCCAAGAAAAGCCTATTGCTTTCATGAGCAAAAAGCTAAACACCGCTCAGAGAAATTATAACACAACTGAGCGGGAATGTCTTGCTGCAGTGGAGGGTATACAGAGGTTCCGGTGTTATCTTGAATTACAGGAATTTGAGGTAATTACAGACCACTCAAGCTTGGTTTGGCTTATGCGTCAACCAAATTTAAGCGGCCGACTGGCCCGTTGGGTTCTGAAATTGCAGGCCTTTAACTTTTCTATTAGCCACCGAAAGGGAAAGGAAAACATTGTTCCTGATGCCCTGTCCCGCATTTATTGTGAGGAAGTATCAGCAATTGATTGGATAGAGCCCGAAATTGACTTAAATTCACCCTGTTTCGGAGAGCAAGATTACGAAAATTTAAAATATAAAATTAGTGAAAATCAGAGTAAATATCCGGATGTAAAAATAGTAGACAAATTTGTGTATATTCGTACGGAACATTACAACGGTAATGAGGAAGATGAAAATAAGTGCTGGAAACTTTGGATTCCGGAAGGTCTCAGAAAAAACCTAATATCTCGTTTTCATGATGTACCTACTTCTTCACATGGGGGTATGCACAAAACGCTCGATACTATACGTCGAACATTTTATTGGCCAGGAATGGTTAAAGATGTTCGCGACTTTGTAAGAAATTGTGACATCTGCAAATGTACGAAAGCTCCTAATTATATTTTGAAACCAGAAATGGGAAAACAGACTATAACAATTCGTCCCTTCCAACGTTTGTTTATAGACTTGCTAGGTCCTTATCCGCGTAGTAAGTCTGGGTATATCGGAATCCTGATAGTATTAGATCATCTATCAAAATTTCATTGGTTGCAACCCCTTAAAAAATTTACCTCTCAGGCAATAAAAGATTTCCTCGAAAAACAGATTTTTCACGTGTACGGTGTGCCCGAGACCATAGTTAGCGATAACGGCTCCCAATTTAAGGCCAACGACCTAAATGCATTTTTCACCTGTCTAGGCATTAAACATATCTACACCGCGATTTATTCTCCGCAATCCAACGCTTCGGAGAGAGTCAACCGCTCTCTTATTGCTGGTATTCGTGCCTACCTAAAAAGTGATCATACTCGGTGGGATGAAAATTTGTCTGCCATTAGCTGTGCACTGAGAAATTCAGTTCACCAGTCTATAGAAATTTCTCCATATCATGCGTTGTTCGGCTTTGACATGGTAACCCATGGTTCCTCCTATGAGCTGCTGAAAAATCTAAAGTTATTAGATGAACCGGTAGCAAATTTATCCAGGGACGATAGTTTACAGTTGATTAGAAAAGATTTGCAGAAACATTTGAAGAAAGCTTACGAAGAAAATCAAAGAACGTATAACTTAAGAGCTAGACCGCAAACTTTCCAAATAGGTCAAATAGTACTCCGAAGACATTTTACGCAAAGCAATCTTGAAAAACGCTACAATGCAAAACTTGCGCCACTATTTGCGAAAGCGAAGGTCAAAGAAAGATTAGGAAATCATTACTACGTGTTGGTTGATTTGCAGGACAAACCCCTTGGTACTTACCACGCCAAAGATATGAGAGCATAGTAATTTTTATTTTTCATCTAACTAGACCAATATGAAAGAGATTGAGAAAATATGCCATATAACAATATGTATCCGTGTGACTACGAAAAAATATTCCTGGACTTTATGAAAAATTATAAACGAAATACTTATGATTATTAAAGCATAAATGTGTGAAGATTTTCATTTTATTTTCTGTTAAGAAATTGGCTTGATTCATATAAAAAAAAAAAAAAAAGTTCAGCGAGAAAAAAATAAATAACTTCTTCCTTTTTCCATTAGCACTTTTGGAAAGTTTTTGTAAAAACATCGAACAGAGCACTGGTTTCACATTTTTTTTTTTTTTTTTGATTTATACTCATAAAAAAAAGGCGTATACATATATAAAACTTTTTTTTTTTTAACATTCATCGTAGAAATTTTCACATATTCCGGAAATGCACTGCAAAGATTGTTTAAATTTGATACATTGTTTTATCAACCGAAATTTCAGCAAGGAAAAGTAGAAAGAAATTTTAAAATCGTACTTTTTCAAGCTAACATTGTTGCGCAAAGACCCAATGTTATCTAGTTTGTGGTGAACGATTTTTAACTTCATGTTATTTTTCATAATCCTCTAAATTAATTCTACCATTTTTAGCTACTCGCTTTGAACAACCAAACAATTGAGAAATTTTTGTTCCCATCGTTCGTATGATTGTTTTTTTTTTTTTCATTTATTAATTCTTATTTTTCCAATCTACTCGTTATTGACTCTATGTATTCACTTTATAGTCGTTATTGACTTTATAGATTTAATAGCTATAATCCCACTTTTCTATTATAGTTTCAAATGGTGGCAACTCTAGAATTATGAAAAAAATTTCAATGAAATAAACGTATTAAATGTTCAATGAAAATGAAAAAAAAGAAATCAAATAAGAAAAACAACAACAAAATACTATATTTTGATCTGATGAACATTTAAATATTTTTGTCAGAGATGGATAATTTTTTTTCTTCATTACATTGATGTAAACAATATGTAAACAATAATTTTTCAAAAATTGTAATTATTTCCTGCCACTTTTATTTCTGTGAAGTTCGAACTTTATCTCTACAGGATAATTTACTATTTTCCAATCTAATACCTTATATTATATCTTCTATATGCCTAAATGCTTTACTTTCCATAAAATTGGCTTACTTCAGGTTATACTTCTATGTAAAACTTACACTAAAAATATTAGCAATATAAACAGAAAATGTTTAGAGTTTTGCAATACGACAGGACAGTCAAGTTATATATAGTTTTTAATTATTCAATTGGTAAATAATGTCTATTTTCATTGAAGAAAAAAGATTTCATTTGTCGAAAATAACTTCAAGATTATAGTAAAAGGGTGGTAATACTGTCAATTTAAATCAAAGTATTTACGAGTACTCAGTTTTCACAAGCAAAATCCCAATCATGTGTTCAATCATTTTCTCAAGCATATTGACAAGCAAATTGTCAAGTATATTTTTTCTCGACCACATGCCTTCCTGGCTGTAGAAAAACTAACCAACTTCCTTTCTAATAAAATATTTCGTGGAGGCAAGATCAAGTATTTCATTTAACCTAAATCTTAATCGGAAAAAATTTCTAAAATCGTTTATGAAAGTGCATATTTAAAAGGCAAAAAAAAGTTTTAATATAGCTTGTGTTAAAATCTAACCAGGTAATTTCTCAAATTTGCTTTAAGAAAGAAATAATTTTTAACACATTACCAAAAACTTTACCAGGAAAGTTCAATTATCCGAAGATTTGTAAAGAGAAATTCTTAAAAATCGGCGGGAATATCCAGAAGGCAAGAAAAATTTTGAATTTGGAACACTCATAGGTGATTATTGGATTATTATCCATAACCTTTGCAACCACAAAAGGGTACTTGTTACTTGTAATATTTTTTTTTTGATTTTTATTACCTCGCCTCAAAACTCTTATGGGTAAGCATATTTGTCGAGAAAAAAGAAACAAATCTTATTCTCAATTCTTAATTGTGATTTTGTTTCTCACCTCCTAGGCCTGTTTTCAACTGGCACATAAGAGTTTTTGCAATTTATTTCATTCTACATTTCTATTGAAACTATTGACAAACAAACACCAAAGTGAAATAATTTAAAGAAGAACAAAAAAAAAATCAGACAGTTCCATAAAAATCACTCATCAAAGTGATATTAAACTAATTAAAACGTTATTCTGTGAATTCCATCCAGTGTCCTAAAAGAAAAAGGCAAATCTTTACTTCTTCAAACTTGAATTTGGTCCTAGTGAAAACATCAGCTATTAGAGAAGAAATTAAGAAAGAAGTTCAGTTCCATCAAACAATTCATATGAAACACCTTCTGTTGAGATTGGTTGATAAATAAGTGTTAAAATTAATTTTGAACGTCAAGAATTTTAATAGGCTAAGTATTGATATTTATTACCAAAAGTAAAACAAACAAAAAATTTTACTAAATTAATTTCCAAATTTTTAATAGTGAACAAACATAATTATTACAGATAAATCCAAAACTAATTACTAAGATTAATACTAATTTTATACATATGCAACAATATTAATAATTTAACTTCAACGAAACTGTAACAACATCTTCACCGTGTTCGAGGAGGCCTCATCGTACTAGTAGTGAATTTGGTGAGTAGTAAGAAATATTAAAAAGTGTGTACTATTGTTTGTAAAACTATATATTTTTTTTTTTGTCAAAGTCTTTCATTCACATTGTTTTTCATTCATGGTAAAATAAGAAGGAAAGATTAACAAATGTATTAATGACGTCATCATTTTGAATTCGCCTGATCAAATAAGTATTAATTCTTTGCTCATTGCAATTGCACTCTGAGTGGCATTAAGTGTTGTTTTTATTGTAAAATTACAATTATTGCTTTTAACTAACTCTCATTAATACAATTGTTATTTTATCTTTCTTTGGTTTTATTTTCGGTAGTTCAGCTACTTAAAATAATTAATTCATTCGTTGGTTAAAAACCGTGTTACAATTTTAATGATAAACCAATGCAAAATCAAGACTTTGACAAGGGAATAATTTGATTGAATAATAACTTAACCTTGAATTTGGAAATTAATTACCAACGCGAATTGAAAAAAATTTGATATTTTTAAAGTGTATTTTTCTAGTTTATTTTTTTTATTAAATTAAAATTTGTATATTACAATATTAGAGTGTTTTGCGACGTGCTAAATTTACATCAACCTAAATTAACCATTCAGCATAATTCACATTGAGTTTTTTCTTCCAATATAAATATTTGACTATGTTATTAGTCAATATCATTTCCGTTTAATCTTTGCGTATACAATTTCCATATTTTTTATTATTTGCTTTGTTAATAAAATTACTACCAATCATATAGTTTAAATCTGTTTTAGAAACATTCTTGATTTCGTTTTGAAAAAAAATATATATTTGTTTT